>JAQMYJ010000006.1:19916634-19928525 GCA_030014305.1 Clarias laeviceps | reverse complement strand
TATATATATAAGAAATATAAAAAACTTATCTATACAAATGTAGAAAATCTTCTGTATTGTAATCTATTCTTATGTACTGTACTATGGTCCACTCCATTCTGCTATAATGCATGATAATTTACTTTACACATCTGTACACATCTGTTAATGTTCAGATCTATACTCTTCTCTATTCCACTGTTCTTTACTCAGTTATTTTACTGTCAGTATGTTATATGTTAAGTTATTGTACTCTAACCCATTCAGTTCTTTTCTACTGTGCTCTAATCCTCCCCCACACAAACCGTACTATACTCTTTTCTATCCCTCTGCACTATACTCTTTTCTTCTGCACTAAACTACCCCTTTCTTCTATACTGTAATCTATACCTTTCCATTGTTCTGTACTCTACACTAAAATACTGTTCCACTATACTGTACTAACCTGTATTATTTTCTACTTAACTTTAATGTATCCTATATTTTACTCTAAATAATAAATATTTTAATATTAAATATTTTACTATTTATTTAGAAAAATTGTCTATTTTTCTCTATATATTCTGCTCTGTTTTTCTGTACTTCCTATTGTATTGTACTCTGCTCAAAACTACACTATTCTTCTGTATTCTTCTGCCCTGTACTTTTAAATCTTCTCTATTCTCCAGTACACTTTTAATCTATTTTATTCTATTGTTTTAATTTTTTACTCTATTGTTTTAAATCTTCTAGATTTACTCTATTATTTTTTGTGAATTTTACTTTAATCTTTGAAACTATGATATACTATTTTATGTTTCTGTAATCTACTGTACTGTAATAAGTGAGGGATGTTAAAATCAAACTGGGACATTTGATTTGCCACTGGCTGAATGTTCATGGGAACGGCTGCAGTGGGGTCTGAGGATCATCATTTGCAGACATACAGCCTTCTTTAAGATGTTTGCACCATTCAAATGTTTTACTGCGGTTAAGAGTTTCATCACCGTACTGTGCTTGAAGGAAGCCTTCTGTAAAACTCCTTCATTCACTCAAAATTTCATCAAGTCTCGGTTTGACTTGAACGCCCTTTATACTTTAACCTCCTCTACTTGCCTGCCCCTTCAATTAACTGTATTTTACTCTGTTATGACCCCCTTTACTCTGCCGTTATTTCAAACTCTATTCTAAGTTGTACATAGAACCTTTTATGGTTCCTCCAGTGAGAAAAGGGTTCCATTCTTAAGGGTTCTAAGTTGTCGTGCTCGCAGACATGTACTGCAACTCAAGCTTATGAATAGAACAAAAGTGTCAATGAGTCAGGATTCCACGTCAAGAGCAAAAGAAGAGACTTTATCAGCATCAGCTGAAAGGTGAATAAAAAGTGCAAGACAATCAATGTTTTGAAAGCTGGAAGAAGAAAATAGACACTATTTCGTTAGGCAGTCTCATGAGCCACGGCTGCATGGGTGAAGTACAGGTCAATCCACTGTGTCTGCAGATTGTGTGTCTGAAGGATATTTAAATATTTCACACAGATCAGATGGAAGTAACATATGCGAGTTACAAGCTGATGTACAGTATATTAAACAAATAATATTTTTCACTTAGCATTTGGTTTTATATTTCATCACATGAAAAACAAATGCAATAAACAATAATATATAAATGTGTGATAAATTGTTTGTTGTTATTATCTATTCATGATGGACAGTGATTTATCCATTTACATTGGTCAGATTATTTATTCACACTAATCTAGTCACCTTGTGCCACCAAAAACACTTTGACTCTAATTTAAGGATGGACTTCTAAATGTGTGTTGTTTTATCTGGCACAAAAGAAACAGGCACCAGATTCCTTAAGTCCTGTGGTTCAGACTTGTTTGTATAGCACAGCCTACAGCCCATAGATGCTTGACCAGGTTGAGGTCTGGGACCTTTTGAGGTCAAGTTAAAACCTGAACTCTTGGTCATGTTTCTCAAACTATTCCTGAACTTTTTTTTTTTTTTTTTTTTTTTTTTTGCATTGTGGCTGGACACATCATCCTGCCAAATGTGGATACTGCTATCAGGGAATACCTTTTCCATAAACTTGGTCCTTAACAATGTTACTGTACATGTTAAAGTACCATCATCATGAATGCAAGGTCCCGTAACACACTGTGTGTTCTGACAACATACCCATCATTTTTATTAACAATATGTGTTACAGTAGGTTTTCTGTGGGATCAGACCAGAGGGGCTAGCCTTCACTGACCAAGAGCGTCAATGAGCCTTGGATGCCCATGACCCTGTCGCTAGATGAGTTCCAGTTCACTTCTTGTACAACTTTCACTGCATACTGGGAACACTCCACCAAACCTGACATTTTGTAGATGCTCTGGCTCAGGTAAGTGTCAGGTACACATAGACTTACCAATTAGTCTACAAGGCATGTCTTTGGGGGTTGACTCGGGTACCCAAATTAAAGCCACAAAGCTCAGAGCAGGCAAACTGTATGCACACAGGGCAAAGGTGAGATTTGAACCCCCAACTATGGAAGTGCAGGACAACTAACCACTCAGCCACTGTGCCCTACAGTATGTGTATGTATCTATTCATGTACATATGTATGTATGTACATCATGGGTAAAAATTAACTAGGCAATATTTAATGTAACTTGTAGTATGACTGGAACACCACCCCATGGGGCTGCACTCCATTTGTCTCATACTGTGCATAGTGCATGCGTAATTAAACCAGCATTTTCCAGGATGTTGGCTGAGACGACACAGACCTCATAAATGGCCTCCAAGAAGTCCAGATCTCCACCTTGTGATATTTTGGGGCTACATAAAGGAAGAGGTGTACAGGACAAAGCCTCGCACACTGGAGAACTCGGAGACACGGATTTAGGAGGTTCTCAGCAATATCCCAAATGACTTCCTTCAGAAGACTGTACATTTCCTTTCTGGCCGTGGTTGATGCCACCAGTGCCGATGTTAAAATTTTGAAGATTTGCCTTAATTTTTCTATGTAATAAAGTACATGTTCAATTTGTTTCAATAAATTCATATTAGTATAAATATGGACTTTATAATTGTTTTAAGCCTTGTTACTCTTCACCCATCACCCATCCTGTAGTTAGTTATTCGGTTATTTAGTTATTTTACTGATGTTTAAAGCACTGTGGCAGGAGTCAGTATGTTTTGCATAATGTAACACATACTGTTGATCTCTCTCTCTCTCTCTCTCTCTCTCTCACTCTGTCTATCTGTCTCTCTTGACACCACACACGCGCACACACACACTTTCAGTGCAAAGGACATGGCTGCTCTTAGTTTTCTTCTAGCCTTTTGCTTCTCAGATTGTCAGTATGTGATCTGGGTTCTTGACATGCTCAAAAGAGAAGAAGAAAAAGAAAAGGAAGAGGGGGAGAGAGAAGAAGACAGAGACAGACGGCAGCCTTTTTTCTCCACTCATCTACCCATCCACTCGTCCTGCAGCATCTGTTTTCTCTGCCAGCTATTTTAGCACACTCTCTCCTGTCATTTCAGAGTTCAGCGTCTGCCGCTCACAAGCTGGGAGGAGGAAGGGGAGGGAGAAAAAACGCAGGATGCTCTGGCCCATTGTACTTGCTCTTTTGACCCCCCATGTTGCCCATGAGCAGTGAAGGAGAACTTTTGACAAGCAGTGTCAGGAGTGACAGGCAATCTCGTTGGGTTGAGCAGGGACGACGAGCACAAGTTTGAAAGGCATTTGGAGTTTTTTGGGGGCCTTTTTTTTTTTCCTGCAGCCGCATGTATTTAAAGCCACACCTGCCTCCTGGACTGGACAGAACAAGGAGGTGTGTGTGTGTGTGTGTGTGTGTGTGTGTGTGTGTGTGTGTGTGTGTGTGTGTGTGTGTGTGTTGAGTGTGTTTGCATGGACACCAGACACTTATGTTAAACAGAATCATATGGCCACCTGCTCTCCTCTGATGTCAGTCACAGCACCTCAGTGGGATGAGGTCTATACATACTACCAATTTAGACAAATTAAATAAGACAAATGCAGGAAAATGCAGGAAAAAATATAATTAATAAATATGTAATGGAAAAAAAGTACTACATCTATGTTAAATGTAATGTTTGATCTAATGTAGCACATGTCTCGTATTCTATGATCGATAGCAAATTGGGCAAAATGTTTAGCACTGGAAGTGGACAACTAGGAGCACTAGTTTACACTTGTTTATGATTTTGGTACTAAATGATGCTTAGGGGTGGGGCCTCAAGCATACTTTAAGGCTGACTGGTTATGAATATACCCCATTACAGATGGATGGATGGATGGATAAACACAAATAAATGAATAAATAAATACATTCCTTGTTTAATTCCTATTTAAAGATTTTTTTTAATTAAGCAATATTACATGAGAGGGAGTGATATTGTACTGATTATCAGCACTGTAGTGAGTCAACCATAGGCAAGAGAGCAGAGGCCAAGTAATCAACTTGGGTGTTAGTAGTTTTAAATTCTTAGGGTACTATGCAGTCAAAAGGTGAGGAGCAGTTATTAAGTAGACAAATTATTGTTTTATCAGTTGTTTTTTTCTAAAAGTGCTTCAGTGACTGGTTTTGAATATGGGTTTTGGCGAGCAGCTCCTCTTTCCAGTACTACAGACTGTATCAACCTATTGACACCCATGCTGATGACTAACAGTTAGTGTAAGTAATGATTATTAGAACACCTATGATGTGGAGGGTTACATATGGCCCAGTGCTGTTATGCTCTATTATCAGTAGTCAATCAGTGTGTGTGCATGTGTGTTTTGATAAAGTGCATATGTATATACACTTCATTTCATATTTATAGTCTTTCTCTCTCCCTATATACAGGGTATGTGTGTATGATTAGGATATCTAAAATATATAATGTGTGTGTGTGTGTGTGTGTGTGTGTGTGTTTATCTTGAATATGCCTATTTTATATTAATATAATGTAGTCCTGAAGTGTGTATGTATGTATGTATGTATGTATGTGTAGAGAGAGACTATAAATATTCAATAAAGTGTATATACATATGCAGTTTATCAAATTGAAGTATATTTTTATTTCATTAATAATAAAAAAAAACATTATTGTTATATTGAACAATGTGCAACTTTAAGCGCTATCCATGTTAGATATGTTTATGCCAAACATTACATGGCAAAATTATAATGTTGTACTGTTCTCTACATCAATAAACAAGTATTTGCAAAGCTTCCTCGTCGTCATCAACATCATCATCATCATCATCATCATCATCATGCCTCAATAATGATGAAAATGTTCTTCCATAAATTATAAGGACTCAGGTCTCAAGCTTTAGCCTTTTTGCAAGGTGAGTAAGATCAGTCTTTAACCATGCGTTTATGCACTACAGAGCACAAAGAGGGAAAGACCAAGAAAGACTCGGGAGAGTAGAGAGGTGATCACAGCCAGCCATTATAAGCAGGAAGAAATAGAAGAAATGTGACAACCCCCTACCAGTAACTTCTCACTCATACTGGTTTCTGTGTACACACACTGGCCCACACACACACACACACACACACACACACACACACACACACACACACACACTGGCATGTACACAGAGATAACAGCCTTCACAGTGAGCAGTTTTTAACCTTTTTTCTCAACTCACAAGACAGTGTGTCTCTCTGCACCAGATTAATGAGAGAAATTGAACTGAAAACAAAATCAAACTGCAATGTATTGTATTATAGACAGAACTAGAACATACAGTAGGCATTATAATAACTTATCAATTATTGTATTAATATATAATGCTTGATACATTTAATGTAGAGCACAATTATGCAAGTAATGAAGAATGAATGGCAAAGTTTGTGCACTTTGCTCATATAATTAAATACGTAATTTCCAGATTCATATATGAAAATATATGAATACACAATTGTAACTATTTTACCCTTACCACACACAACCACAATCACTTTTTCATTTTATAATAATAATAATAATAATAATAATAATAATTATTATTATTATTATTATTATTATTATTA
The DNA here is from genome assembly GCA_030014305.1 of Clarias laeviceps. NCBI lineage: Eukaryota > Metazoa > Chordata > Actinopteri > Siluriformes > Clariidae > Clarias > Clarias laeviceps. Next base: position 19,922,524 of record JAQMYJ010000006.1, on the reverse strand, counting down.
TTATTATTATTATTATTATTATTATTATGTTATTATTAATGTTATTGTTATTATTATTAGTAGTAATAGTGGTAGTAGTATGGATTCCCAACAGCTGTAAATCAAAGACTGGGCTTTTTTTCTTTTATTTTATTTCTTTCTTTTTGTCTATCTTGGCCCTTGATGCTTTGGTCTTGGGGTCATATTAAAGGGTCAGTCTAGCTTGCAGCTCTTAGCACTTGGCAGGGTCACGCAGGTTTAAGCAGACCTGTGAAAACACGCCTGTCATAAAGAATTTCTCCAACACCAGTACCTCATGTGTAAAGTGCCTGGAACAAAAAAAAAAAAACTTCCCAATTTAAGCCACTGTAAATACAGAACAACTGGTGTCGAGCTTCTCTACTCTTTCTGGAGTCTCAACTTGAATAACAGTCATATCTTATAATATTCTTTTTTTTCCTATTCTTGTCCTCTCTCTCTCTCTCTCTCTCTCTGTGACTCTCTCTTTCCCTTCTTTCTTCCTCCTTCACTCTTACTCTCTCACCTTCCTGCATACTGCATTAAGCTAGGTGTCACATTATTAAACATTCTCTATTCGGGAGGAACATGACCCCCATTCCCCTCGTTTTTCACCACCAGAAAGAGGTGACAACAGAGTAATTAACTACAGGCACATCACCCTTTCCCCCTTCCCTCCCTCTCTTTCTCTCGCTCTTCTTTTCATTTCTCCATGCTAATAATGTCACTTTTGAACGGAGGAAACCGAACGACCTGCTAAGAGTTTATAACATGTTCCCGCCTGTTTCTCAATGCTCTTCTGTTTAACATACTAATGCTGGGTCGATGTGAAATGTTGTTATTTAAAATGATCCCTTTCAATAACTCTGCTCTGGAAACATACCACAGTAATTTCTTTGACGGTTCTCACTTCTGACTGTGTAGTTCATTTAATCGCCGTGGCTGGTAGCTGATTTTATTCAATTTGCCTCGGCTGTATTTTACCTCAGACGACAACAGCGGTGTGCGGCAGCTGTCTGCGTGAATGAAATGAATGGCACGGCGCTGTATACATACTAACCTAATTGAGTCTCAAATGTGCAATTCATTCCACATAGCCATGGGGTTTTCATTTCAGAGCGCCAAAAAAGAGCCGGGGCAGTTTATATGTAAACTGGAGTCACTGGTTTTATAAAGTGAATTTCAGGAGGAAATAATATACTATATATCTAAAATTGAGATGGGTAATAGGAAATTGATTGTGACAATGCAATATTAGAAACACATTTCCATAATATTTTATTTATCATAGTTTCCACCTTTCATTGTCAGGGGAAATGTGTTTCATCTTGCACCGCAAACTGCAGTCTGCAGAGATTTTGACCCCAATATTCTGACTAAAATGAGTATACTGAGAGAGGAAGTACTTTTTTCCCCCTCCTCTTGGTAAAATCATGCATAAAAAACAATTCATTTAAAGCAACTAAATGTTTTTAAATTACGCTTTGCAATTTTTTCTTCAGTTTGATACTCAGGGGATTCCTTCCTAAATGAAGCCATAATTCAATTTCTGAACTGCACATTTCAATCTTTTATGTTGTTCTACCTTCTTCTTCTTCTTCTGCAAGTTCAATGTGATTTTTGATCCTTTTTGAATCCATTTAATAAAATTTAGAAAAAGCAGGATAGATGTATTAGATGAAGATTTATTCTGGTGTCATTAAAAAAAAAGATGTATCTGTTATTATGTGAATGAGTTAAAAGGGAAACTTTTCCTTGTACTGTAAACATGACTTTGGTGTAGGTATGATGCTGGAAGAGAAGGTCCATCTGAGATCCCTGTGAGGCTTTGAAAAAGTTAAATTAATTAAGAGAGGAACAGATAGCAGACGGCCAAATCCTGTTAGCAAGGCTGGAGGAGGCATTTCATTGGTCTGCCAGCTCGCCGCTCCTCTCTGCCACAATGGAGAGTGCTACTACCGTTTTCACGCTGGCTGCATTTCCATTCCCCTGCCCTCTCTCTCTCTCTCTCTCTCTCTCTTTTCCTCCATCATTCTCCTCTCCTCTTTTCCTCTTTTCCTGTGGACGTTCAGGCCGTGTGCAAAAGCCTTTTTCCACCTCTGTCTCCTTCAATTGAACACTCAGGCTATCCATTTTTATTGATGTCAGAAAGTGTAAATCACAGCCCCATATTTTGTCATTCCAGTCATTTTAGTCACTAAAGGATTACTTCAAGTGACTGAACTCGGCTGTTATGTGCCCGAGCGTCTGTAGCCTGGTCATCTCGGGGGAGACGAGAACAGGCTGTCCAGAGCTCCAGGTTCAGCTCTGCTACTTTCGGCCTGATTGATGTGTGCTGGCTGTCACCGAAGCCCCACTTAACAACAACAATGCCATCCAAAAAACAGTGAAAAAGAGAAAGCATATGAGAGATGGAAATGGATTGGGCCAAACATCCCCGAATGCAATATTTATAAAGGGTTGGGGCTTGTTAGGTTTTTAAAGGCTTAGATTAGACCTGATCTAACTTTGGTGTCACTGCATATTAGAGCTATTAGTCACTCACTGGAGGACAGAAAAAAAGGGAGGAGAGAGAGAGAGAGAGAGGGAGAGAGAGGGGGAGAGAGAGAGAGAGGGAGAGGGAGAGAGAGGGGGAGAGAGAGAGAGGCCGTCATCATGTCGTCAATGTGGCACCACTCAGTAAAACAAAGAGGAAAAAGAGGGGATGTTCATATTCTCAAAGCTCCACCAAACACTCTAATAAACTAAATAATTTAGATGAGCTTTTGTTATTTATTTATTTATTTATTTGATCTGCTCTAGAGATAAGACTCAATTAGTTTATAGCATTTATTAAACTTATTAAAGCAGGTCTTGGCAAAGAAAAAAAAAGTAACTAAATGTTTGTTTTTTTTTCTTAACTCCTTTTTGTCCACTTCTATTAAGCTAGAGAGCAGTTATTTTCCTTGCCTAGACCCTCTTCTGATTTATTGAGTAGAAAACACACTTCATCGAGTGGAAAATCAAGGGAAGAAATCCTGGAACTGATAATGTTGGCTCAGACCAAAATAGGTTTACTCACACAAATTCCCATGGCGAACACTCTAAGAATTGTACAAAAGCATCCTGGCAAGCTCGTATGTTGCAACCTTCGAGGATCGAGGGGTCGAAAGATGAAGCCGAGAGTGCGTGCCGTTCATCTCCGGTGACTGTTTATATTTTATTATTATTATTCTACATTGTTAAGAAGAAATTAAAGGGTCAGAAGGAAATGAAGGAAAAGTTGAAATGGATAACAAACCTTTCTGGCTCTGTAGCACTGATGTCTGTCTGTCTGTCTGTCTGTCTGTCCCCCCCCCACCACTCTCTCTCTCTCTCTCTTTCTCTCCTTCTCTGAGGGGGTAATTTTGGAGTGTAGTTCTCTCTGAGGAAGCAAAGGGGGAATTTTCACTTGCTGCCAGTCGACAGCACTCTACCTGCTGTTTGTGTTGAGCCTGTGCAGTTTGAGAGGTGTTGCATCCTCTGCTTTCACAGTGTTTCGTACACATTCTCCCCTCGGACCTGAGGTGTGACACTTTTTCTCAAAACTTTAGAGACACACTGAGCTCTTGATTCTGCCCACAGCCTGTTTTTATGATATCTGAGTGACGACGTGCCTCTGCTCTGATAGCCATATAAAAAGGTTTAATATTAGAAAGGTTTTTTTGTTTGTTTTTTGAGAAAAGTTGTCATTCAGGATCTGACCAAAAAAAAGGTGTTTGAATTATATTTTGTGCATGTGTGGACTCTTGCATTTATTCGAATGAATTCCCAACGGTAGTTCATGCATATTTAACCTGCTGGTTAGGCAATAGGAAATATAGGGTAGCCTCTTATTCCACATTTTCTAGATGCATAAGCATTGCAGGGGCTCCTTATAGCAGAACAAATATCCATGGAGCCCATATAGCCATTAATAAAATCCCCAAAGTAAACGGCTTGACATGGTACTCCGACTCACTGACCTACCCAATTTCCCAGCATTCCTAGTGTAGGCTTTTTCCAGCCATCAGGACCACCCTACCCTTTCTCTCTCTCTCTCTCTCTCTCTCTCTCTCTCTCTCTCTCGTGGAGATGTCTGACTGCTGTCGACAGACATCCAGAAATCAAAGTTAATGGAAGTGAGAGGGGGTAATGCGGACTGTCATTGTGTGTAAGTGGTGTTTGTGCACTAAGCTGGAAGCTAAGTACTGTGGGTGTGCACATGTAAGGGGTGGGTGTGTATTTAATAAATTGCACAAAATGCATGAGAAGGATAACATCCTGACAGACAGCACCTGCATTTTCATATTTTGCTTGGACATTATTCTTTGACAATTCCAGTCACTTACTGGGGTTTTCCTTTTTTTTTTTTTTTATTAAAATTGACTCCTACTGTAAGCAGCAGAGAGCAAACGAGTACCATGGTCAATATAACATTATCAGAATGCTTATTAAAGTTTTTTTTTTTTTAACATAAAGAAGCCCTGAAACCATAAAAGAGAGGGTAAAATCTTGCTTAGATATAAATAAACCTTCATGAAAAACAATATCACATTATTTGATTAAAACACAATGCATATCATATTTCTCCCCAATGACTCTACACAGTCTTTAAGTCAGTGGGAGGAAACTGGCTATCTCTAAATCATTACTATCTCTGCCGGTATGTTTCTGCCACACAACTATTGTTTTTACATTTTAAACATCATCATCACCCTTTTCATCACTCGCTTTGATTAAACCATCATTTACCTCACCGTGTTGCTCTGTCCGCCCCAAACCTTATTAGTTGCATCTCAAGGATGCAGTTTTCCATGAAAAATACCCCAATAATAGGACTTGTTAAAAAAAAAAAAGTCCTCTTTTGTCTGGTATCTTTAGTGTGTGTGTGTGTGTGTGTGTGTGTGTAAGAAGCGACTGAGTCCCATTGTGTGGATTTATTTTCACATTTTCCACGTCCTGTTTTCTGTTCAGCCTCAGCAGTTTTAAAGGCATTACCTCGTCGGGTGGCTCTCTGTGCTCTGCAGGGGATGGTGTACTAGAAGAGAAGTTAAAAAAAAAACAAAAAAAAAAAACAATGCCAACTGCAACTTGACGGCACTGAAAGAAATCATCTCACCGACAGCACTATACTCTAGTGGCGCCATTTAATTAGGTCACTGGCAAATAGGTTAGTAAGCTGAATTCCTTATCCGGTCTTGTTTTTCCAAACATATACTGTATATTTAAATGTATGTACCTTGCATTGATTATTATTATTATTATTATTATTATTGTGCTTTCAAATACTTTTCTTTTGTAAAAATGTTTCCTCATGCTCCCAGAGTCACTTTTTCACTATCTGATCCCGGGATTATGCCATGCTATTAGGGAAGGGGGGAAAAAAACAACCAACTTGATGTAACAACCTGGACATTCAGTACATTCAGGTCACTAGCCGACTTCATTTTGTTGCTGCATAATGTTGCTGAGCCAAGACCTGACCAACTGAAGCATAAACAGATCATAACACTGCCTCCAGAGGCTTGTACAGTGGCTACTATGCATGATGGATGCATCGCTTCATGGGCTTCCATATTTCCAAAATCCAGTCTTTATGCTATAAAGCAAACTGAAGCCTTGATTCCAATTAGCCTGACTTAAGGATGGTTTTCTTATGGCCGCACAACTGTTTTGGATTTCAAATCAGAACTATGTGGAAAATTATTAATTTTAGTATAGCTGTGATTTATACTTTATTTTTATTATTTAAGTTTATTAAGCATTTAATTTGATCATGGTCGAATTATATGTAATATATATTATAAATATATAATCTAATTAGATATACTGTGTGTGTGTGTGTGTGTGTGTGTGTGTGTGTGTGTATGTGTGTGTGTGTGTCTATGTGTGT
>JAQMYJ010000006.1:19894569-19916534 GCA_030014305.1 Clarias laeviceps | reverse complement strand
GTATATTAAAAATTGTATTCTAATGTATACTTTCTGTACATTTGTACAATTATTATTTCGAGCATATTTTTAAAAAAATATACCAAAAATACATTGAAAAACAAGTTTAAATAAGTATGCTTTGAAAACTAGACCAACCATATTTTTCAATAATATATTTTTAGAAAGTGTACTATAATATAATTATTTTAAAGTATATTTAAAGTTTAGTTCCAAAATTTGGTAAAAGCATGATGTTAGTATATTTTTTATATATTAACTGATAGTACAACTTTTTGTTTATATATTTGCAATGTACTATCGAGGATTTCAATATATTTGTAATACACTAAAGTGTATTTTTTTTTTTCACTGGGGTACAGGTGCCCTGCGCTCATGTATCCGCCCAACGCTGCCTCACCTCAGAAAGAATTTCTGAAAACTACCGCTAGCTGTGATGTCTCTGTAGTGGTTAAAACAGCGGATTTATTTCACTTTGTGTATTTCTAAAAGGGCACTTTGATATGTGGGTGTGGATAGTTCATGTTTTTATATTCTGTGCATATAATCGGCTATACTGTATTTTATGAGAAAAGTGCGTTTGTAGCACACACAAATAAAAAAATCTAAATTTACCAAATGTAATCTTAAATGTAATTTTAGGTAAATTATCTTCACTAAAGCTGTGTGTGGAAAGTCTGTTGGCATATTTTATCATATTTTAAAGTTGTCAGAAAAAGCAATTAGGGTATGTTTTTAATGACAATCTTAATATGTCTTCTGTTTCTGTTTGTAAAAAAAACTGGTTGTGTTATTTTCACCCAGCAGTTGGTTTATTCTTTGGCCAACTTTCTAGATTCTTCACTTTACTTCATTTCTGACTGGATCACGCTCAGAGCACTCAGTATTTTAGGGTAAGTTAATTTAAATTTTTAATAATTTTTTAGTAAGTTGTGGTAGGAGCAAACATATTTTATTGTCAAATATTGCTTTGATATGGTGGTGTGGGGTAAAATTATTTTTTCATTCTGTTTTTTATTTTTCAAAAAATGTGAATGAGTCATCATTAAGTTGTAGTTTAAAATGAGCTTTTTCTTCATCCTTATGAAATATTTATTATAAGTTGTAAATTCATCACTTAAAAATCGTATTCATCTAGGGTTTGTTGAGAATTTGAAATGGGGTGAATGTTTCATATTAAATTCAGATGGAGTGCCGTATCCTGTTATCCCTCACACGTTAAATTAGTTAGAAATATACAATAAATTAATGTTCACATTATGTATTTTTGCATATTGACAAGAGAAAAAAACGTTTTGCATTAAATACATATGTAGCTATACGTCCTTAACAAAAATGCTTGACGTAAATGTAAGTTATATTGCAACACTAAGTGATGGTGTGTAATCCACAGGTGGAGAACAGCATGATGGGAATGATATCTGCAAAATATGAAGATGTCTGGAGCACTGTTTCATGTTTTGTGCCTTGGGGATGAGACGAGAGGAACCTGACAGACCTTTCCCATCATTGGAGGCAATTCTATTGATACAGACTCTTTGGTGGAGGCCGTTGATGTTTGTTTTAAAGTTGTTGTTGTTTTATTTTCTTTGATGTTAACTACACAAAGTGTCTGATAAATTTTTGAGAACAAGAGTTTTTCACCCCACATTTAATTAATAATATTTTTAAAAAGTTTTATCATTTTTGTTTTTAGTGTCATTTTGAAGGAAATTAAATAGTAATAGTTAAATAACTAATAGTTAAAATATTAAGATGGGGAATGTTTCATGTGGGCATTATAAGATTTGTATTGAAAACTTCTATGACAATCTATTTATATTATGTGAAGTCATGTACATTTTGCATTTTTTTTTTTTTATTAAAAAAAATAAATCAAATGGAATGTGTCAACCCAGCAAGAGTGTTAATTTTACCCAATGGTTGGGTCAAATAAAATAACCCAGCACTTTAACATTTAACCCAGCTAGAGTTTCAATTTAACCCACTGGTTGGGTCAGATGAACAACCCAGAATTCTGGGTTAAATGGTTAAACTCAGCATTGGGTCAAAACAACCTAGCGTGTGTTCTGTCCAATAGTGACCCAGCGGCTGGGTTATGGTTGGGTTATTTTTTAACCCAGTAGTTTTTAGTGTGTATATATACATACTTCTCATATATTTCTTACAATCAGACACCTTACTTGGATGCTATATTTCACTTTATTTTTAGCTTGTAATGTAATACGAATACAAGCACAACCTGTTTTTGAATAGTTATTAGTGGCTGTTACAACTCACCCAGCTTTGCTATTGCTTCATACACACACACACAGACACTCACACACACACACACACACACATTGAAGCACAGTGGTTGGTGGCGTCTCGCGCTGTTGGCCCGTGGGAGGTTGGCAGAATAATGAGTGTTATAGGAGGGGAAAAGGTTTTATAGTCACACCCACTCACTTCTTCACTCCTTGCATCCCTTCAACCATTCACCCATCCGTCCATCCACATTCTCTGTCCATCCCTAGAACTTCAAACCAACCCCCTCCCAGTTACCCCCTGCTGTCTTGTCCGGTGCTGCCACATCCACACATCGACATATACACAAAGATAGAGAGAGAGAGAGACTGGAGGACGCTTGGACTGTCTAGAGGAGCAGTCAACGATTCACAGCAGTGTACAGAACTCCTTGAAAAGTGTATGTGTGAGGGAAAAAAATGCAAGAGGGGACTGACACAAACATGCTGGACAGGGCAGCCAGCCATACCAAAGGGGGGGATGATGGAAGCTCAGCGAAGAGAAAAGAGTTTTCCTCCTCCTCCTCCTCTTCCTCCTCCTCTCTCTGACTACCTCTCTCATTCTAGTCCAGATTTTCTCTGTTATCTCTCTGGGACAAAGAATCTGAGAGTCTGAGGATGGTTTCTATGACTTTGAACGTGTCTGCCATTTCCAGGCCTGCTTATTTATTAAGCAGCCTGAAACACTTAGGAGGTTGAGACCAGGCAAAAAATGACTGAAAGTGACAGAGCCTCAGATATCATGGGACTCCTTGAAGACAGCATTACTCTGATTTGACCTGACAGTTAAAGTGTGTGTCTATGTGAGTTCGGACAAGACGCCGTGGATAGATAGCACGACACGAACGTACAAAGTGATGCCTTTTTTTTTTTTTCCATGTGAGATGCTGTTATCTGTGCCTGGTGTATGACATTTGTTTTGTTTACATATTTTAACAGGGAAGAAATGGCTTTCAGGACTCAGCTAAAGAGAAACATGGAAACCACAAAGTGGGGCAAATGACCCTGCAAGTGATACAAGTGTGGAAAATTCTGAAATATTTTGGGTGAACAACAACAACAATAATAATAATAATCAGAAGAAGAAGAATCAACAACAACAATATTATTATTATAATTATTATTATTATTATTACATACAAAATTTAATATTTATAATGTTAAGAAAATATAATTGATAATAATGGTTGGTTAGATGTGAATTGCTGTATGTTTATTTAAAAGACATTTTCTACAGTATTCATTACAATAAAGTTTACAGTACATTAAAAAGCTACATTCATGACACTTCAGGGGGGATCTGGAGGTGCTTTGATTATGGCATTTAGCTGTGACAAATACGTAGCTAGGTTGTTGTTCTAAGACGAAGTTTGTGAAACTATGCAGCTTAATAAATTATTCAATATTTATGCTAGCTAGATATAGCAAACTAGGTAATAAGTAACAGCTCTCAGTCCTTTCACTGAGTGTATAATACCTCTGCAGACTGAGTCAGTAAGGCTTAGTACAGTAAGTAGTAAGTATATTGTTGCCTCACACCTCAAGGGTTCAGGTTTTCATCTTGTCTCATGGAGATTTCACTTTTTTTTGCCATTCACAAAGAATTTCTTTCTGGGACTCTGGTTTCTCCCCAATAGTATGTGATTGGGTGTATGCATGTGTGCTCGTGCCCGGTAATGCAGGGTGTACTCCTCCTTGTTCCCTGAGCTCCCTTGGATAGGCACCAGACCCCCATGACCCTGGATAAACAGCATAGAGTATGTATGGGTGGATTGATGGGTCAGTGGATGGAAGTTAATGTTTGTTGTTGAATAACTGTTAACATCTAAGCTGTAGGTAAAAGGGGTACCTCAGTGGTTAAGGCATTGGTCTGCGGGTCAAAGGTCCCAGGTTCAAACTCCACCACCCCTAAGCTGCTGGGCCCCTGAGCAAGGCCCTTAACCCTCAATTGCTCAGATGTATAATGAGATTTAAAAAAGTAAGTTGTTTTGGATAAGGCCATCTGCCAAATGCTGTAAAAGTATCTGAAGGTGAAGCCTCGGATTCATCATCTGACTTTCTGGGGTCCAGATGCAGACACAGCTGAGCATTCCAGAGGGTTAAAGTTAAGAAAGAAAACAAAGTTGAAGGACCAACAGAGAAGAATGCATTTACTTAGAGTTTGTGGTGCTAGTTTGATAATAAAATAAAACATTCACTTGAAGTCGATGTGGCTTAATTGTATCCATGATCTAATCACTAATGGTTCAGCAATAAAAGGTAAGTGTTGTTGCTGTTCATTTAGCTTAGATGCTTATCTGGACCTCAGTAAGCATGGAATTTTATGTAGTACAACATTGGCAAGTGTTAAGTTAGTACCGTGACATGTACTGTACCATGTCAAAATTCTTAATGAGGCTCATTCATGAAATTCTTGTCATCAAGAATCTTTATTTTCATTTAGTGTTCTTACAGGTAATACGTCTGAATAGTCTACAAGTAGTTTTCCTGTGTGATAGAAAGACAAGACCACCCATCCTTTTCTCGGATATTCAACAGGTCAGAAACCGATCGTCCGTACCTTTCAGACGGCCATGCATCACAAAATCGAACGCAGCATTTAATATCAGGTGTGATTTGTGTGTTTTTAAACCAGCACACTCACAAGGCAGCTAGCTCTCATGCCCTCTCCAAAACAGTCTCTGCAGCAGGGGGATGATCCATCATAAAACAGAAAACAGCACGATTAGCATCTCATTTTCCCCCGGCCCGAACCCCCTGGGTTAAAACGCGCCTGTAATCACCTGCGCCAGAAGAAAAAGAATCAAATGAGAGTTGCGGTGGGGAGACAGAGGGGTGGGAACCCACCACCTCCCATAAGGGCCAAATGTTGGCAAATTCTCCACAAACACACATGTTTTTGAAGAGTAATACATTTTCCGTGCCCGATACCTCAGCCTCGCCGCCTATTGATAAACCCTTGTTAAAAATTTTCACACTGCACGGTCCATCATCAGGTTTTTGGTCACAGCGCGTTAGAACCACCAGGACGGCTGGAAAATGACGCCTGCCAGTCAGAACAGGCCCAGCCGAGCCCTCTGCTTGAACGTTAATAATCTCCCTGCAGTAATTGCTTTAAGTTGAAGAGGGGTGCACGTTCTGCACCTCAGGGGACTCCACATCAAATAATTTATTCATCAGCCTGGGAGAAGCAGCATGCAGGTTGCCTGCTGCCTGAGCTTGAGAGTGTAGCCGAGTGTTTACATCAATCCACCGCTTTTTAACAATACACACTCCTCACCCTTGATTGGTCAAGCACTGAGGCTCGTAGTGTACTTCCAAGAGTGTGTGTGTGTGTGTGTTCATGTGTGTGGTTGTGTGTTCATGTGTGTGGTTGTGTGTGTGCCCAAAAGTGAAGTGGAGAGAGGCTCCTCATCAGCCAGTGGCAGTTCTTATATTACTAATGCATCACTGGACACACACACACACACACAGACGCACACACGCACACACACAGCCTGTTTCTTATGTATTGACAGAAATACTAGGCATGTTTTTCTACCCCATTAATTCAGTCAACATACAATTAGTTCATGCATATAAATAAAGCAGCAGGTATGAGCACAGTGATCAGGCTTAGGAGGAGGCCCTGTTAGACATACAGGAGGTGCAGCCATATGCTTCTCAGCACTCCTCCCTCCTTCTCTCCCTGCCTGCCTCCCTCTCTCAAACCAACACACTTGCACTGGCGTGAGAACCAGCAAGCGTCATTTGATCGGATGTGATTATGTTACATGCCTAATATGGTCGCTTGTCAACTACGAATCAGCTCTAAGCATTAATAACAAACGTTCCTGTTATTTTGCAGAGCTGTTCGAGTCAATGCGATTCTGTGGAAGGAAGCGGAATTAAAATGTAGAGAGATGAAATGTAAAAGCCTTGTTAACAAAACAGAGCTGACAGGTTCTTTTTGACCATATTATAAAAGTACGGATGGGAGTCCTTTAATCAAATCTAAACATCAGTAATTAAAGATTAAACTCTGATAAATTAAAATGTGTATTATTTATATTAACTATGCAAACCATTTCATAGGAAACTAATTTAATTCCTGCAATTACTAATTCCTACTGTAAATTCAAGTTACCGGAAAAGTAATATCTAATAAACACATCCAGTTGTTTTGTGTATTATGAAACAGATCAATATGTAAGTATGTCACATAATTTGATACCTTATGAACAGATGCATGTATAATATATAATATATAAATTCTTTGTTGCCTGGATGGGATGAATTAAAAAAGCTATATTGCCATGAATTTGTAATGAGCGCAATCGTACAGTACGGTAAGGTGTGTTTTCCTGAATGCCGAAATCATTACTAGGTTGAAGACTGCTTCAGATTGCTTTTACCTGGTTCATTCAACTCATAATATAAATGAAGTGCAAGTGCCAAGACTTCCTACACCTAAATGACTTTTTTTTCCTCTTACTCCTAAACCCTCATTTATTAACGCAAAGCTTCAACCAAGTGATAAACCGGGCTTACGTCTGGCTGCATGCTCCTGCACATCGCCATCCTTCAGGAAAGGTCATAAGCTTAAAGTGCATGACTTAAAGGTGTAAATGGATGTGAAACACACATTCTGGCACGCACATACACACATACATCACATACACACACCGGCTTTAATTAGACAGTAGAAATCACAGCTATATTTAATAGTGGAAGTAAGAGAATTTCCACAAACACAATCTGAAATGAACTCACGTTATTAGGAATAAACAGCTGTAAACCACTTTAGTGAGACTAATTAGAAGAAAAGACTTCAGTTTAATAAGGAGAATGACAGATTGGACTTTGGAGCAATGAAAGAATGTCATCTGACCAGATTTGTCCAAATTGACCCTGTTCCAGCATGTCAGGGTAAAAAGGGAAGCCCATGAAGCGATGCACCTATCATGCATAGTGTCCACTGTACAAACCTCTGGAGGCAGTGTTATGATCTGGGGTTGCTTCTGTTGGTGGGGTCTAGGCTCATCAACATTATGTGGCAATAAAAGGAATTCAGACGACTATCTGAATCTACTGAATGACCAGGTTATTACATCTATGGAGTTTCTTTTTATTCCTGATCCATGGATGGCAAGATTTCTCAGGCTCAAACCGTGAAAGAGATGTATGTATATATTTATGTGTGTGTCTGTGTGTGTCTGTGTGTAGATAGATAGATATGTACTCTCAAACTGTTTCTCCTATTTTGATTTGACCAGTGGAAGACTGTCAAAAAAAAAAAAAAATTAATTTAAAATAATAATAATAATAATAATAATAATAATAATAATAATAATAATAAAACAATTGCATATGAATTTGGCTGCAATAATAAAAAGTAAAATAATAAATAAAAAAAATAAAATAATTAAGTATAAATTCTTAACCTGCTTCATCTTTTTAAGCCACCAAAATTATTCTTTACCTGTAAACCTTTATTTATTTATTTATTTATTTATTTATTTCGTTATTAAAATCTGACCATATCAGGATTTATGCACATGAGGCCTTGTTCTTTACAGAATCGTTGGAATGGTGAGTCAAGCTCACAACTAATGCCTGAGGTCTCCTGGAACAATTTTAGGTTAAGCACCTTGCTCAGGGGCACACAGCCATTGCTCAAAAGAGGGCCACTTGAACCGGCAACCTCCTGGCACAAGGTTAACATTGCTGGTCCCTGCACTGGGACCAAACCAGGATACCCTTTGGTGAAACCCTAATCCACAAATCTCCTGAGCTGGGTAAATGTATGAATTTTTCATTCTAAGTTTGTTAATTTCTAATATTTGTATTTACAGTGTTAATAAGCACCAAAGACAACATTTGAAGAGGAAAGCAAAAAGGGTGTAATGTTTCATTTACAGATGTACAACTCCAGTGCTGTCTAAGAGCAAAGTCTGCCCAGAAGAAAATGTTGGAAAGTCTTTAAATTACCACTGTGTGGTTTGCTTAAGTAAAGAAAACTTCAGGGTTTTCCTTCAAAGCAGCATCAATTAATAGGTATTCCTTAGCCACAGCTAAACACTTTAGACCACTTCCTGCATTTCCTTCTGCTATGTGCACTTGTATTAAAAGCCAGAAACCATGCACAAGTGTTAAGGTCTAACTGGGTCTGGCTAGCACGTCATGTTTCAGATCGCAGCATGTGCAGTAACAACGCACAGCCAAAATCTAGTGCTGTGGGTTTCAGAGGCCAGGATACAGACAGATATTTACAATTATGAGTATGAAATATGAAGTAATCTGAGATATACAGTTGCACATAGTTATGTGGTTATGCATGAAATGAGCAAAAAGTTATAATCTATGTATAGCGTAATAATGACGAAGGAGTGTACTGTAAGAAAATCATATTTGTTCAATCATTTGTTATGTTGTCAAATTGCTGAATAATCACTTTTCCTCGAACACCCTTTAATCAGCCCTAACAATTGATGTAAATAGAGTTCAAATGCTTTTCCTATGTAAATACTCATGAAAAAAGGAAAGAAAAAATAAACAAAAGAATCATATTGTATGCAAGCCATGCTGCCATTTTACATGCTGAAAACTTTCTATTAATCAAAAGTCAACTATTGTAAGTTGACTCATACATAATGAATTGTGCACAAACCTCCTGGGCTTAACAGATGAAAAAAAAAAAAAAATCAGAAACAAAGAAACAGAAAAAACATGAATACAGGCTGCATCTGAATAAAATTTAACCTGATAGCTGTGCATATTGTAATGGTTTTTTAATCATTTGGGACTAAATTATTCATTTACATCCAGTGTAAGTTCAGTCTGAGGCTTTTTGCAATTGTTTTTTTTTTTTTCCGAGAAGTTTTTTTTTTCTTCTTTTACTCACAAATCATCACTATTCATCACATGGTTTTCATAATGGTTTCACGTTGTTTGAGTTTATTTATTATGTATGTCCAGAATCTCATGAACCCATCAAGGCATGGCACTGAGTTATGATTTCTGTTTGGGGAAATGATGTAGTGAATTTTGGTTGAGCTTATGTGAGGTATTTTTTTGTTTTTTTAAGTTCTGTTTTAAGAGGACGTATGTGACTTTTGCTCCAGCTAATGACGACGCGACGGTCTCTGAGCAGTATAGTATAATGTTCCCCTAAAATTTTAAATGCTATATGCACTCTTTAAAGGAAATATGAATTGCCTCATTGTAACTCCATGGGCTCATAAAATAGGACAAAATTACTTTAGCTTTTTTTTTTTTAAATATATACATATATATACCTTAACATCAGACAAGTTTAACAAAATATTCACCAAGCCACACATATTGTCCCACTGAAATAGCGATATCGGTTATAATTCACTAGTATTTTTAAGGCTAGTCAGTCTTTCTAGCTAAGCTAAAGAAACACTTATGTATATATCACAAATAGACATCTACGTTTTTATTTAAACTTTAGTGTGGCACTATTTAGATTTTAATCCTGCAAGGGGTCTTAAAAATCCAGTGCGTCATTCACGCTTGGCCACTGTGCTAACATCAGTCTCAATGCGAACAGTTCTCCCAAAGTGGCTTGAGCTTTTTAGATTCGTTTATATCCCAGCAGCCTCTCCTTGCAACTGCCACAGAGGACTACTTCATGGCACCTGAAAGCAGAGGCTTTGCATTACACTGCACAGTTATGAAGGTTAGTTAGCGGTTAGTTAGTGGTTGGCCGCTCCATGTGGCCATGTTGCTCTTGGCCAGGCTTTGCTTCATTCTTGGCACAGGTGCTGAAAAGCAAAAGCAGACTCAACTCTTGACATGACTTGGCTTTGGAGAGTGAAAAAGCGAGCTGGCCTCAACTGGCCCAAAACTTTCAATGGGCCTTTTGTTTGCTTAGAGTGCCGGACCAGCCAGAGAACATGCGAGCTTTAAGAATGGGCAATTACTAGCATTCCACACTCGAATGAAGCTAATTACTCACTATGAGAAAACTCCTTAGTGGGTCACTTTGTTACAATCTTACATCATTACACCAACGATTTCCTACAGGTTAGAGCAGTTGGAGTGCTCTTTTTTCCTTTTTTCCCCCAACAGGCAGCAGTGACACACAGTTAGACCCCACATTGTGGTTATGAATATAACTGCCTTTACTTCACACAGACCACACAGTTGGAAAGGGAGCAAAATGAGAAAACCAGTTGAAACACACACCTCCAACGCTCCATATGGAAGCTTAAGCTGAAGCAGGCAGGCCCAGTTTAGTAGACTTTAGTTACAGCACAACTCCTCTCCTCCCCTCCCCTTTCTTCTCATCTCCATCAAAAAGACAGATGGCCATGTCAGAGCTGTACAGTGGCGGCCGTTTATAATTCAACAGCTTTTTTTTTTTTAATAGCCCTTTCTTACTCTAATATCAAAAGTTATTTTGAAACTGTGAAGGTTTGTAAAATTATTACTCTCTCACTTTCCGGATGAAGATGAGGGATCTCAATGATGAGGTGACAACGTATCACATTTCCATCCTCCCTCCACTTGTGCCTGTCAACAGCAAATTCAAATATGTGTGATTGGCAGGTCGACATTTTTACAATCTCATGTGAAAATGTGTGTGAGTGAGGAAAGGGTGGAGGGTTAGTACGCTTCTCCAAAACACTCCGGATGACATTTTCCCTTCTATTTTCCCTGCAGGCTCCTTACTCACGCAGTTTAATTATTCAACTCTTCATCTGCTAACATGACAAAAAGAAATTCCTATGAAAGTAACAAAGTGTATATAGACATTTCATCCCTATAGATGATTTATAGATAAGTCTAATGTTCTGATGCATTAGTATTGTTGGTTGTTAGGAAAAGTCGTCTGTAAAATAAATGACTGCATGTATCTATATACATTAGAGATGTAAAGCTGTAAATGTAATTATAACTATATCAAATATTAATTTCTGTTTTTGAATTTAAATCTAAATGCAGGTAAATATGTGATTGTAGGTCCATACAGACAGCGATAACAAAATAATTCCACCACTGTACGAACTAGAGACATATTGGGGATGTCGTCAGAACCTGATAAAGCCTATCTACAAGGTTATTTTCAAGTCTCATACTAAAGTTGGCTTTTGGGGTGTCTTCACAAAGTACATGGGACATTCGAGACAAACTGCGACTTGTAATGGGAGTTCTGGTGAAAGAAGGCATAAAACCGATTGACATTTACAAAAGACTTCCATTACAGTATGGTGATGAGACGCTTAGCCACAGTAAAACATTTAAATAGTGCAAACATTTTAAAGAAGGCCGTACATCTGTGAATGACCGCCCTAGCCGTGATGGCTCAGAGTTCCCTTCAGTGGTTCTTGTGAACATTCAGTGAGTGAAACACCTGATCCTTAAAAACTGATTAATGATTTGTCACCCCACTGTCTGTGAAAACTGTACACACATTCATGAAAACCACTTGCACATTACAGGAGCTTAACTTGGAGTTATTGTCACATCCCACATGCAGTCAAGGAGTTCCTGGGAGGACAGTGTTTCAGACATAAAGCAGGCAGTCTGATCATATAAAAAAGAAAAAAGTTGTGACCATAAGGATTGATGGAAGTTGTTCAATCATGTTGATAAATGTGTTCATTCTTTATCTACATATATGACTATTTGCCAATCATATCTACAAAAAACTTATTTTTGGAAAACATATTTATTTATTTATTTATTTATTTATTTATTTGCTTCCTGTGGCATTCTTGTCCAATGCAATGAGTCCAAGTCTCATACAGATTTCTAGCAAACTTTCCTGTATTTTTTTTTTGTTTGTTTGTTTGTTTCCTCAGGAATATTTCTCCAAACTTACTGTAGGTCTTTCTTTGCTTTTAGATTTTGGTGAGTCTTCTGACCAGCTTCAGAGGAATATTTTTTTGTTTAAGACACACAGTGAATGATTAAAAAAAAAATCGGTGAGAAATAAGAGCAGATGATGACAGACGATCAGACCAGTTATTAGTATAAATGTGATGCTGAATGCTGATTGGTTGTAATATATGAGAGGGGAAATGAGGCTGCTGCTGAGGGTGTTACATAAACAACCAATTTTAAACGGTCTCTTATCCACTTAGCAGCCCGTCACAGTAAAAACATTTGTTTCTGTTTCTTTAATTTAATAAATTATATAATATAATCAGGAAATGAGGGGTGGCTCAAGTCTTTTGCACAGTTCTGTGTAACAGTATATATTTCCATTTTGAGCACAATTTAACTGCATATAATTTGATGATAGTTTGGACTAATTGGCGCTCTTGCATCAAGGAAAGTGAATGATGAATTTACGAATCATCACAAAAACATTAATAAAAATTTCTAGAGGCATTTTAAATAAGAAATTGAGCATAAAACAGGAAGTATCTCTTTTCACTTGCATCTCACTATCTTTCTTTGCTTGACGTGTCTCTGAAAGGGTGAAACCCTTTTTTATGTTTGATTCCCTCCCTGTCATTACTTTATGAATTGGCTCTTTGAAAATAATGACTACAGAGGCTCCAAATCGTTTTAAAAGAAAATATCAAAATGGCTTAAGCTACTTACGATGAATGCCAATTATATTTTAATATTCAGCCGAGCATATTTCAGTAGAGGTGGGCGATGCATGCATAACTCATGGCGCTGGCCAGCTGCGGCTCGCAGCGAGTACTTCAGTGGCAGGCTAATTTAGTGAAGAACTACCTGACTGATGGCATCCTCAATGAGCAGGTACTCTACTGAGGATTGCTCTGTGGTTATGAGCTCGCCGCTTTAGCTTGGCAACACAAAAATACATCAAGACCAATTACGATATCAACTTTCAGTCTGATACCCTTGCCACGCAAGTGCATGTATTTCTGCCCCAGGCACTTCAAATTGCATCTAATTTGAAATCTTTGGGGTTTTAATTAAATTTCAGAATATATGGAATTCTTCATTAGTACCTGTTTGGAATGGGTGATTATGCGTCTGTCTCCCATTCTCTCTCTCTCTCTCTCTCTCTCTCTCTCTCTCTCGCTCACTCATTAAAGTGTAGGGATAGTCGTTATTTTCTTAGAAGCAGATTCAGCATAAGCTGCCACAATGAACAGCTCTGAAATGCTAAATATTATCCAAAAAAAAAGTTTGATCCCATTGAGAAATAGGATTCTCTGAGTTTTAATGAACTCTTCCATTTCTCTTAATGATTTGCAAACTGTTGCCTGATTATTCCTTGTATTGACCTTTTTTTCCCATCATAGTGGCAGTGAAAGCTATTAGCACGATTTTGTCAGTCTTTTTATAGAGTGATTCCCAGCAGCAGCTAAATTCTGAAGGCATTAATGTACTCTGATGTATTTTATGGCACGACAAGATGGAGAAGTCTATGAGCAAATGTGCCTTTTATAATTGAGCAATGTGCTCGAAGTCTCTAATTGTACTTACACTCATGGCACAAAGAAGACATTTCTGTGTTTATCTTTGAATGTATGCTTTTATGATGAGAGCAGCAGACATCCACGAGAGCAATATAATGACAGGGAACAGTTACGGCAACCTCATTAATTCTCATGATAATTAATTCCAGATGTATTATATAAGGGTTAGTTAATATTTGATCAGTAAATGTGTAAGGATTGAGGCAAACCTTATCAAGAAACATGGTTATGTTGAAATATCCTGGGTACGCTTTTTGAGATCCTAAATGCTAATCTGTTTTTGGTCCTTTTTATCCCGTTCTTCCTGTGACATGTGCAAAATATTGTGTCAAAGACATTGTTAGACTTTATGAAATTCCATCTCAAACTTATGGGCTAGTTGCTGGTTTTCCTAAAAAAAAAATTTTAAAAAAGCATTTTTGTGATTGCCACCCTGTCCAGGGTAGGGTGTACCCCGCCTCGTGCCCTATGTCTCCTGGGATAGGCTCCAGGCCCCCTACAACCCTCAATACAGGATAAAGCAGTATAGACAATGAGTGAGTGAGTAATGAGAAATACATTGTGGGTGTAGTGGAGACTGCATACGTTGGACTCAAAGTCGCAGAATGCAATGTAGTTACACTCAAGACTTAGCTAATCTAGTCAGCAGTCTACAAAATGAAGAGCATCATGGCTTTGACAGAAGCATTTTGAACCCTAGAATGAACTCAAACTAAACACCAAACGTCTAAAAGGCTAAAGCACTGCTCCGTCACTCATCTCTCTTTAGGTCGAAATAAAGCCAGGGCTAAATCCAACTGGCAGGATGTTGAACAGCATTGTGGGTAATATAAGAAACTGTTGACCAAAGTGAAAATAGACTAGCATGTTGGTGATAGATGTTTAAACCACAAAAAGGCAACTCAGGATTTCATTGCATATTGTTTTAATTATAAAAGGTTACTACTGTATGCAGGTCAGGATGTGGAGTTTTCCTTGAAATATGCTTTAAAAATCATGACCCACCCCATATTAAATTAACTTAAAGTAAGTAGATTAAATAAAAGAAATGGAAAAAATGTTTTATTGTGATATTGCCTAAACATCATTCAGTCACCTATATCACTTTATCCTGTTTACATGGTCAAGTGTGGACTGGAACCAATCCCAGAGACTTAGGGCATGAGGCAGGGTACACCCTGGATGCGATGCCAATCCATCACAGGGCACACACACATACACACACAGTCATACACTCATTCACACACTGTGGGCAATTTGGGAATGCCAATTAGCCTAATCTGCATCTCTTAAGACTTTGAGAGGAAACTGAAGTACCTGGAGGAAACCCAGCAAGCTTCATGCATACAGACCCAGAGGGAATCAAACCTTGACCCTGGAGGTGCCACATTTAAGCCACTTTTCCTATGCATCAAGGTTTTATATTAAAACATAAAATTCTTATTTGAATATATATATATTTTTTATATAATTCAAAAGTCACTGTGTGGGTTAACAAACACAACACATTCCTCAGAAACTGGTCAGGGACTGGACTGAAAAACTTGCTAAAAATGAGAGTAGAAAAAAAAATCCTTCAGGAAGCCTGGAGAATTATTCCTCAAGACTACATCAAGAATACAAGAAAGTCTGGCTCTTTGGAAGCAAAATATGAAGAAATAGAGGGGTAGCTTGAGACCTTTGCATGGAACTGAGGATGTTAGGTGGAAGTGTGTAATTGAAGAATGTGGCTTATGTAGAGGTTGTAGGTGTTGCATAAGCAGTAGAGTCTCTCATGAGTCTTTGTGTTAGTATGCAAAGTGCAGCCAGTGGCTGATGATGTGTCTGTAGCGGAGACACAAGAGCATGTCAGGCCGCAGCCTCCCAACCTAAGATTACATACACACATTGTCACCTTGTGAACCGACACATGCTGAGGAATACATTGATTGCACACATACACACACTCACCCACCTACTGAGGTTTATACCTTCCATATAAGAATGAATATTCTAACTCGAATGTAGAGTATTTACAGTAGAATGTAGAATAATATTTATTGATGACAGAATATGAATACAGGCAGCATCTTTTAAACATACAAATATAATTTATTTTGTTTTTGTTATTATTTTATTTGTTTTGTATTGGGTAGCACAGTTCCAGGATCGAGGCTTTGAATCTCACCTCCAGTCTGTGTGCATCGAGTTCACATTTTCTTCCCATGCTTTGTGGGTTTCCCTCAGGCACTCTGGTTTCCTATCATTGTCCAAAGACATGCGACAAGTGATTGGGTGAGTGATTGTGTGTAGGCACCTTTGCCCTGTGATTGGTTGGCAAGCCATTTTAGGTGTCTCCCCTCTTGATCCTACACAAGATTATCATTATGGAAAATGGGTGAACGTTTTGTTCTGTTCTGTTGTTGTTGCTTAGTCTAAACCCGGCTTTGCTGAGCACCAAAATAGAGTCATATTTCTACCACAGCTCAGCATTTTTCAGTACAAACTCTCTTGAAATTCCCAATGAAATAATAAGCCCTTATTTACCTAGTTGTCACTACATAAGACCCAAAGAGCCCATGCCCACTATAGTTAGCATACACACACTCAAGGGCTGTTCAAGTCAAATCAGGACTTGTGCTGAAATTTCTATAAAGGCTTAAAACCAATTGACATTTACAGAAGACATTAATCACAGTATGGTGATGAGTCAAAAAAAAAAAAAAAGAATGGTGCAAACGTTTGAAAGAAATCTGTACATTCATGAATGACAATCCCGGGTGAGGTGGCTCAGAGCCCAATGCAGTTATATCCATGAACATTCAGTCAGTGAAACGCCTGATACTTGAAAGTCAACGGATACCTTGTCACCAACCTGCAGAATAGACGCATCTGTCTGTGGGAACTGTACACCCAATCATTCACAAACACCACTTGCACATTACAGGAACTCACATTACTGGGCTTTTTATGGAGTTCCTGGGAGGTCAGTGTTTCTGACATGAAGCCTTGGTCCGATCATGGCTCCAGCATACTGAAGAAACTTTCTACCTTGATGGTATCCAAGCACTAGTGAAAAGCTAGGCAGGTAGCTTTTTTAATGTAGCCATATTAAAAAAAAAATGTTTTTTTTTTTACTTGCATAATTAAAGCACACAATCTTGACTAGTAAAAGCACTGCATCCCACTTTTCTGCAATGTGACAAATGCCAAAACTGAAGGCAATCTGTATGCAATTGTTTATTATCTATACTGTATGTGTTGATGTGTTTTGAATGAACAATACCTGTCTATTAATTTTCCAGAGCATTAATGAGATAATAGGAATTGAAGTGCACCTTTAGTACTGGATGCATTAAAAACAGTTGTGTTATCTATTGTTTCTCCTTAAGACTTAATCATGCTGCCTAATTCTAAAAGCCTAAAAATACCAATTTAATACTCTTCACAGACAGATTAAGTGTGTGTGTAATAGTACATCATGCATTCTATTAGCCTGGACAGTGCTAAGAGATTATTATTATTATTATTATTATTATTATTATTATTATTATTGTTATCATCAATTTATTTAATGCATAATCAGTGATTTCCCTGAAAGTTAGCATGAGAATGTGATTTTGAAATTCAAACATTCTAACAAATACAGCCCCTCAGTTTAGTGTTTTCTCCAAAGCCATACTCCATATCATCCAAAAACATGCCAAGGCTAGAACTTTTGAATACTAATGCATTGGGGAGCCTTTCGGGAACTGACAGCCAATATGATTGACAGGTACTCCTGGTCCTGATTCGTTGGATGTTGTTGGGCCATGTAGTTTTTCCTCCCATTTTCAGAACCTCTGGCTCCACAAACACCAGAGTTTCCTCTCTGAGCAGATATTTTATTGATGCCAGAATGTCAGAGGAACTTTGCCAAATTAAAAAAAAAAAAAACTGTCCAACATGAAATTACTGCCTCCACTTGACTTTTTCTCACATCATCCTTGCCATAGCAACCACTATTAATACTTTATCAAATTTGTCATTCTAAACATTTTTTTTTTTTAGATTCTGAAAACAAAGTACATCATTAGTGTCAAGCAACATGGTGTTGTTGTAGAACACTTCAGCAACACTACCATGCAGTATTTTAGGTATACTGTAGTATATACTTTAAATATTAATTCATTTATTCATCTTCTATACCGCTTCTACACAGGGTGGCGGTGGTCCTGGAGCCTATCCCAGGAGACTTTGGGCATGAGGTGGTGTACACCCTGGACAGGGTGCAGATCTATTGCAGGGCACACACACACACACACACACACACATTATGGGCAATGTTCGAACACCAATTATCCTAATCTGCATGTCTTTGGACTGTGGGAGGAAACCCACCAAGCACGCAAATAACATGCAAACTCACACAGACCCAAGGCAGGAGTCAAACCCTCAACCCCATAGGTACAAGGTCTCACTGCTAACTACTAAGCCCTCTTCTGCCTTACTTTCAATATACACTTATAAAAAAGTAAAAACAAACACACCAAGTGTTTGAGACTGAAATGCACTTTGTTTTGCTCTGTGAACAATTGTCAGGAAACTTTTGTCCAAAATGCCCTGTTTCTCTGGAAACTCTATATACTGTGCTGCCTTTTCTACTACCTAGCCATTTATCACTGAAACAGAACTGCATTTAAATCCTGGAGATGATCTATACATATATATATATACATCTATAAATATTTCAGAGAATAAGTACATATGCAGAACCCACTGAGGTCCCACTCTCAGACCAGGAATATATTCATGAGCAGGTGGGAGTATGTCAAGAGTGGATTGACTTCCCATATGTAAACCTGGGATCTGATTGTTGACCTCTTAGAGTCATCAACAATCAGGAAGAGCAAGTGTCTGAGCTGTTGGGAGAGTCAACATTTTCTGACATGCTAATACTGCACAAGCTAAACTGAAGTCTATTAAAATTCCTTCACTAGTTACTCAAAGTTGATGCATTGTATCTGAATGGCTTTTAACCTACAGGAAGTGCTTCACTATGCAGTTGTGCTTACTCTGCAAGGACTATTAGGAAAAAAAAAATACTAAGAAGTATGGTTTGTAAAAGTTTATGTACAAAAGGGATAAAATGCAATTCTAACATCGGTTTACTTGCAAACTTTAGTGCTTTGCACAACTGAATATTTAAATTAAAGCATCAAAAGTTTATTCTTAAGGTTGGGTTTTGCAAAAAAATGCTACTTGGTGAGATGGAGAATGTTAAACTCCCGTCGAACTGAGCCACATCCCTCAACATCCAGCAAAATTTGGGTGAACACAGTAAGAGCTTGTACACCTTGGCTGGAGGACAGTAGAAACCAGTGAGGATGTGGTATTGTCTCCGTTGATGTGGAGCTGCCTTACATTTTTTGCACTTTAAAAAAAAAAAGCCTGATGAAAGCAAGATGCAGGGAGAACTTAAGAAGCACATATTAAAGGCAATATTGACTAGGTAATGATGTAACTAACACGTCTTAGGGACCTTATTGACAGCACTCTGATTAACTCATTGCGATGTTACCTCAGTGTTGCTATGTCAGTGGAGTTCTTACAGAATGGAGCTCCTTAGGTTTGTGCTATGACCATGGTAAGTCTCTGTGGTAGTGCTTATCACTTTTATGTATTTTTAAAACAGAAATTATGTTTGCTTGTTTTTGGCGGCAGGTGGTGTTTGACCGGTGGGCAAAAATGCTATTATACGCAAGTAATGGTAATGCGCAAGATCTGAATATGGAGGGAGTAAACCGCATGTACAGTATGCGAGCTGGGACGCAGGTTACCTCTAGTTTAGTATAAATACTGGATCCAATTCCTCACACCATCAATTTTGATGAGAAGCACTTGCAGTTTTTATACCAACCTGCCAACATGGTAAGTATGTGATAAGAGCATGCTGCGATTTGATCAGATATACTAACAACTCTGATCTAACTGGACCCGGTGAGCGCCAGTGCCTGATAGGAAATTAATGACAACATGATAGACGCATTGAGAACCTGACAGGGACATAGTATGAATTTTATAATGCAGTAAATGCATTTTTTTTTTCCATTTTGATCCCATTCCCTTTGCATCCTTTGATATTTGTAGGACAGAGTGAGATCTTCATAGTCTTCATCATGGGGTGTGACAGGGCATTAATGTCTTACCTGAAATAGACTGGCATCGCACCCAGGGTGAATTCCCACCATATGTTGTGTTCCAGTAATAGACTCCAGATCAGCTGCAACCCTGACCATGGAATAAAAGCATTACTAAAAGTGAATAATTGAACATTGGATAAGGTAACCATATACTGTACACATGGCCAGGATTAACAGCTTCTTGTGTGATTTTATTAAAATCCCCTTGTCAGTCTGAGTTTGTCCATAACAAAAAGACAAAGAAAAAAAAAAACATAATCTGTATTTGTAGCCATCACTTGGGTTGGATTTTGTGATGGCAGAAAGGAAAACATTTTCTGGAACTTTTGCTGCTGATTACATCATCCTGCACTGTTTTAGTCACTGAAATGAAGACTCCTCGTTCTCCTTAATTGCAAACATAAATTTTGACCACAGGAGTATATTGAGCAGAATTATGCTTTCTACTGTTCAGTCTGTTCTTTTTTTTTTTTAAACTCTAGCAAAACTTGGCCGTCTTCAGGTTATGTCACAATTCATTATAAGTTCAATATTTGTATCAACACCTTCAGAAAATCCTTTATCCAAATTTTGAACTGATGTACAGGATGTTATTGCTGTAGCATAAGAGAGTGTAAGACTATTTTGACCCCAACAATGCACAAATTATGCACCCGCTTATTCTCATCAATGATGCATACAGCCGGTAATGGAGGTAAGTAGCACCTCTTTGGGGGAAGACAGGAGGAGAGGAGGTGTCCTTTAAGGCCTCAGATTGAACTATTCGCTCTCATGTTTTTAATCATGTCCTCTCAGCTGATAAGTGAACGGGTGCTGCGATTCCTCTGCTGTGATCTTAAGGGAAAGTGAGGAAATGAAAGCTCCCCTCTCGAGCTAATCATTAGGGGGCCACACTCCCTTAGAGCGCAGAACTTTCAAAGGACCACCGCATGGGGTCTTCTACATCAGATAAAAAAAAAATGAACGAAAGAATTGGGTGAAAGAATCCGAATAATAACAAGCTCGCACAGTAATTTAATCAGAAGATATGTGAGTAGAAAGTGAAACTGGGAACTACAGGCTTACTATAGGTAAGAGAGTTCATAATGAGGGACAACATAGAGTGGATTTCAACTTCAAATCATTGTTCAACGAAAAGGGGCAAGAATTGAAGTATAATTGCCTTTGGTCAAAAGGAAAGGTAAAAAAAATCCTAACACTCATGAATGAAGCAGATGCACCAATGATTTCATGCTCTTTGCTTTATTTTTCTTCCATAAAAGCATGGTTTTAAAGTGGCTCCACCTGTGTTCTCCCATTACATGAGCTCAGTGACTGGCTAATGCCTCCTTCATAAATACTTGCCACAATAGTGGACATAAACCCAGGCGATTGGTTTTGCCTGATCAATACAGACAAATGCAGCCCCAGCCAATGGGACACTGCCGATTCCCCAGTGGCCACTAGCAGTGTAATCTGTTTTGAGGAGGAGTTTAATGAGCTGTAGCGTCTTTACGACATGTACTGCCTCTCCTAGCAGGGATACCATTTCAGAGGGTCGACTCGCACTTTGGTTAAACAATTTACACCAGTGCTCAGGCTCGCTGTGAGGTCCTGACCCCTCACCGTATGCTTTAAACTTTTCATTAAGTATGGGAGATTACTGCAGTCTGCTCCACCGCAAACAGCCTAAATAAGAGGTGCTTGGAGCTTAGCTGAGTGTAGAAATTGTTTGAACCCCAAGAGACAGACGTAGAGCTGTAGGGAATGCTCAGTGCACAGGAGTACCTATATACAGGTGTTCAGTACAAAGCCTGTAGAGACGTTTATAGATTTCTCTCTGAGATTAAGATCAAGGCAGGGGAAAGTGAGCATGCTCGGCTTGAGCAGTCGGTCAGACACTGAATTGGCATTTTTTCACGAACTTGTGGAATCTCTGACAGGACGCAAGTTGATTTTAATCTAATTCAACCAAGCAATGTTTTAATTACAAAGCAATGCCAGTATATTGAAATACAATAAATAAAGAAATCCAATAAGTAAACCAAAAAAGTGGGAAATTAAAAAAAAAAAAAATTGGAATAAAATTGTTTTGAAGACCTACTGGTTGAAAGAAGACCCAGATA
>JAQMYJ010000006.1:19882767-19894536 GCA_030014305.1 Clarias laeviceps | reverse complement strand
TATATATATGGTTATACTTCAGCAATGTTAAATACTCAACTCTGATTGGCCAGCAGGTGTTGACTTCTTTTCTGTTAATATACAGTAGGCAGATATTATGTAATGTGTCCATTCTAATATGTAATAATTTCTAACAGTAACAGATAATCCATGAGAACTATAATAAATGTGAAGCATAATCAGTATTGACAGGGAGTAGCTTTCTATAAGGAGACAGTTATTTAACATTTAAGGAATGAGTCTCCAGTGTCAACATAAATAAAGCTGTCACAGACAGAGGATATTACAGTATCTTGATTATCTTTTATGATTTGGCTCATTAATCTACAAGACGGTAATGGAATGACTAGATTAAATAGTAGCTGCTATAAAATACTAATAAATAATAGAGATAAAAAAAATATGGCAGCAAAGTACACACTACTCTAACTAACACAACATGCAATCCCTAATTCCTTACCCATATCCACCTATGGTCTTGCAGTCATTAAATATTCAATACAAAAGTAAAATGCAAGAATTAAAATGAGATCAGAATCAAGATCACTCACGCATTGCACTATACTGTAGTAATTGTGTTAGAGTTAAGAGTTACGTGTTAGAATTATCGGTATTTGATAACTCAATATGACAAAACGTCTTACCATGTCACATATTAGCCACAACTGCGGATTAACAAAAATGTTCCCATCACTACAATGTTTATTTTAGGAACTCAAGTTTAGAAAGTGAGGCCGAAAATGTCAAGAAGTTGAACCCAATGTCAGCAGACACAAAATAAACACATGTGACCTTGACCTTAATATCACAGCATGTTTCACAGCAGTGCACAAAGAAATGTTAGGAGCAGGATTCCGTTCCGCTTCAGGTAAAGCGATAATTTAAATCCAATTCTCTCAAATTGGACACAAAAAAAGCTTCCATCGCCTAAAGTGGATGTACTCTCATTGACCATCATTTATTTAAATAGCTAGGGGTAAAACATGATTCTTTCTTAGTGATTCCGTCACTCGGGTGGAGAGGGGGGGTCCGTAGAGCAGGAAGCGCAGGCAAAGCAGAAGAGGGGAGAAAAGTGGTCACGAATTAGCGTGAATAGCAGGGGGCTAGAGCCCAGTGTTGATAAGAAGATTAGTCCCTAAAGAGCTCTGTCTTTCTGAGCTGAGAAATTAAAGGCTGCCAGCCCTTCTCTCACCTGTCCCTCTGACAGCTCTCTCTGCCTTAATCCCTGTCCTACACCAAAGAAGCATTTATTAACAAATTAAGAGGCCTCGTCTCTACCCCCTTAATACTCCCCCCTCGCCATGCTTACAATCCCTCTTTGTCAGCTCACTCTTCAAAAAGTTGTCTTGATAGCGATGACAGGGTGATTATCAATGAAAAATTATTTAACACCACCGCAGGGCCTTTGCTCTGACAAAGCTTAATAAGTCACATGGGTGGATATCAATCAAGCCAGGCCGCCCTGGATTTGGTAAATATTCCCCCAAGTTCAGGCAAATTACCTTGATTATGTGGAGGCTCTGCATGGGGCTGGGTGGCTGTAGGGTAGGGGATGGATTTTTGCGGAGGGAGGAAAGAGGAGGAGACGGAGGGGACATGTTTTTAAGCGGTACAAAAGATGACAGCATTAGAGAATTAATTAGAATCAAAACAAACCTGAACACAGCGAGAGTGAATTGCCATGAGACTGCTGCTCTGCCTCTTTAATTCCTTTATGCCATTTGATACACAAGGCTAAATTTATGCAAATTAATAAAGTTGACAATTTTGTTTTTCAGTAATGGACTTTCTATCAAGTTCCTTTCAAACTCTCAGAGTAGAGAAAAATTCAATCCACTGACATACACATTGGTCTCTGAGAACAAATTTAGGCTCGGTGATGCAAATAAATCATGTTCTACTGTGATTTAAATGTTTTGTTCTTTCCGAAGGACTGATGTGCTATCCCCAATTCACCATGGCTCTGATAAAGCAGCACTAGTCATCATTTCGGGCCCAGCGGCTAAATCCGCTCTGTCATTGTAAAATCACTCGGAGACAACCACGAAGATATCACGCTTTTTTAATGACTCAAACTAAGTGCTGTAGAACCATGATTGACATATTTAGGCCTGCGAAACTCTAACGTCACACAATGCCAAGTGTTCTCCTTTATATCCGTGCGGAGGTGGTGAGATTAGAGAAGAAGTATCGCCATTCTCTACCAGCCTCTCTCTGCCCCAGGCCAAAGTCTAGCCACAATGTAATCAGTCCAAATTAACCGCAAATAACAACCAGCACCACATATCACGTCCCTTTGAGTGTATCAGCTCTCTTTGCTGATTAAAAGGGGTTGCAGGGCTTATTTCTTTGTTATAATTTGGCATTGAATTTGGGTAAATCAGTAATGGGCAAAAAAGAAATGGATTTGAAATAAATCCCTCTTTAAAGCAATCACGGGACATAAAAAAGGTGTTTGCCTAAAGGAAGAGCGAGCTTTCTGGCTGCTGACATGACAGCGCATGGTAATGGAACCAAAGCTGTTAATGTGGTTTTCTTCAGTTAAATTGATTCATGAATTTTGAAGAGAACATTATCTAATGAATTTACTCTGAATAGAAAGCAATTAAAAGGACACATCAGCCTGATTAACCCCAAAGTCACCCACAAGCCACAATTGATGTACACTTTTAAATGATTTCCATAAGAAAAACTGGAGCAGATTTGCTGTGGCTTTGCCCTCGACTAATCCAGACAAATTAATGAACAAAAAGTTAATTTCTGTGATGACCCTATTGCACTCTAACCTGGATTAAGCAGGCATCTAATACGGCCTGTGTCGCAGTGTTAAGGACTAATCAAGGCTTTTTAAAATTATTTATTTATTAAATTTCTATAACAATCGAGCCTCTCCTTATAATCCTGTGATGACATCTAGGGTCATCTTAACCGAACCTAAACAAGCATTCAGATGAGCAATTCTGTTTCAGGGCTTTTTTTTTTTTGTTTGTTCATTTTTGTTGGCCCGTGCTGCCGGAATTGCCCTTATTATTTAATTAATGTACTTGTGCCTTCCTCTTTGTGCTATGACCTATATTCATGTTAATAGTTCACTGTCTATAATAAAATATTTGATTTTAATTTTTAATTGAGTCGAGACGCTACTTAACGAGCTCCCCCTCTCTTTTTTTTTCTTTTCCAAAACCCAATAAGTGTGGCGTAATGAAATGGGATGAAATAACTCCTTAAGTGTTGGACTGAGTCCTATTCTGACACAGCAAGATTGGTTATTACTAAAAAACGACCCCCGTCTTTCATTGGAGTTCATTACCGTCACAAGAGCGGGAGGCAAATAAAATGTCTGAACTTCATTAAAAGGAAAGAAAAAAGAAAAAGAAACTAAAAACAGACTGGAATAATGAGTGTATCATAAAGTGATAAACAGCTTTATGAAAAGCAGCGCAATAATTTGAGACCTTTTGACTGCCGGTTCAATCACAAGGTATTTCAACAATATGAAAGAAGATTTCAGTGCAATATATCAAATAGCTCTTTTTTTTTTTAATACAGTTTGCTCTAAACACATAATTCATGCAATGACCTTCAGCTGGATGGGAAGGCAAAGAGAGAGATGCTACTGATGGCAAACAAATGCAACCCTTCAGAAATTGTACAGAGTATGCAGAAGTACACACACACACACACAAACAAACACACACACACATTTTTAGGAGGTAAAATATAGCTGTGGGAGGAATCCTGAATTATAGAATATACTAAATAAACCTTTAAGATTTAAATATTATAGGATATTATTTATGTGTAGCATTCACACACTATATTTATTGACATCTCACTTATTGCACTTTTTTCTGCCATGTTATTGCTATGGTTGTGGCATCTATTTGCAGTGAGAAGTGTTTCCAGCAAATTAAAACATTTCTACAGCTGACATCCCTGTCTCACCATGGCATCATATTGACCGTGATTTTTTTTTTTTTTTTCGTTCGATACCAGCCAAGAATCGATGCACTAGGAGAAGTTTGGCCCCACATCTTTTTTCCACTTGACAAATCCTTTAGAGAGGAGCTTCTTTATTCGGCACAGGCCACGGCCATTAATGCCTGTGTCATGTTTTTCTGCACTCATCTCCATGGCCTGCTGATAATGATTTTGCATCATGTTCGGCTTGTCATGCCTGTCAGCCGTGCTGAACCATTTGACCAGAAGGAGGGGAGAATGCAGGCGGGACTATTGATTCCAGCTTCTCCATGTCACTTGTTCACCAGGATTTAGCTATTGATGAGGCTGAGAGTGAAAACAAGCCCGCTCCCCTGTGGCCCGACTCGCTAAGAAGAGTAAAAAATGCAAAGTTGGGGGAAAAATATTCAGGCTTAGTCCCAATCCGTGAGATTCCTTCATCGATTGGAATGCACCTTCATGTCGTTTTTCTCCTCCTCGTTCTTTGTCAGGGAGACAAATCTGCAGGGTTCGGGTGCTTTATTCTCCGATAGACGTGGCACTTTCTGTAAATGATGGATTTGCGCGTGGGATAAATTAGATTCCACAGTCATTGCTTTTCTAGGATGCTGTCAAGACTGCCAATGTCGGCAGAATTAATAACGATAATCAAATTGGGAGGTATGTGTACAGAACACACGAAGAGTTCTTTTGCAGTGTCAATTTGCTTTCAGTGGCTTGTTTAATAGGAACACAGTTTTTTGGTCTATGATGGCTGTTTTGATTTGCAGGTCAAAAGGTCAAAGCTTTAGTGCATTACTTTAAATAATAAAAGGGGGGGACAGGGATGTAACATGTTGTGGTAGATTAAGAATCTTGTCATACAAATGCACTAGTGAGACTGTAAAATAAAAAATAAAAAGCAAAGCCTTTTAATATCCACATTTTCCCCTTAAATAGCCAGTCATGTTAATTTTTTAAACACTTATGTTTCGTTTTATGGGGTAAATTGTAAATACTTAAACACAATGCAATATTATTATTATTACTATTATTATTATTATTATTATTATTATTATTATTAAAGACAAGGAAAATTTATGCAGTAGTAGAAAATAAGTGAATTACATCTATATTTTATGTAAGATGCAATTATAATATTTTTACACTTTAATCAATACCATTAAATTAAAGTGAGCTTGTGTTCACTAATGCCTCATATTCCTGTTCTTGGATGAACATGAGATGAAATCCATCTCCAGGTTTGACATGTTGTGCATTCAGAGATGCTTTTCTGCTCAACATGGTTGTAAAAAGTGAGTTATAATATCCTTCCTGAACTGGTCTGGCATTTTTTTTCTTTGTTCTCTCTTTTTTATTAACAAGGTGTTGTTTCAATCCAAAGAACTATTCATCACTCAGTGTTGTTGTTGTTGTTGTTGTTTTTCTTTTAATCCAATTTTACATAAACTGTAGAGACTGTTAAAAATTATTTATTATTTAAAATTATTTTTAAATGTTCAAAACAACTCTAAGTATTTGAAGTCTTTGAGCACGTCACTGAGATCACATTTTGTCCTTGTTCTGATGTTTGATATAAAACTTACCTGTCGATCTGGACCTGTATGCATAAATAATCAGATATACTGGTTCTCCTATGAGAATATGTTGGATGCTTCTTGGATGCACCAGAATCAGCAACCGACTACAGTTCCCTGAATGAAATGGATGCCTGCAGGCCAATGACGCTACTGTAACTCCTAGCACACACATTCCAACTCACCTGATTACTCAGATCACTCGCTCATTACAAAGTGTTTGTTTGTTTGTTTGTTGATCATGTGACCCCTGCCTCTTTCTTAATGTTTCATTTTGTCTTTATCTTGATTAAAGTTTGGTCCTGTCTTTTTGTAACAACCTGCATTACAATTTAAAAATCTCACACAGTTTCTAAAGTAACCAAAAGAGCAAAGTGTTTCTGACGCTCTAGGTGATATTAGAAATAATTGACAATCAAATATTTGGAACCAATCATAACATTTATTCCATTAGATTATAAAATCCTGGGTTTTTTTTCACAATAAATATGTATCCTCATTTATATATAATGCTATAGTGAATAGAAACAAGTCCAGGTGTGAAAGGGGTTCAGTACATGCAAAGGTAGTTTGTGATGCATCACATTTATAGTGTGACTGAGCTTCAATGTCTTCTGCACTTAAAAAAAAAAAAAGACCAACTTTTAAACAACAAATACAACAACGACACTATAATAACAGCTTAAAAAACAGCTTTTGTTTAGGTAGCCCCCTCATACATGTAAAAGTATTTTTAGCAGAGCACACAATATAAAATGGTTAAAAAATAAGCAAAAATAAAAAAGCAATATAAAGCAATATAAAATGGTTAAAACATCACAGGACATTTCTGCTTGAAAACAAATGCCTCGGAAGACTGATGTAATAAATGTGTGTGACGCCCTTCCTCCTGCGGAAATGATGTATGAAATCTGATCACGAGTGGCCACCAGAGACACATTTGTGATGCCAGGTGTAAACGGCTAAGGGTTGTGATCCGATCATTTGAGATGGATGTTAGAAAAGAGCCTGAGAGTGCAGACAAGCTATTTTTTTTTTACTTTTCCTAACTTTGTTGCTTCTGTAAGAACAGCTAACAATTATAAAAAGTTAAAGATGTTTGTTTATTTGTTTATGAAAGAAGTTTGTTCTTCTCTGATGAGACCAGAAACTTTACAATAGATTAACAGATTGACTTAAATATACTGTACCTAGCATGATAAAAATCAATCCTGAAGAAAAAAAAATGTGCTAAGTTTTAAAGTAACAAGTACAAAGTGGGATATTTAATCTAGTGTTGGTTCTCGGTTGCTCAGTATCACTTGCGGACGTCAGCGCTCGCTGTAGATACTGTATTGCATTCATCCTGCACAAAGATTACATTTAGATATAGCAAAGGTGCTGAGTTTCAATCTAAACTTATCTCATTTCCTGCACAAACAAACCTAACATTATATCTTTCCATCCACACTAGTTCTGTGTTTCAGCTCTCACTCCACCCTTTTATCAGAAATGCATTATGGGTAGATGAACCATATGTGGAATTATGGGAAAGGAAAGGGAGATATGCTAGTCTAAAGTTTGGCAATGTAGATATCATGCTCATTCTCTCTCTCTCTCTCTCTCTCTCTCTCTTACACACACACACACACACACACACACTTATATATGTACACACACGTTATAGTTTTTAAAGTCCATGAGTACTGTTATTACAAAGCAGGTCAGCATTACACCAGATGTTATAGCACAGAGCTAACCTGTAAATATTTGAGTGACACAAGCCCCATCACAACAACA
Source organism: Clarias laeviceps (assembly GCA_030014305.1). Classification (NCBI taxonomy): domain Eukaryota; kingdom Metazoa; phylum Chordata; class Actinopteri; order Siluriformes; family Clariidae; genus Clarias; species Clarias laeviceps. The sequence continues at coordinate 19,887,220 of JAQMYJ010000006.1, read as the reverse complement.
GAAATGAAATATATGTAGTGGCAGAACTATATTAAAAAAAGAAAAGAAAAGAAAGGAAAATCGCTACATATCCTCAGGGATCTGCTTTGTATGACCCTTGCGTGTGTTTTTAGAGGCTTTTACCATAGAATGATTCCAGCCTTGTTTTTTTTTTTTTTTTAAACTGTCTCTATCTGTGTTTTGTCCTCTGTCCAGATTTGTTCTATTTTTAATGTCTGTGAAAGCAGGATTTAAAGGGGAGGTGGGGGAAGGGCTGTAGCAGGGCCAAGTTCTGCCCCGATAGAGCCACCCCTTTAAGGAAGCATCTGTTGTGTTGAAGGACAATATCCAGTCCAGCAATCATGATTCGGAGAAGAAAAGAAACCCAGCCGCCTCTCCGTGTAGGCAGGGAGTACACACTTACCGCATGCAAGCGAAAGAAAATGCATCACAATACATTGGAATGATGCTAAAATGAAATCCAGAAAGAAAGTGCGTTCCTTTGGTTCTAATCATAGGGTGGGTTTAGGGTTCGTTATAGAAGTTAATGACATTGTAATAAATGTAGGAACACGTGGAGGAAAACCTGCAGCTGTAAAACACACCGTCTTGCTTAGTGTAAGGCTGGCCAACAACCAAGAATTACTAAAGCGAAGGCAGATCGCTGAGGCTTTTCAAATATTTGTTTGTATAAATCAAATCGCAGTTAATTCAGTCTCCCCGGGAAGGCAAAAAAAAGTGATTACACATTTAATGGATTTGTCATTAGTTGCTTACTTAATGTGACACCGAATCAATGCAGTTATGCAGAATATTTGTGGGTAATTTAGTCGCAGGGGCAGAAAAAGACATGTTTATGTCAAAATGTTTATAAGGAATAAATGTTTCAGATCAGCAAGTAATTATGTGACAACAATGTTTAACACGTAAACTTAATTAGGAGCAGCGTGCGGTGCAGAAAGATCCTGCATGAAGGTAAATAAATTTTGTGGTAGACCCAGAGTGTTTTGCTGATTATCTGGATAAATGGCAGTCTCACCACAGACAGACTCGACGTTAAACAGTGGAAAAAGTCTCTCCCATTAGTTTCACCTACAGCTAATCAGGTTTATGTTCAAGCTTAAGAATGTTTGGCTACAAAAAATTCCCAAGAACCCAGATTTTCCTGCAGGATAATGTGAGAAGACGTGTGTTTAGACTTTACAAACTGGAAACCATTCAAAAGAAAATCCTGAGCAGGAAATGACAGATTAAGATTAAGGGACATGACGGGATTCGATAACAAATATTTAGGTTTTAAAAAGACAAAAAACAAAAACAAAAATGCAATGAGTTAAAGAGGTGTGGAGAAACAGTCTTTTTGATCCTGAATGTGGAACAAAAATTTTCTTAGTAGATAAAAAAAAATGCATTTGTTAAAAAAAAGTATTTATTGATGGAGTGTAGATGTTTGTTAGATGCAGCTTGTATGGACAGCGACAAAGGCTGGGGTTAATTTTGTAGGTGGAGTTTGTGTACGTGTTTTTTTTTTTTACTAACAGATCAGTCTTTTTGTTGGTTAAATAATTTTTTAAGACTTTTAGCCTTTATATGGATTTAGGTATACAATCACAGTATGGCAGTTTTCTTTGATTGAATTAGGATTTATGTATTTATTTGCTTAACAAAAACAGTTGTTTTTATATTATAATATACTATAATATATTATATTATAGTATATTATATTATATTATATTATATACGTATTATATATTATATTTTATTATATTATATTATTATAGTATGTCTGTGATATCAGAGGAGTCTAAAAAGACTGGAGAGAATATGTCTTCCACTTTCCTATTTATTCGTGTGCTATTTGATATCCAACAGAGGGCAGTGCAGTTTAGAGGAAATGTACACACCCCCCACACACAGACACAAATTCAGAAACACAGACACACACACTCATATACACACAAACATAAACACACACTCAAGCATGTACCCACACTGAGTAGTAAATATTTCAACCCAAAACAGGCAGAAGTAGAAGTGCAAATGCAAGTCTGTTGGAAATTATTTCAGACTGTGTTTCCAAGTGACTCTGACATGGTGGAACAGTTTATAAGAGTCAAAAAGAAAACGAGAGATATATAGAAGTATATACAGTATAAAGAAGGGGAAGAAAATAAAAAGTATGTCCGTGGTTATGTTCCCACCCATGTGACCATATTTGTATGTATATACACAGTAGGAGAGTGGATGGGTGGAAAGGTGGAAAGGAGGTTGGGAGGGACTGGGAGAGCGAAGCTGCTGGACAGGTAGATGAAGAATGGCCCGGTGTGTGCTGCTGATTTCTAAGATTGCTAATGATGCCCGGACAGCAGGGCTGGAGCCAGCGCTAATGAAAGGTGCTGTGACTCCTGAACCTCAAGGGGTTCTATTTAAAGAGAGAGAGCGAGAGAGAGAACGACAGAGAGAGAGAGCAAGAGAGAGAGAGAGAGAGAGAGGATTGCAAACGTTGCATTCTTCTTGTCTTTTTTAAGACTGATTTCATCCCTTACTTTCCTCAGCTCTTATGGAAGCACTAGAAGGAACCTGAAATGATATTCTTCAGAGGGTCATCGCTTCCCAGAAGAAAGAAAAAAGAAGGATATATTTCTGAAACTGCCTGCTTGCTATAACTGCATTAACAAGATGTTGAGATCTCAATCAGCTTCCTACAGTATCAGCTGTGATTCATGACACATATCCCCATGTGTGCTACAGAAATATTCACTTCAGAAAGGCAATGGGGTTAATAATAACTCAGCTATTAGGAAAGGCCAGTTGCTGAGATTTACTTTGTACTTAACTGCATTATCAATTTTACATTTTATACTGTATAAAGTCATTAAACAGAATAGTAGTTTATCAGGAGTAACTTGGAAAAAATATGAATAGTTAAAAGTGTGATTATAAAAGCAACTTGTGTAGACTGCGTGGCTTTGTAAACTTTGGGGGAAAAAATGGAGAACACAGCTGGAAAAAATATTTGCAATCTTATTCTAGGATTTGCAAGTGCATTAAATGTAACAATGAATCTAATAAATAACTGCAACAAATTTTAGAAAATCAGTCAATATTAATATACAAAGAAAATACAGAATTTTTTGTTTGTTTTTTGTTTGCTTATTTTGTTTATTTTTATGTTATTTCTTTTATTTTTGATTATCAAATTTATTTACTTTGATCTTGAAGTACTTTATTTGTTACTTGAAAGTTTTTTGTTAATGAATTGTTTAAAAATTTCTCCTTTAAAAAAAAATGATCATCACATTATTTGTTTATTCATTTGTTTTTTTGTTGTTTGTTTTTTGCTTGTATATAACATCCTTTCATTACCTTTCATTTGAGGCTCACGGGTAACTGTTTTTTTCTTGAGCCTACTGTATTTGTTTGTTCTGTTGCTTGATTGTTTGTTTTTGTTTAACATTTGATTATTTTTAAGCTGATCATCACCAATTTATATTGAAGTACCTTGTTTGTTTGTTTTTTGTCTGCAAAACATATTATTGTATGAATACGTATTGTATTATTGTATATGTATTAAGTAAAAAGTTTGTTTGGTTGTTTGTTTAATGTGTTTTTGAAAAATATTTCAATAAATTTGTTGTTTACAGAATGTAAATTATGTAGCATTATATATTTAGAAAATATTTTTTGTTTGATTGGTTATCTATCTATCTATCTATCTATCTATCTATCTATCTATCTATCTATCTATCATGTAGCTTTGTCAAAACCCTTTCTGACAAATGAAATCTTTGGGTTGTTCTACACAGAACCTGTAAGGATTCCCTCATCAGCACATTCAAAGAAGAATATATTTTCCCTGAGTGTAATGATGCTTTGAAAAAACAAACATTTCTGCTCATGAACTAACAAAGTACCTCTATGTCCGTGCCATATGTTCACCCAAATTAAGCTATTTGCTCTCGTCCATTAGGTGTGTTTAAAGTGAGTGTGATATTGAGAGGAAGGTCCTACATCATCGTCCATGTGGGTAAAGTCTCTCTGCTCGTGACTTCTGGGAGTGAGAAGCCCTTAAACAGGGTGACTGTCAGGGGGAGAATTTCATTCAGCATTCATTAATGCTTTCAAACCTTACATGTGCATACATATGTCTAAACACACCCATTTACAAATATATATATATATATATATACACCCACACAAATAAAACGTGTTTTTATTCATTTATTTAATTAATAATTTATTTATTTTTCATTTGTAGCTCTATACTTAGCATTACACTTGTGCTATAGTCATAAAAATGCCCACACAGTTCAATCAAGTTCATACACTAATGTTACACAATGTAAATGGCAGACATTTGAATTTGACACACGTACCATTGTAAGTAATGAATGCACAAATCAGAGTGTGTGTGTGTGTGTGTGTGTGTGTGTGTGTGTGTGTGTGTGTGTGTGTGTGTGTGTGTGTGTGTGTG
>JAQMYJ010000006.1:19836623-19872351 GCA_030014305.1 Clarias laeviceps | reverse complement strand
TAATAATAATAATAATAATAATAATAATAATAAATATTATTATTATTATTATTATTATTATTATTATTATTATTATTTTAATTACATAATCTACTGCTGAATCCATTTCCCTCTTTTTTCCGCTTAAAGCCATTACAACAATGCTGATTTATATTAAATGATCTTTAATTATTTTATATTAATATTATGACATGTTAGATATAATAATTAAGGAATACAGCATGATGGGATGATGGGATACAGTATGAGAATAATCCAAAACAGAGCAGTGTAATGTTGCTTAAAGTGTATTCCTTATATAACACAGCAATTTGCCAAATGGTTACGTATTTTTTAAAATAATTAATAAATCATTATCATGCTTTTTAACCATTTCATTTATGGAATGCCCATGAGATAAATAACTTCCTGTTACTGCTTATGTTAAAACAGATATGTTTTCTCCCAGCCTCTTTCTAGGCCGCCCTCTGTCCTGACTTGATTACTTGGTGTAAAACCAAAGTGTATACATTTTTTAATGTTTATTTATTTATTAGTTAGTTTGTTTGTATGTTTAATTATTTTTCTCAGGTTATGTTTGTGTGCATTGTCTGTCTGTTTCCTTGGTTTTATGTTATTATTATTATTATTATTATTATTATTATTATTATTATTATATAGTAATAATAATAATAATAATAATAATAATAATAATATTTATTATTATTATTGTTATTATTATTATTCTAAGTAGTGAAAATCTAAATGCTCCACATTATCTCAAGTGGTCCACAATCATTTTCTCCCACTTGTATTTGCAAATAAAAAGAAGAAAATTAAAACCACACACAGCACCATAGTTGTGTCTCATGAGGTTATAGTTATAGCATCACACGTATCTACTTGTATTTATGCAGCAGATCGTTTTTCATCCAAGCGAACTTTCCACGCATTCCACCACAACATGCTGAAAATAGTGAGGACAAATTTGAGCCAGTTGCTTTTCTGAGGGGCCGTAGTTGTTGTTGTTGTTCTGATGCTTCCTACGATGTGTTTGTGATCATGAATAGCTATGGCAGAGACAGCGGTGTCTATTTTTACTGCGGTTCCTCCTGCCGTTCCGCTGGCCACAGCAGAGCTGCGAGTATAATAGGTTGATGTAATGACTTGATTACTAGCCAGATTAGTTTATGGGCTAGCACAACTGGCTGACTAAGCAACACTTTGTTAAAGTGTGTGTGTGTGTGTGTGTGTGTGTGTGTGTGTGTGTGTGTGTGTGTGTGTGTGTGTGTTTATGTGGTAAAAAGAAAGAATAAAAGAGACACAAGAGTTTGCTTTTAAAAGCAGCACAAATGAACAGGCTAAAGTCAGCTTTACACTATAATATTTTTAGTCACAGTTTGATGATGTGGGGAAAAATCGAACATCATAAACAACTGTAGTAGTTCTGAGTGGTTCTGAGTTAAAAAAAAAAAAAATGAACTACTCTTTAAATTCATAATGGGACAATTGTAAAGTGGTAGCTAATTTTGTGAAATTGTGGCCAAATACAGCCAACAACAATACAGACAAAGTGAGATGATGATGATGATGATGATTCTTCTTCTTCTTCTTCTTCTTCTTCTTCTTCTTATTATTATTATTATTATTATTATTATTATATCATGATCTGTTATTTGACTGTCAGCTGAAAGCCATCAATAGAAGGTCAGCATGGAGAGGCTACAAAAGACATAAGGCAGCTACAAATACAATAGTGTTAATGGCACAATTTAAATAAATCATGACAATGGACTGAGAACAAGTTTCAATTTGTCCTCAAGTGCAATATGAAGAATGTTTCTGATCATGTATAAGCCCAGATCATGCTAATTGATGAGGTAAGGACATTATCCACATTTTGTCTTCCTTTGCAGGTCTATCATTAGAGGATCGTCGCCATTTAATCTGAATTATGTTTCTAGAAAATACACTCATATCATTTTTTTTTTTTTTTTTTTTTACAGATTTCAGCCGATATTTTAATGGGATCATCTCGTGCAGTACAGTGTGGCAGGCAACCTTAAAATCTCAAAGTCTAAAACCGTATTTGCTCAGACTTTATGAAGGGGCAATGACAGGAAGAGATAGCGAAAGAATCTGACAAGCACCTGGAAATAAAACCCCTAAATTTGGAAATCACATCCTTCCAATCTGACTCCATGTTTCCCTCCAGCCTCCACACTCTCCAATTCCAAGACACACCAGCACCAAGGCAGCAGGGCAGCCAGGGAAACAGCCAATTTGGTGCAACAAGGTGGCTAATAGGATCATTAACCCCCTTCTCTGTATGTTTTGGATGTTGTGTATGAGAGCATGTGTGTGTGCATGTGTGTGAGTGTATGTGTGTTAGCGTGTGTCTGTGCCATCCTGCACATGGCAGATTGCAGGAACAGGCTGACTGTTAGCGGCTAGCTCAGCAGTGCCGGGCGCGATCTGCCATCTTCCCGTGGATTTACAGCTGACGCTGGTGCTACTTCAATTAGCTCTATAGCACACAGATGTTGCTTAAATGTTGCTGCTAATGATACCGCAATAAGCGTGAGATTCATGCCACATTCGCAGGCACGTAAATTTCTCAAGTGGCACAATTAAAGGGGAAATCGTGGCTAGGCGAGAGAGGCAGCTACGGTGGAGATGCCAGTTGGAAAGCTGGAGGTCTATTCTGTACCACAGCCGAGCTCCATTCCACTTTAATTGCTTATTCGCGAAACAAAAGGAGGCTTTTGTTTTTCCATGCAACCCGAGTGTAGCACGGTTTGTTGTTTTGCTTCGACATTAGTACATTTATTGACTTGTTTAACAGCAGTTTAATGACAACGTTGCTAAAAAGAACAGTTCCATTCCTACCAGAGAGCTCCAAATGGAGTGCGAATGTGCATCTGTATACTAAAATTAAAGCTAATGAATGAATCTATAAGTATATGAGTGTATTAATAAATTATACATTGTAGTTCATTACTCCAATATCATGTTTAATTCTTCTCTATAAAACTGTCTGGTAGACTTTTGGACGTCTTTTTAATGTCATAGCTAGACACAAAAATGTAGTGACAGCCTTGTCAGGTGTGTGTGTGGGTGTGTGTGTGTGTGTGTGTGTGGGTGTGTGTGCGTCCAGCACAGTGTGTGTCACTGTTATATCGGACAGTCAGTTCTCCATCAGCATGACTTTACCTCAGTCAGGCCTAGTGACCCGAACACTGGAGAACTATCACTCTCCCCTGCTCCCTGTGGAGAACTCGTTCTTTTTTCTCTCTCTTGTGTTTTTAGTAACTGTCTACCTGTCTACCAGTGTCATTCTGATTTTATGTTCAAGCTGACAATGAAGATCTTTCTCAAAAGTGTTCATAATTTCTCTGTCAGGTTGATTTAGGTAATGACAAGCTATGAGGACAGGTTCCATTTCGAGTCTGGTCCTTTCCAAAGGTTCTTCTTTACACCTGAGAATTAAAATTTTTTTGGTTTTGGTTGTTAATTTGGCAACATTTTGGACATCAGCACAATGTTGGTATTGGGCTGTTTTAGAAAGTTAAATTTACTTTGATGAAATTATGTCAAATTTCCCAGCCAGACTCGATTCCCGTCTCTGTGTACATGGAGTTTGCATGTTCTCCCCATGTTTGGTGGGTTTCCTCCGGGTACTCCGGTTTCCTTCCCCAGTCCAAAGACATGCAGATTAGGCTAACTGGTGTTCCCAAATTGCCCGAAGTGTGTGAATGAGTGTGTGTGCCCTGCGATGGATTGGCACCCTGTCCAGGATGTACCCCACCTCATGCCCTCCGTCTCCTGAGATAGGCTTCAGGTCCCCGCGACACTGAATACAGGATTATAGACAGTGAGTGAGTGAGTGAGAGAAATGATGTCAAAGCAGTGTTGACAATAGGATAACTTTAAAAGAATTCTCCCTAACACAGTGTTGAACCAAAGTGATGACCTGAGCACGAGCCAAACTCCCGTCACTGCAGTGAGAACATTACACACTTACGTACCACTGGTTCACTAGGAAACATGCTATTGATATCGGTTAATGCACATACGCAACAATGTACCTGCAATGATCCAGTTTGGACGCTGTGCACACTCCATATTACCGCGTATTTTTGAGCTATGATGCACCATGTGGTTTTCTTTCTAAAGAAACATTAAATAAACAGGTAACATTACAGCACGACAACATAATGAGATGTGTGATTGCAGGATGTGGGAAAGTGTTGTGTCTGTCCCAATCTCTGATCATAATTCCAAATCCTGTTTGAAACTTAAGTGAACACGAATGTGGTCAGATATTATAAGGATGGATGTTTATCGGTATAAATGCTCCAACTAAACATTAATTCAATCATTCATTCAATGTTATTTTAATGTCAGTTTATCAAAATCATAAAAACCTTCAGAAACAATACTGTCTTGATGGTGAACGTCATCGTAACGTTATTACAACCATATTACAACGGCCATGCATCACAAGGTTATGTTGTGTATTTTTTTTTTTCACCTCTGGCTTGCTCTATGCTTATGTACATCTATATTTATGTATTTATTTATTTGTTCATTTATTTATGTACAGCTGCTTTGTGACAATGTTCACCCTGATCAATATTTATGCAAACACACATCTCTCACTGCATTTTTTTTTTTTTTCCTTAACACACAGAAGGTTCACTTATTCAGGTCAACTTACAGAAATGTAGTGTATAAGTCTCTATTAAAAAAAATAATAATAAATACTCATGCTAGTTCAATAGGTAAAGATCTATGAATACTAAAAAGCTAAAACCCTTTTCATGGAAGATTAATACAGGTTTTTATAGTAGTTAAAGCATAGTCTGCTTACTGGTTCCAGCTACTGCGTTTATTGCAAATGTTTCACTGAGCTGACACAGAGGTGTAGCTTTTAAGAAATTAGAATTATTAGAACTTTACATAAGTGATTATGCACAGAGGTAAACATGGCATGCATTTGATTGTCTCCTCTAGCATGCGTTTCTGTACTGATCATGTTGATAGGTTCAGGTTTTTTTTTTATAATTTTTTTTTTAACAAAGTATATTTTTCCTGCTTATTTAAATAATTATTGTTTAATACATGAGAAGTTATTATGAGAATTAGGATTAAATAAACAGAATTCTATTTTGCTATTTGTGTGTTAGCAGTGTGTTCATTTGGCTGGTTGTACAGCATGTGGTTGGTTAGTCCGAGCCCCTTCATGTTTTCCATTTTAGCATACATTAAAACCGTTACAAATCATCTGCATTTTCTCATGTATTTATTTGATCACCGTCTCATACAGCTTTGATGTCATAGTTCATGCAGAAGCCTGGATTTGAAGATGGTGCCATCAACTAATCACAGCTCTTAACACATCATATTTCATGCTTCAGTGTTTTGCCTGGGATGAGTCACATAGCTCTTATGAGTCACTGGTCACTGGCTCAAATTAGTCTACATTAACCAAAGATGAGAGCGCCCAGAACATATAGTTCCTGATGGAGAGATGGAGAAGTGAGAAAAGCCTTTAGCTTTGGTTACGTATGGTGTGTAATATGGTGGCTAATACATATGTGAAAGAGATTTCTCATGCTTCCAGAACCGTTCTTTCACATTTTGAGTTCTGGACTATGTGTGCCATCGGTGAAGAAGGAAAACCTCCATAGATGTGATAACCTGGTCATTCAATGCATTCAGATTATCAGCTGACTTCATTTTATTGCCGCACAATGTTGCTAAGCCTAAAACTGCCCCCAGAGGCTTGTACAGTGGGCACCGTGCATCTGTTCATGCGCTTCCCTTTTTGCACCGACGCACCAATTGCTACGAAATAGGGTCAGTCTGGACCACATCTTTTTCCATTACTCCAAAGTCTAATCATGTTGCTCTCAAGCAAATAGCTAGAGCAAATAGCACACAGCTCCTTAGTCCTAATCCTATGGGTTTTTATCACATTTTGTGTGTATGGAAATTTCTTACTTTCACTATTGAACATAGCTCTGATTTCTACTGTCAGTTGTTTACAATGAGACTTCAACAAACATGTAAAATGATCTCCGATCATGATCATTCATGATTTATTTTTTTTCTGAACACAGTTCCAGTACTCAAAGTACCTTGGTTGTTTTCTTTGCTTGATGCAGGCCCTTCTCAAAAAAAAAACAAAAAAAAAAACTTTTAAATGACAAGGCAGTGCCATTTTTTATTTTTATTATTTTTTTTACTCTAAACAGGTGTTTTTATGTCACTGGTTGGTCATTACTTTATTTAAGGTTCTCTGTGATGATACACAGCGATCAGCCATAACATTAACGTCACCACCAGGTGAACTGAAAAACATTGATTATCAATTAGACACCAGTAAACTGGTGAAAGGATTATGGTCACCCAAGGCTCAGTTATGCCTGTGGGGACCAAAGGCCAGCCTGTCTGATCTGATCCGGCAGAAAAGTTAATGTAGTACAAATTGCTGCTTTTAATGTTATGGCTGATCAGTGTATAGCTGTAGAAGCCGTCACAGAAATGCCAAGATCATACTCTCTTTACATGTGATCTGTGCTCATTTAGCTTTCAGACAGCATACCGGATTCACACACCAGTTCTGCGTAATAGACAGTTAACCCTGACTAACCTGTGCATCACTTGCCTTAAAATAACCCAGCAATCAATCTTGTGTTCTTTCACTGTAAAAGAAAACGTCATAGATAATGACAAGCGCAATGTAACTCTATCAGCATCTATTGAATTCTTTGCTGAATTTAAAAACCAGTTCCTGAAATTGTCGAACGTGTCAAAGCTGTAGCGTTATCATTATCGTTGTAACGCTGTCGTCCTTGTCGCTGTCATCTCGTTGCTGTTATTGGAACATCGGAGGGACTTTGTGAAATTGCTATCCTTGCAATCTCTGTTGGTGACATTGTGGTGTGTGAATGTGTGCATGCTGGGTTTGGGTATGCCTGTTATGTGAAGGTTACCTTGGTGTGAAAGTAAAGTTTTAAATATGGCATCCAGCTATTAATAAATAAAAGAAAATTCAGACAGTGTTGGTTTTACATCGATATCTGTGATCGTTTAACATTTTAAACCTATTATCATTTGATTTTATTTCTGTTCATATTGGCAACGCTGCTGATTTACTGCCTTTAATTTCTGCCAGCTTAGCTTTCTTTTTTTAATATCACCCATATATTGCTGTCAGAAATAAGTGCTCCAGTCTAGAGTAGTAGCTGTTTTGTCAATGCTAGGGCTTATGAGCACACTGAGGAAAAGCAATAAGCATTGCACAATTTTGTGAACTGTTCTGATGTATGTTCAGTGCGTGGCAACACATATAAAGATGTAATTCACAGTTTACACGTGTTTGCATTTTCACGTTTTGATACCGGTTTGTTTCGAAACCCTGAAACAGATGACTTTTAAGTTCCTTCCCACTTGCTTTCGCATTATTCATCAGCCTCACAGCTAGGTATTACAGCGACAGGCCTTGATGTCACGCTTTTCCCCGGCATCAGCACAAACTAGTGCAAGCGCTCCAACATGAGAGCACATTCACCATCTGTCTTTGACTACAAAGTCATACGCAGACTCTGAGCCACGGCAGACAGCTCACCAGTTCCAACCGGAGCCGGAATGCTGGAACCAGGCTTATGGCGCACAAGCATACGCCGCTAAACCGTAACGCTTAGCGGTTCTGCGTGTTGGTTGGTCAGTGATCTGCACCAAAGATTGTGTGTAGTCAGCAAGCTGGAGACTTCTTCTGAGCATTATTCAAACCACCCACACCTGTTTCAGTGGCGAGGAGAGGGAGGAGGAGGAGGAGGAGAAGGGGGGGATGCACATGTGCTAACCACTAGCGTAGCACAGATTGGTAAGGATAATGCAGGCCTGCTGCTGCAAAGTTTATTGTCTAAATGAGATAACAGCAATCACTTCCACAAACTCTTGGATATACATTGGCATGTTCTGAGCCAATGAGTATACAGCCAGTTAGAGATGGACACACAGCTGGATACAAATGAGCTTTTAGAGCAACACTGTGCCTTTGCTGTGTATGTTCCAGAAGCCATGTGTCTCACATTTACACAAAAAGCATTATCAAGACGGAAATACGAAGCTTAATACGAACTGAACAGCTAGCCATGGTGTTAGATTTTCTTTAGAACAAGCCATTACACAGTTCTCCATGGCTGGATCCGGTTTTAAAGGTTAATCCGTGAATTGTGATTCATTGTCACTTTAGCATTCTTACTCAGCTTAGCGCGTGACAATTCCAGATCGTTTCCAGGTATTTAACCACCGAGGTTATCTGCACTACAACTTATTATCTGAACTCGACTCAGTGAATCAGAAAGAGCAGTGAGAAAGTGTGAGCGAGATGAAGATAAGAACGAAAAGATATAAAGAGATTTATACTGTGAAATGGAGTTGTGGGGGGAAAAAAAAGGTACCATAAGGTGCCGGATGAGCTTACCTCACCTCCAAATAAATAAATAAATAAATAAATAAATATTTCATGTCAATCATCCTTTTATCAGGCAGCATGTAAGCACCGTACGATTTCATTTCCTTTTCTGCTTATAAAATGATTCAGTTGCTTGAAACCCCACCCACCCCATATTTTTTTTTTTTTCCCCCCCTCATCCCTCGGCTGCTCTGATGATTAACACGTGAACAAAAAAAGGTGACTGTTGCTGTGTTTTATCTGTCAGAGAGCACATTTGTCAAGAAATCAATTGCAATAAATCACCAGCCCAACTGATTTACAGAACGATTGTGGAATTGATTTGCCTAATGAATCATATCATCCACCCAATTATCTTGTGAGACCTGCTCAACAATAGGCCACTGAAGATCAATCGTAGGAGGGAGGGAAGGACAGGGGAATTAGTGGCACATGGGAGACTCCGCTTCACAGGGCCAGGAACGTGTGAGCAAGAAGCCCCGTCTGTTTGCTACAGAAGATACAGTCTGAATAACAGACGCAGTAAATTCAGTTAACTTAAGAGCTGGCATTATAAAACTTTATTTGTTTGCATGTAAAATAAAGATTTAACAAACTCCAACAGTAGACGATGAAATGTGAGCAGTATAGCGTGTATATAAAGCCTAATGCAGACCTGTTCTGAACTATACAAAATGTATACAAAAGTAATATGGTGCTCATAAACATAAACTACTTTAGACTACTTAACTTTGCTCCGTGATGAATTCATGCCAATTATATACAGTAATCATGACCCATGTAAGCATTTTACAGTGACAATTTGTCACAATTATACATTAAATTACTTTCCTAGGTGAAGCAGGTAGCATTCCAACCTCTCAGCTCACAATCTTCATGGAGCTTTACATGTTCTATATGTCCATGTGGGTTTCCTTCAGGCTCTTTAGTTTCCTTTCACCTGACAAAGACATGTCAATAGGTGGCCTAGCTACTTTAGATTGCCCATAGGTGTAAATTTGCCCATAGGTGTTACGATATTCCGAGGGAGGACAGTTTGGATCGGGTTCAAACTCTTGTACCAACAAGCTGGCAATTTTGGCCCCTTCAGCAAGGCTTGGATGTATAATAAGATAAATTTAAGTCACTATGGATAAGGGTGTCCGTCAAATGCTGCAAATGTAAATGTGTATTTCCACTCAACACTAGTGTTCCTGATATAGGCTCTGGATCTGTGGCAGCTCTGACAAGGATAAAAGCAATTACAGAAGATGAGTGAATAATTTACATTTAAATTTATTCATTTTAAAGCTGCTTTAACCTAAATTGAGATAATATCCATGATGCAGCACAGTAAGTCCATTCTTAGGTTCATTCATTTACAGTGTAAGTACCCAGCTATAGCAGTCTCTAAGTGTTGCGGTAATCTAAACACCAGCACTGATTTAAGCGGTGACTAAGAGAGACTGCTGGAGTGCCACTGGGTTCTGGGAAAAAAGGCAGCTACTGTTGAGCTGGATGTGGATTTATATCAAAACCCTGTGGAGAGCTGTGTGTTTGGAAGGTTTTTTCGGGGGGTAGGCACTGGAACAACTGGTATCAAGTGTCAAAGCGCCTGTATGACGATTGGAGAGGAAAAGAAAGGAGTAAAAGACAGAGATGAGGAGGCATCAGAGAGCTAGGCACGGATATCACCATGGGTACCGACAGTTGAGACTGCAAAAACAAAGATTATGCCATGTAGTGGGAATGTGCATGTGGGAGAACAAGGGTGATAGGACTAGCTGCAAAAAAAAAAAAAAAAGGAAGGAATAGGAAAGAGCTGTAGTGCTGTTTCAGTTGGCCTTGTCTCAGAGCCATGCCCAATGGATGCCAGGAACAAAATCCCCAAATACCCCTTCCACCCTCACCATCCCTGTGAATCGTGTGCCATGCTGATGTTAATATGGATGTTTTTCTGCATAGACAATGATACTCTATGGGTAGCATGGATATCTCTTATTTAAACTATACCTGTCTTTTGGTCTGTGCTTATTAAGCAATCTAACACCAGCTCTTGGACAAATAATAGACCCTCGTGAAGGGAAAAAAAGATGCTTGAGACAGATTTAGAAAACTGAAAGGTTCTTGCTTGAGACTGAAATAATAGGGTAATTAAATGTTAATTGAAAGTTGGTTTGTGAAAATGATGCCCGTTCAAAACATAATCACACAAAAACAAAACTATAATCAACAATTAAACCTGAAAGAGCCCCAAGTATTTTGCATTCTCTACCCTGTTAGAGGTTATGAAAGTTGATCTAAAACACATTAACATCCATCTCTGAGGCTGAGGTAAGACGAGTGTATGCATGACGAGGCTTTTGTACCAATGGATTCTCTCCTTTGGGAACACACAGGGACCTGATTTACTGCTGGTGAGTGTGGTATTGAAGGCAGAGGCTCTATGATAGATAACAATACATAAGCTCCTGTTCAAACCCATGCTCCTTACAAAATACACACACACACACACAAGCAAAATCATAGTTCAATATTGTCTTGCGTACTCTGGTACAGATTTTAGTGACTGCAGAAATAATTGTCCTAATAATAATGACAGCAGATGCTCCAGGCTGGCCTTGGCTTACTTTGATTGAGTGACCCCTTGACCTTTTGGCTTTATTTCAGAGTGCATGTGCCGCAGTAAATGAATGAGTGTCCGTCTCTCTCTCTCTGTCTGGGGTTATGAGGGATTATTGACTTGGGTTTTTATAAATATTTAATGCTTGCATTAAAAAATATGGCAGAGGATGGCCATTAGGGTTGGGTAATAAAGAGGCTTTCTGGGTGATTGAGTGAGGTGCTGGGCTGTCCGGGGCCGATGCGAGGCCACTCTTTGATGAACAGAGAACACGTCACACACTGGACCACTCTGTCTCTGCATTTACAGAATCCACAGAGGATGAGAAGCAGGGCTGGATGTCAGAACAACGCCGGGCTACAGGCTGGCAGCTGCTCCTGTAATAGCCTTAATGGCTGTGCCTTTGTGCCTTTATGACTGCTGATACTGCACAGATTGTTCTGAAGTGTGTCTATTTTCTGTCAAGAAAAAAAATGCTTTATTAACTTTAATACTGCTACACATTTGCACTGTAGATCTGTGTACATTGCAAATATTTACCCTTCCTGCTTAAAGATCTGACTATACAGTCTCCAAAACAAGACTATACAATTGCAATAATACTGAAACGCATATCTAATGAGAAACTTTAAACTACACCTCCAACCTGTTTCTGTACTCCTACATGGCGGCTGTTATCTCAACTCCACGTCAGAGATACTTCCCCAAATGGCAAGCGGCCAAAGATCGATCCCTAATCTGATTGGGGGTTGTTTTACTTCCTCTGATAGAATTTAGATTTGCTCTCAAGTGCCTTTTTCTGTAGATAAAAGAAGTTATTTAAAGGTAAAACGAGGATTTGATTCTCCCTAGCCGGTATAAAGACAGGGACTCTCCTTTGTCCAGTTTGTTCATTGTAATAATTGTGCGAGACACAGATAGGCGTCACGCCGCGTCCTCGGCAGGTAGGAGCTCAGTTATCAGGCCACGGATCATCCATTGGAGGCAAATAAGCACAACAGCTCACATTCAAATGTTGTTCTTTGGCATATTGACACTGCAGCTATCAGGCAGCCCTATTATCTGAGGCAGGACCAGATCTATGCCAGCGGGCGGTTGCATAATAACCTGCAAATCACTGATGCAAGCGCTCTGCATCTTGTTAATTGTCTACGTTCTGAGCGGGAGAAAAAAAATTGAAGCAGGCCCGTTGTCTTGATGAGAAATTGACATTTTTTGACCTGCTAACCAGAGGCACTCATAGAAGAAGATAACAACCATGCTTGTTTTTAAAGAGGAAGGCCATTCGTATGTGGTCTTTATACGGTTTTGGTTGGCTTGCTTGATGAGTATGGATTTCACCTTGCACCTTTTTAAACATCAGAACTATAAAGGGTTCAAAACGATACCACCCCTTTTAGGCATGTGCTATCCTTGGCCCTTGAATTTATCGACTATTTATTTTCAGTTAATTAGAAAGTGACCGGGCAACCTCTGTTTCATTCTATGTGGTGCAAAGTGCATTGTGTGCTAGCTATAAGACTTCGACTTTGTTTCTCGTAAACAAAACTGTTCTTCAGCAGAATGTTAGTGTGAAATAGGTCGGGAACAAAAGCATTATTAGTACAGAAATATAGTTTCTTTAGGAACGATGGAACGAATTACGAGGGGCATTTAAGTCAAACCCGGAGTATTGATTGTTCACCGTTACCATAACACCATTATGAGAGGAGAAACTACTTTTCTTTATATAATCTCCAGCTACACTAATGCACTTATCCTAGTATTTCACTAGTGCTTGGATTGTTTTTTTCAGTACGCCTGAGCCATGATCGGACTGCCTGCATTACGTCTGAATCGCTGGCCTCTTAGAAAATCCTTTAATCCGTTCCTGTAATGTGCAAGTGGTGTTGGTGAATGATTGCGTGTACAAACAGATGCGTCTCTTTGACAAGTTTACAAGTTATCAGTTGATTTTCAAGGATCAGGTGACCCACTTAATAAAGGTTTGAAGAAACCACTGAAGTGAGTTCCAAGCCACTGATTATTATTCTTGGACGTACAGACTTCTTTAAAATGTTTGCACCATTCAAATGTTTTACTGCGGCTAAGAGTTTCATCACAGTACTGATTTCAATAAAAGTCTTAAACTTGTATATTCTTGAACTTGTATATACCATTTGTATATTAAATCAGACCTTGGAACTTAACATTTAAGCATCTTGCAGAAACTCTTATCCAGAGTGACTTACATTTTTATCTCATTACACATCTGAGTAGTTGAGGGTTAAAGGCCTTGCTCAAGGGTCCAACAGTGGCAACTTGGTGGTCGTGGGGTTTGAACCTAGGACCTTCCGAACCATAGTCCAACGTCTTAACCACTGAGCTACCCCTGAATCCCCATTCCACCAAACATTTTATTGTACATATAGTTACAAGAGGTTGTTGTTTTAAGTCTGAGCTTGCATTACTGTCCAGGATGAGGTTCACATGTTCTTTTGTGCATGTGTGGGTTTCTCCAGGTGCCCAGTTGTCTTTCTATCTGCAAAAGCATGCCAGTAGACAGACTGTCCATAATCATGAACGAGTGTATGCATGGTGCTCTGAATTTGATCAAGTCTCCAATTCAGAATGTTTTCCCACCTCAATCCCAGTAGTCCGTGGACAAGCCTGAGATCCACTTGAATCCATTGAGACCATCACAGAATAAAGTAATTTACTGAAGCTCAATGTAAATAAATACAATTCCTTCACACCAGATATTAAATGGGCTGTGAGTTCTTATATCTCATATATGACCAAGCACTGAGCGGGAGCTGAGTGTTTAAATGGGAAGATCATAAGCTGTCATCAAATTCACAAACTGTATCCCACTTACGACAAGCATATGAAATCACCTAGGCTGAAATTAAAGCCCTGCTATTATTATAAGTGACCCTTCACAAGAGACGACATGACTGCCGTAAAGCTAAGCGCACTCTTTCTAGGTTGTAATTGCATATGCTACATTTCAAACAGTGCGTTCAATGAAGCGTCCAGCTGAATCACTTATTAAGCAGGTTCCTGATGAGACAGAGACAGTCATGGTGAACATGCTAGATACCCTGCTCTCGACCTTCATCAAGGTTAGGACTGGCACTGTCCTTTCATTTTCCCTACATTGGCTGGTGTTCCTGCTTCTAGTTAACTAATGAAGCATGGATGAGTGACAAACCCCATGTGTGCCTGTAGGTTGTAATTCACATCATATGTAGATGAAGAGGTTCGTCTGGCCACCTAATGGTGCCTTGTTAATGTCTACAAAATTGACACTTTTTAGGTGTTGCCGTAGGCGTGCAGTTTATAGTGAAATATCCACCGCAATGCTCTCAAGCGGAAGACAGAAAGAACTAGCATGGAGAGGCCGAAGTGAAATGGCAGTTGTTCTTCAGGGATCAATGGGCTGAGCAGGAGGGCTGCTTCCCCCCGAGACTGCCCTTTTCTTCCAGGAATTCACATGAGTGAAAAGATGAAAGCCTTGTGTCACCAGCTCACCCCAAAACACCCAGAATCGCCTTACAGTCTCTCACCTACACCACACAACAACATGTGCAAGTGCCAGGACTTAGCCTGTAGATTTTATAGTGATCAAAAATCAGACTCTATAGTGATCTGTGCCAAAAGTGACTCCAGTGGTGGTTATATGTACGACATATAACTTTGATGCATGTGTCTTTCTTTCAATATGAGCTTATATATTAATTTCTTCATAGTTTCCTTCCAAAGAAAGAGACTTTCTTGTATTTTTGAAGTCTTGACAAATAATTGTCCATGCTTCCTGAAGGACTTTTTTTGGCTTGCATTTTTTGGGTCTCGTTTTCAGTCCAGTGTTCGAACCTGAGCAGTTTCAGGGGAATGTTTTTGTTTGTTATACCACACAGTGACCTATGAATTATTTCAAGGCAAAGTTAAGGCATGAACCAGTGAGCAACAAGTGCAAATGATGACAGACGATCAGGCCAGTGATTAGTATACTGGTGATGCTGTATGCTGATTGGTTGGAACAGATAAGAGGGGAAATGAGGTTACTGCTAAGGGTGTTACATAAGCATTTCATTTTTAAATTGTATATTTAGACTCTCTGAAGGGTGTCACAGTAAAACAGTTGTTCCCATTACTTTATATAATACACATTATACATTACATTACAATATATATATATATATAAAATTTATTTATTTATTTATTTATTTTAGTTACTTAGTTAATTAGTTAAGAAATAAGTGGATGTATACGTTGTTTTACCTCAGTTGAAAATCTCTGCTGTTTTTGGAGAAACTGAAATATCAAAGAGAGGAATATCAAAAAACATATGTATCAAAGTTGTATTTTGTACCCTCTTGGGTGTGTTAGCCTTTCAAAGAAAAAGTTGAAAATGGTACTGATTTTTCTAAACAAAAAAGGGGGAGATTTCAAAAAGTAAGATTACAGGGAGGAGCCAGTCACAGACAAGAAATACTTTAATTAAATATTGTGTAAAATGAACATCTTTGTACAGTAAAATGTAGAAATGTTTACATAAACATAAAAAATGTATACATGAAACAAAAATAGTATTTTCTCCTTACAGAGTCAATCTACAATTTACTGAAATCTTCAGACTAATGGCAATAAAACACTGAGTGCATGGACTAATTAGGCTAAAAACACAAAAACCAGGTTGCAGTAAGGACGATATTCACAAATACACTTCATGTAACCTTGGGTTCCTCTCACTTTCAAGGTGACTTCCCCAGCTCCTCCACTTAGCTAAGCTTTGTTGAGCTATCACAAAGCAAATGCATTGCACATTCATCACTCATTCCCTTCTACAGCTGCCCTTGCTTCCTGCTGCTAAAGGAAACTTGTGTGCAGATTGCCAAGAGGGAACATCCCCTTTTGATTTGAAACAGACTACGTAACAGTACAACAGGAGATTTACAAAGTGTTAAGTGCAAAAATGAAAGAAGAAAAAAATAATCATAATCAAAAATAAAGGGAAAGAAATGCTTGGTGATTTTGGCACAGCAAGGCAAATCAGACTCATCGAGAGAGAAGGAGAAGGGATTATGTGAACTGGTTAACTAATATGATTCGCTACTATGCTGCTGTATCATGGCGTAATTACAAAATGACATGTACAATATAGAAGATCTTAATCTCGGCTCTTCATATATGTATATGATACAAAAATCTAACCTTTTTATTATTTTTTCCCCTTGGATTATCAGTCTTACTTGAGGGAGTACAGCAAATTCAATGTTTCAAAAAAATAGAGAAAAGGAAACTGACAAAATAGTCAAAAAGATGAGGGGTCACAATAATCACTTTTTTTATTTTTAGTAAAAAAAGGCTTGTGCTTTTTACACCATTGATCATTTGAATGGTAATGATTGGCGTTGTGGTGGATGGGTTGTTATTAAAACAGCAGAAAGGTTACTCTCAAGAGATTCAGTCTAAAGTTTCGGACATATTTTAATAAACAGTAGTGACTGACGTACATATGATTCCAGTCCCGATTTTTTTTTTCTTTCATTCAATTCCATTTTCATTATTTTTTTTTTATATTCTTTTTGTTCGTTTTTATTCCTCTGTTCCCTGTAAACATGGTTGAGCTATAATGTGGCAACGTCATGGGTGGCAGGTAAAAATGACTTTTTACATTCTACAAAAACAAAATTTACAACCACAATTGAATCTTTCCCCCCTGGGGCTGCTTGACATGCACATATTCTACTAATATTATTACAGCCATGTGTCACAAACAATTTATTTGACTATACAACAAACAGGTTTTATTTAAAAAAAAAAAAAAAAAGGATTTGTTCAGATAATTTAAAAATGAATACAAAAATAAACAATGGATTTGATCGTTCCTTAAAATAACGGACTGCAAACTAAAAAAAAAGAGAAAAAGAAATGAATGGAATTGTTCTTATGATGTAGAAAAAATACAAATAAAATGTGTAGACATTGCAATAATCTATTCATACAAAAAAAGAAGAAAAAAATGGTGGCAACTGGTCTTGGCATTAACATTCTGTGTTGCATCACGATATTGGCTATAATAAACATTACATATGAGCTCAAATAAAAGAATGAAAAGCAATATACAAAAAGAAATTCAAAGATAAATACAATATTTATAATTGATATGTTACAAAAAACCCCTTAGTGATCACAAGTGTTTGTGTGAAAGTGTTGCAATGTATAAGACTATTTTACTCCTAGCTGTTTCAGTAGGAATAAAACTCTGTACTAAATATTTAAGTGGATCTGAAAAAAATTCAAGACGAGTGTATAAATATTTAGCTACAACTTTGGCAAAATCACAAAAGTCTACAATTGTATAACCACATACAAAACACATTAGGGAATAAGGAGCTAGAAGTAAAAGGACAACTTTTCTGGTACAAGAAACATAGACTCCACAGTAGCCTAAGAATGCAATAGTATACAGTGCTAGCAAAAAGTTGAAAAACATTGCAGATCACACTTGCTTTACAGGAAGCTTTAGCAGTGGAAGTATTTTTTTTTTTCCTTTTTTTTAAACCAACAGACAGTAGCATTTCATCTCTGTTAGTGTGCTTGTTGAAGGCAAGAGAATTTTTTGCGATATCAAAGTTACAATTTCTACCTACAATAAGTTACAAAGTTCATTTTTCGATGAAGTATGCATGATAACATCTCCTCTGCTTGTTCCTCCCCATTCTCTCTTATTCACTTTAATCTTTACATTTGTAAATCATATGTATTAGGTTATGTTATTTCCAGTTTGTTGGCTCTGCAGTATTGGCTTGGCCCCTATTTTTCTCACCACAAATTAAATAAAAAAGGAAAGGAAAGAAAAGAAAAGAAAAAACAAAAGAAAAAGTAATGAACAAAAAAAATATATGACTTCACATTATAGAGATGTGCGACAGCTGCGCATCACTCGAAAAAGAAACATTCAGAGACATTTCAGTGTGTTTTCATTATCCACAAAGTTGCTCCCCACACATAACAAGATCTAGCCAAGATCGAACCAGAAAGGTTTATACAAAATAGGCATTTTTCCTTCCGCAAGTATTTTTTTTTCTTCAAGACAGAGAAACGTGAAAATATGACAAGAAATTCAGTCAATACATTTAAAATGTTCATGACAAAGTTTCTTGAATGTCAATTTACATTAGTTTGAATAAAATCTTTAAAACAAAGTCTCTTTTTTTCCTTCTTCGGAATTAAACATACATGTTGAATAACTTCGTGACGGATGCCGGTCATTTCAGGAGAACGTTCTGAGACGTACCCCGAGGCTCACTGCACGGACACTGCCGCTTTACAAAAGGTGGAAGTGCAATTTACATGGGAGGGACCACCAGTCCGGACATAGCTACAAAGGGAAAAAAAAGAAGAATTTTAGTTTGATATATCTATAAATACTTGCATGTATAATCAAGAAAGCCGGGTATTTCCGGAGCACTTTGACTGACAAGGCATGGCACAGTTGAAGAGACTGCGAGTTGTGTTTGAAAGACCGTCACGTTGAACATTTTATCAGGAAAAGGGGCATTTGTGGGAATGTTTTTTTTTTCTTTCTTTTTTTTCCCCAACA
The DNA here is from genome assembly GCA_030014305.1 of Clarias laeviceps. NCBI lineage: Eukaryota > Metazoa > Chordata > Actinopteri > Siluriformes > Clariidae > Clarias > Clarias laeviceps. Next base: position 19,853,691 of record JAQMYJ010000006.1, on the reverse strand, counting down.
AGAAATGCAGGAAAGCCTTCAACATTTTAAATGAGGTTCTTTCTGACATTTTGAGGAGAAAGTATCCACGCTCCCACATGTGTGAGATTTCTTTTAGCGTTTTGTTAATGGCCATCAGAGAGGCCAGACTCCCAAGAGGACGTCCATGCTGACAGCTGAGAAACAACACGGTCACTTAAGCTAACGTCACCGAGCAGGGGCCTTTGGCTCTCTAGCCAGAACGCGCATTCCTCTAAGCTTTACCTAAATTGAAAACTCGCCCATCTTTCCTTTCAGGTTCAAGGCCACCGTTTGCGACGCTCCATCTGCTTTCCTTATTTGAGATCTAAAGTGTGGATAAAGAAAGAAATCACAGGCTCCAAACACTATCTATAGAGTGATGGAGAGAGAGAGAGAGAGAGAGAGCGCTAAGATTTATGAACTCTACTCATTTCCACAATTAGGTGGCTAGTGAGCTGCCTGGATTTTTTTTTTTTTTTAATTCCCTTCAAAATAAAAACATCCTTTAGCTACTTTGTGGAGTCATGCTTGAAGTGCTTTTAAGTTTGCCTAAGCACCCAGTGCCATGGCATTCCTCATTAATTTCTGCAAACCACATATTAATAAGTGGATGCATGTAGCAGCATGAACTTTAATTTCCCAGTTCATTAGCTCTAACATTATTAATCTTGGATGCACACACTATGGCTAAAACATGTTTTCAAAGCAAACAACTCGGCCTTGACGGAGAGGAAATACAAGCAGCCTCAACAGGCTCGGGAAGTCGTTAATTTGCTGAATGACGCTGTCCTGCCAAGGATTTCACAACTGTTTCTTTCTGTTATCGTGCCGACATCTGAGCACCGCCTCGCATTACAGTGTTCATCAAAACAATGTCATATTCTGCTCGCACAGGAAGCCAGAGCTCAGTGCCTCTCTATGAAATCTTAATGCATCCGCCCTGTAAGCACCGTATAAGACCCATTGTTTTCATAACTACAGTGGAGGGGAAAAAAAGACATTTTTAACCAGCTACAATATTCATAGGAAATGGCCAGAGCTCTGACGCGTGTGTGTGTGTATGTTTGTGCTTTCTCAAGGCTGTGAAGTCAGTGATCTTTCATTCAGGATCCATTCAAGTGCTGTGCTACATGGCAGACATACACAGCCCTTGTTCATCTGTGACCCCAGCACACCTGGTAAAGTCAGTTAAAGGCACTGGGGAGTTTGTGAATACAATGTTCAATTCAGATCGAATGCATAGAAGGTGGTGAATAATGCATCAGTCGAATGGCCATGGCATTTTAAGCAACTTGTTTTGTGTTAAGACTCCGTCGGATTGGTAATTCGGTTCACTTTTCCGCGGCTACGCTGGACGCCGGTTCAACTGTGCCAAACCCGCAGAGAGTCACTCTTCTCTCCTGAGATGCTGGACTCCCCTCAAGACTCCCCTCAATCATTAATGTTAGATAAATAAAACAGACACATAAAAGCCACACATGCACATTCATGCGACATGCCTGCATGCACACTTCCTATCAGTCATCCGTCCATGTGTTTATTCACCCATCCACACACATATATATATATATATATATACTTGATACAGGCAGCCATGTTGGAGAAGCAGCATGGCAGCAAGAAAAGGGGCATTTTCAAGAGAGCCAAAGAGTGAGGCAGCAGTGCGGTGTCATAAAAGGAGGGAGGCGGCTCTCACCTTGAAGTCCATTGCCATTTGCACTGGTGCAAGAAGGAGGTGGAGATGCTTGGGGCCTGACAACGGGGGCAAAGGCGCTCTTTTGTTTCACTGCAGAGATGACATTGGCAGGTGAGAATGAGAAAATGCCGTGTGTACTGCTACAGTTTGAAGAGAGGCTGACCGAAGAGGCTGCCATGGTAGGGCTCGATGGAACTACTGCAATAGAGCAAACATAGTCACCACTCAGAGAGAGTTTCACTTTTTTTCTTTTTCTTTTTTTCGTTTTCTTTCCTAACAGACGAGAGTCAGGGAGAGCCAGGCCTCGCCTCTTTTTCAAATAATAATCATGGGATGAAAACAAATCAGGGAAGCATGGATATGAGGAAATGATCAGTCTTTAGTGGGGGAGGGGTCGTGCGTGATGTGTGTTCTTTCGCTTGCACACAAAACTGTTTGCAAATAATAAGGAAGAGAAAATGGGGATTGGGATGGAATGAGATGGGATGTCCTGCCTCGGCCACTTGCTGGATAATAGGTGTCTTTTTCGACTCTGAAAAAGAACTTTTATTGAGGTTTTGTTTGTTTAAGGTATAATGTATTATGTGTCAGTGGCCTACTCAATTGGTTCATTTTTTTTTTTTTTTTGGTTTTTGAATTTTTAGATTTTTTTTTTTTTTTTTTTTTGGTTGGATCACTATGTGGCTTGTTTCGGGTGTTCAGCCTCCAGAGTCACCCCTCCTTTTATCCAGTAGCACACATTCCCAAAAAAAAAAAAAAAAAAGAAAATCAAAAAGAAAAGAAACAAAACTAAAAACAGACAACAGAAGTGTCAAAAGGAAAGGGAGCACAGGTGGGGAGAGCAGAGGAGGGGAAAAAAGGGTAATTACCTTGATACTTACTGCCGTAAGGCGAGTTGGCGGATGAGCCGTTGAGGAATCCGGGCGAGCTCGGGACACCCAGGTTGGGCATGCCAGCGTTTCCGTAGCCGTTCATGCTGTTGCTGACGGTGTTGTAGTTGGACTGCTGTGGGGTGCTGCTGGGCACGTAGCCGCGAGGCGACACACTGCTTGTGTTACGGCTGTAGCCAACTGCAGGAAAAGCAAATGCACTATTGAAAAAGGTAGAATGATTGAGATTGTCATTTCATATCCAGAATGCATCCAGGTGCCATCTCCTGTCCACAAGATCCTGGTGAAACTTTGCTCCAGGAAGCCTTAAAGCATTTTATGGACATGGACTCCCTGCATAATCTTTATGTCCATTTTGTTTTTTGTATCCGCGGCTTAAAGCATTATGCTGTGCATGTTTTGCAGTTTAATATTCTTACGCATGTTAGCAAGAAAAGCAAATATGGCAAAAAAAAAAAGGGGTTATGTAGAAGGGGTCAGACGATTCTAGAGATCCACCTTAAACCCAGGCAGGGAAGATAGAGCTACAGGCAACATGTACCACCAAACTAGCCAGAGCTTATTCAGTTCAATTCAGTTTTACTTATATATTGCTTTTATTTTTCAAAAATCATGGGAGTTTGAAAAGTGTGTGGATGTGAATATGTATAAATCATAACGATCAGATTGTCCCTGATGAACAAGCCAAGGGCGAAGGTGGCAAGGAAAAACTCCTTGAGATGGAAATAAGAAGAAACCTTGAGAGGAACCAGACTCAACAGGGAACCCATTCTCATTTAAGTGATAACAGATAACAGGGACTGATCATACTGTGTGTTAGGAGGCTGGAAGTTCAGTATAACAGTAGAGGTGTCTAAGTTAATATGAAGTCCAGTTTCATTATTGAAGGCTTAGGTACAAAACTGAACTATAGAGCGACTGCATCAGAGAAGAGCTGTCTGCATCACATGAGTCTAAGACCATCCTCATGGTCAAGTCTTATGCATGTTTTTATGCAAGGTGCCAATCATAGACCAATCAAATAAGCTTTTCTTCAGTGAAAGTGTTCAAGTAAGTAGCATTTAGAGAATCATATTATTATTATTACTATTATTATTATGAGTAATTTTTATATTTCTGCAGTTTTTCTTCACATATGGCCTATCATTACCCTGTGAAGTCTCTGAGACGTTGACGGCCAGCTGACTGCCGAAAGAGTTGACGCCCATCATGCCGCCGTGGGACGCGGTGTTAGCGAGGGACGGGATCTGGTTGTGGTTGCGTGGTACACTGTAGAGAGCCTCGGCGATGTCTGCCGCCCGCTTCAGAATGATCTCCTGCACCACAGAGTGAAAGAGGCATGGATGAGATACATGAAGTTACTTTGCGCGACCAGATTCGGTCAAATTTCATTAAATTATTTTAAATCTTAAAAATATCTTATCAGTTACTTGAATTGAACAACAACAACAACAACAACAACAACAAAAGAACCCTCTGAGCTTCACATTTTTTGTTATTTCAATGCTGATTTCAGGACAGTTTCCAGGGTGGCACGAGGCTAAAGAAGAAAACACCATGGATGGTTGCTTTTGAATATTTATTAGCCCTCTTGAGCACATCAGAACAAGCGCTACTCTCTAGAACGTGTTTGAGGAGAAAAAAAAACACCTTTTGGGCCAAGTTCAAGGTTATTCTCCCATTTAAATCAACCACTTACTTACTATGTGTGTGTGAAAGTGTATGTGTGTGTTGTGAGCGATTAACTCCTCTTTTTGCTCCGTGTGCAGCAACCACAAGTAAATAGCGAAAGAAAATAGAAATAAAAAAGCACACGCTCTTGGTGTAATGACACCCTGCTACAGTACAATGGCCTGCAGCTAGCTTTGAAATGTATAAAGAGGAGCATAGCAGGGGGAGAGAGAGAGGCACTGATTTAATTACAGCCACTGTACTGAGGGAGAGGGAGGCCGAGAGAGATAGAGACAGACAGAAAGAGAAAAGGGATCGAGGGGAGAGGGCTTATTAGCATGCACTGGTGTAGAGGGTATTTTACCTGGTTGTTGTGGGGCATGCCGTACAGAGCCTCCACAAGGTCAGCTGCTCTCTTTAGTAGAACCTCCTGCAGCACAAACACACACACACACACACACAAACAGAGTTTATAATGAGTTACAGAAATGCAAAGTGTAATATAAGTGCATGCATGCAAGTCCATGCTTACTGTATGCTTTATTTATGACCTTAGTGACATGTAAACGTATTGTATTCTATTCAACTAATATCCGATTAACGGACATTTTAGGAGGGATTTCCTTCCTTCGTGTGTAACCTCTAAGCTAAATGAATAAAAAAATAAGCACTTGAGTTTTAAATGCTGTGGCCTATGGGGTATTAAACAAACAAACACACATGCACACATTCGCGGCGATACATAAAGCAATACGGGAGCGACGTTCGTTCGGTCGGCTAAATCCACCCACTTTAGCAGCGAAGAACAATGAGTCATTTTCCATATCTTAATTAAACTGGCAGAGTGCTCAAAGACAACATCTCACCCTTTAATTCATGCCCCAAATTTGTAGTGGAGTTCAATGCCAATTCCTCTTTCTTCAGAACAATAAAGTGAATTAGCTCGGGTTAATCTAGTTCTTTCATAATGGCATTAGGAAATTTTTCAATTAACCTCTTTCACTGGCTGTTGTAAAGGACTTCATAAATGAGTTCTCGTGCGGAGCTGCCTGAGAGGCTGCGCCCGGGGACCCGGGTGCCCACAAACCCCATCTTATCCATGTCTGCATGCTTCCACCCCCCCTACTTATAGCACAACACGGATTAACTTTCTGCTTAGCTTCCCTTCAAAAATTACACCCATCCTGCCAACAAGCCAACATAACCACCCTGATCCAGGATGTCTCGCTTGGCCTAGCCTTTTGTATTATTTATTTATTTATTTATTTTTCTGCTACATGCAACAACTCCGGAGCTGATGGTGTTCCATGAGAGTGATGCACAAAATGATTAACATCATATCTTCTAATAAACTTCATATTCTCTCTAGGTAACTCCCAGTAAGTACTGCTTTTTGGACAGGAATGGAAAGACGGGCTTCTTGTCTACAATTTCAATCTTGTTCTATCCACAGCTCTGCCCTTGCTAGCATGTTCACCGGATCGCACACTGTATCTTAGCATGGCTGACCGGCTTCATTCCTAGTCACGGACGCCATCTTGAATCCGTACTTATCAAGATTAATCGCATAAGTCGGGGCTCTTGGTGCGTGCACCATACGTTTTATAGAGACGCTGTCTAATCCTGAGAGGGAGCGGATGAGTGGCTTTTAAAATGGGCATTTAGCTTAGAAATTGCTGTCTCTGCTTCATGTTGCATGCATCTAGTTTGCATACAAATAAAGAATTACACTTGTCACGCGGCAGGTACAATCAATGAAAGGCCCAGCTGTCTTAATCCTGTCCCATCAACCGGCTCTGTGCTCTTTCTCCCCCTCTCCATCTCTCTCTCTCTCTCTCTCTCTCTCTCTCTCTCTCTCTTTCCTGCTCTATGAGTGAGATAAAGTGTTTTTTGCTGCGGCACTAATAATTACTCATCATCTCCGTCCGTCATATCACAAGACTCCTTATACGTCGCTGCCAATTTTACCTGACGATTACTACAATTAAGACAGCCGCTCTCACCGAGACGAAAGCCTGCCTGCGCGAGACTCTCTCGAACCCCTCATCCATATGGCACCCGGGCCGACGGGATGTAAAGATAGTTTAAGGAAATCACATCTCCTCTCCACTTTAATCTGTCGTTAGCTACAAGGTGTCTTTGCTAATGAAGCGGATTTAGCAGCCAACGTTGGAGTGCGACGAGAGAGCGAGCCCATATCGGCAGACGAGATGCCGGGTGCGTTTGTTTTGTTCCCCTCAGCCTGCCGGCCTCACGCTGAGAATATTATTAGCGGTGAATGGTATTTGAGAAGCATTTCGATGTAAATTCATGAGCGCCGTGCTAAGTGTAATTGACTCTTCTTTCCTCCCTTCGCCGAGACGTAGCAGACTCCAGGTTAAACGGAAACTATTAAAGCTCAGAAACGATCCCCAAGCTTGCTTTCATGACAAATGCGTCCGGTTATTATTACAAGCATTTGCTGTTCTGCCCGTGGACGTGAACCATTTAAACAGGGCTCTTCTTGTTATCACAGTCCAATATCTGGAGTGGTACACAGTATATCGGCAGCGTTGCACGAGACGGGCGAGGTGAGCTGGCTGGAGGTGCTAATGTCATTCTAAAGTGTAAAGCAATTATTCTGTTAGTTCTAGCCTCAGGTTATGAATACATTGAGGAGCGCGGGGCCCAATAGATGTAGCTACTTCAAAAAGCCAAGAGAAAGAAGATGAATTTTAATGCATGGGTAATTGCTCGACATGAATGCATTTCTAATAAATTTTCTTGTATATTAGATTGAGGAGGAAGCGGCGTAGATTTGTGCTTGCCAGCTCGAAACGAACGGGAGAGGAATGGAAAGGCGCGAGGCAGCCATTAATTTATGAGCAAAGCAGGCAGGTTAGCACTATATCATCGCAATAAAGATCGTTTGATCAGCTCGAAACGAAAAGAATAACATCTAATCAGAGTCCTATTTCTTTCTTTTCACTCTGGTGTGTATGGAGAATAATGGACGATGCCGCTTGCGAACGGAGGGACTAAGCAGAGTGAGAGCGAACGCCCCCTTAGCAATCTCGTCCTTCATCACATGACTGACTCCTGATATTGCCTTTATTCTCGCTCCCTAGCTTCGTATATAAATATGTTCATTCGACGCCCCTCACCCGGGATTTTCCGCACAAACTTTGATCTTATCTAAAATTAGGGAGGTAAACTTCAATTTGGCGCCGCTCTCACTACTGGCGTACATATGTAGCAGCGGCATTATTAGTGTACGTCCGAAGCAATACAGGTTTGCCGTATTGGTTTTCTGTCCCGAGCACAATTACCCATCAAAGCGCGGCCATTGTAGATTCCCTACAACAGGAGGGAAGAGTGGAGGGGGCAAGGCACAGTGGAAATCAATATCAGGCTGGTATTATCAACTCTGCACTGAAGTAGCGGAGAAAACAGGGGTGTGACACGTTCACCTTAATGCTAACACGCGGTTTACATTTCTCCCTGCGAACCCCCTCCTCCTTATTACTCCGGCCTGTCTTGGCCCTAATGGTGCCGTCCCTCACACGCACACACTCATGGTCTCATTGCGAATCCGTGTAAGGGTCAATTGCTGCTTTGCGCGGAGCCGGCTGTGACCCGCCGGTTTCCCGCCTCGAGCAGACGGCTGCCGTAACTATGATAAATCACTTGGCACTTTCATTTACATGCCGCTGAACTCCACATTTGGGTCCATTAAAAGCCAAAATCAAATATTTATGTTGTTTATTGGAGCTGCTAGAATCCATCTCTCCTCGGCAATCGGTTTGCGCCGAAGGCCCCTGGTGTTGAAGGTTTACCTGAATTAGAAAGAAAAAAAAAACCCTTCTGAAGCTTTCACACCCACTTTTCCTGCATCACATGCTTTCTCTGCCTTTACACTCTCCCACAGTTGAAAGAAGAAAAAAAAACGCAGGCATTTTCCAGACAAATCAATACTTTTTTTTGTTTTGTTTTGGTTTGTTTCTCTTTATTTAATTTTTTTTTTTAAGCTGGTTGTAATAGAGATATAAGTATATCTTTTGAAGCTTAGCAAAAAAGCAGAACATCACGGTGTTCGGAACAAAATGCCCGGGTGTACAGGCAGGGAGAGGTCGGCCTGGCTGGTTCTGTTTTATTGGTAATGGATAGTTTAAAGCATTTACTGGAACAAGATTTCCTGTCTAGATATTGCTCTCCACAGAGAGCGAGAGAGCCAAGTGTAATTGAAACACATCATGTGGCGTGGGCTGGCTCTGCTCGGGGATGCTTAGCTTGGTGTGTGTCTGTGGGACACGAGGCTGGTCGTGCTCGCTTAAAGCAGCCAGGCTCGACTTAATGATAGCACCCGCGCCCCCATGCTGGGCTTTAATAGATATTTGTATGATATCTGTTATTAGACTTTAGCGGTGGTCAGCTCTCACTGAGCACCCATTAACTGGGTACAAAATAATATCTTAATGTGATATCGCGAAAGGGCCCAGTCCTCGGCGCTCGGGCTCAGAGGAGGAATTAACGTGTTTTGGAGCTGATCAAAGCCAAATGAGGGCAATAAATACATATATTAGGAGAATAATCAAAGTATTATATGATTTTCTTCTGCCTTGTTCGTTTGCGACATACATCCGAAAAAGGCGGTAGGTATCATGGGAACATCTGGTGAACCGCTGGAATTGTTCGATTTAAATGAAATAGGAAAAAAAAGAATATCCACACAGAGCATGCTGATATTAACGTTTGGACTTCATTTATTAACCCAGTAAGGCTTGGACTTATATCAGAAAGCTTTGTAAACAAAAGATTAAAGTGGATCTAGCTTTGGAAAATGAAAGGAAAACAAGAGCAAAATAATCACACATCAGAAAGAGGGCTCTGCTCCGATTACAATCACCACTGCTTACTGGAGTGGAAAAATGCTTAATTGAACTATTTCGCTACACAGAAAGTTTGTGCAATTCTGGCAGAATTCAAACACCAGGGTCTGCAGGTTGCCTATTTTCTGTGTGTGTGTGTTTCAGTGATTTGATTCGTGATGACTTGCCAAAATTGATTGCATGTACTAACATCGGCGTCCTGAATTGTTTCCCATTTTGAAATTTCTACGATAAACATCTCTCTCTCTCACACACACACACACATGCACACACACACTCTTTCACTCTCTTTCACTTCCACTCAGTCTCACACCACATACTGACCTTTGGCAACCTCTCCGGGTCACCTGGATGTCTGGGGATGACCTTCTGCAGTCTCTGGAATCCGTAGTCGATAGTTGGCTCGTTCAAAGCTAAACCGCAAAAAACAACAACAAGCATGGTACGTGTGTTAGTTTCGCTCGCAGGAGGCGCGCACGCATGCACGGCTTGAGCAGTCAAACTGAAATGTGGCATACATAAAGTTTATTGCATTTATTTATCAAATCTATGCAAATCTCTGGATGTGTTCGAGCATTTGAATAAAACACAATAACATACTTTAGTTTTAGTGTGCGGCATACAGATGAACAGATAAACACACGTACAAGCGCAACAACGTTGGAGGCATTTTTTTTTTTTTTTCCCCTCTAGCTCGCTTATTTGAAGCAAACTGGCTGTAATTGATCAAATAAATTTTGAGAGCTTAGTGGATACATTATGAATGAGGTAGTGTGAGAGCTTGATGGTTAGCACACATTCCCCCCGTCCCGCCCCCCCAAATTGAAACCCACTTTCTCACACACACACATATATACACACGCAAACACATGGCAATCATGGCTGTCTGTCAGCGTGCTGAAGTCTGCATCAGGCCTTTCCTCCTGTATCACCAGCTAGATTTATAGCAAGAGGCTGATGATGACATATGTCTGGCTATTGCCCTGCTCAGATTTATCCCTCTCTTTCTCTCTCTCTCTCTCACTCTCTCTCTCTCTCTCTTTCCCTGCTCCTTATTGCCTGAGTGCAAACCATGCAGGAGGTGCACTTCATCTTACAAAGCTTTAATAATCTGTGAATGGCTGACTACAAACTGATGTAGGGCGCCATCATTCTACAGCTGTGTTGGGCTAGCCTCATGAAATTGCTGGCCACAAATAGTAATTAATCTTTCCTCTCTTCCTCTCTCTTTTACACAAACACACACACACACACACACAGGCATGTACACACTGAGCCTCATCTCTCTAAAATTGTAATTTTGAGTATGAACAGGGCAGGTTATAAATCAGAGGCCAGGGTCGCTACATATACAAGTGCATGAATCATAATCTCAACTCACTGCAACTGCACACATTGTGTTTAACAAGCTTTAGAGGAACTGGTAGAGGTCTATTACCACTCTATTCCACTAAAGAATAATAATAATAATAATAATAATAATAATAATAATAATAAAATATAGGAAACTGCCTGGAGAAAGCATCCAAAACAGAACATGCATCCTGAGCAGGTAAAATGTTATTAGACTTAAATAGAAATATCACAGTTATGCAAAGAGTATAAAAAAACAGTCATAAAAGCTTCTGAGAGCTTTTTTTTAATATGAACTTTCAGGATAGAGTAGGAAAAAGTTCCTCGTGCTTCGGAATACAATTTGCAGAATGTAGATCACATGGTGCAATAACAGGAAGTAGTAATGTAGTGTAAGTAGGTGACGCGTCTACGACGGTTCAGGCTGAGACTTTATTCTAAATCCAGACCTAAAGTGAGCAAGTCTAAGCTAAACTTCCTTTTTTTGGGGGGTGGGGGGGGTTGGATCATAAGAACTTAAACGATGATACGAAATCAACATACTGTATACAGAATATCATTTAGGAGAGGTTTTTGTTGTGCAACATGTGCACTAAATTATACTATATATAAACTTCAAAATTCAAATTTGTGCATCACAAATACTGTACAGTATTTAATTTTTTATTTGGAAACTTCCACAAGGAAGATAAATGATTTATGTTTAATTCACTAATTAAAATATTAATAACCAGCATTCAGCCTTTAATCATCACTTAATCAGACCATGAGTTTAAACCCCTGTGATGCCCAGACGTTTGTGCCTGGGAGCCTAGACAGTAAATAAGGCGTGTTCTATCCTGTTGATCACAGTGACGCTTTCTGATCGTGTGCCTCTGAGGTCATGTATGCAGAAGAGGGCGGATAGCACTTTCCTCAGTGTGTGTCACTCAGCATGTTTGGCTGATTCACATGTTTTAAAGAAGCGCACATTAGCAATACTTCTCTTCTACTGGTATTTCTTCTATGATAAGGTCAAGCTGAGGAATAGCACTAGCTTGCTTAATGCTAATAGAGAAAATGAAGAAACAATCCAAAATCCCTTTACTTTACTGAATATCAAAATATGAACAAAAATGTTCATACTAGTAACCAGACCATACCATAATTAATGTCATATTGATATTATGCTGGTCTTGTTTATGTCTTTATTAACTACAGTATGTATCCTGGAATGGTGGAAAAAGCTGAAACTTCAACTGACCAGAACTTCCTCAATATAATTGGTTGACTTTATGATGAAGTGGCACAATTACATCTACATGTGTGGGCTAATGATCGATATCTGCCAGAGCTGTGTCTCTTTGAATACAAGCCCAGTGCACTGTCTGTGTGTGTGTGTGTGTGTGTGTGTGTGTGTGTGTGTGTGTGTGTGTGTGTGTGTGTGTGTGTGTGTGTGTGTGACTGACAGGCGTGATGCTATTTGATGTGCCATCATGCATGGTTGAAGCCAGTGTCACATAGGAATGAGAAATAAGATGCTGCCTTGTTAATACAGCATTGATCGGCCATATTGATTTTACATGACATGTCTCTTGCAAAGATGTAACTCTCTCTCTCACTCTCTCTCTGTCTCTCTGTCTCAGACTTCTTACATTCCTGCATTCCTCCAGTTGCTCCTTTCAATCTTTTCTAGAAGTTAGTGAAGGTGAAAGAGTACCACCAGACTTCTCATGTGCTTACTTTGACATAATCCTTCATTTTTTTAGACAATTAAAAACATTCGTCAGGTTATTATGTGCCTTCTATTTCTGTCCATAGAGTCAGGTTTGAAATTAATGTATAATGTAAATCTACCAAATAGGTTACTTGTAAGTATGTAGTTAATGATTACCTTTTTGTATGTGTTACTAAACTTAATTTGTTTTGAAAAAAAATATATGTCAAGCATGGGGCAGAGGAACACATAGGGGTGCCATTATTTAATTATCTACTGTATACCATATCTCTGTTCATAAATATGAAAGCACCTGATATACTCGCATTATCTCAACAAATCCAACAGTTGTAATTAGAAGTAAGTGTAAATATACCCTGATACACACACTCACACACAGACGCATAGGGCTGAGATTGTGACAGTGTGACAGCGTGACAGTGTCTATGGTTTAATAGATCCATTCTGATGGAGATAAATGCACATCACTTATCGATCGGATGCTAATGACACTGAAGAGGTCACAGGATCCTTCATTGACACTCATCTTTTGCTTCACTGCTACACACACACACACACACACACATAGACACACACACTGAGAGGTGCACACACCCACTTGCAGAGCAAGCATGCCGTGTTATAGAAACCACAATTGATATAGATATGTGATTATGACTCCTGGACCCATTCAAAGTGCACTAATGATGTCTGCTTGAAATGCTAGTTACAGCAGAGTGTTCGGTGTGTGTTATTGACTGACGGAAGAGTTGCAGTGGTGGTGACCTCCAGGAGGCCCTGAACATCACCCACACGGAACGTTTTCGTTCACACACGGCACCTTTTTGTCTCTGTTCATTGCTGAGAAATGCTTAAACAAATTGAGTAATAACAGGTTAACCAGAGAGATTTCCACCTCTCCCTCTCTCTCCCTCCCTCTTTATCTCTCTCTCTCTCTCTCATCCCTACATGACACTAAATCCACCCCGTTTACCCAGAGTATAGTGGGAATACAAAACCTTCATAATCAGTATCACAATCTTTCTCGTGCACACACACACACTCACACACACTCACACACAGCCGCTCCAGTCACCATGCTGGTCTATCTGAACCAGGCCAGACCACGACCCCTCCCAGTGGGCTCAGCGCCAGCCCCCTTGCCCTGGGCTCAGCCAATCAATAGCACTTTCCTGTTTTGGAGGCGGGTAATTATGAGGTGGAGAGAGTGGGTGACCTCTCACCTGTCCCGCATTACATTGCTGATATTAAGATAAATTGCCCGATTTTGGGTAAACATATGCTGCAATTCAGCCTGTCAGCAAGGGTTTGCTCAAGGATAATTTGTATTGATCTATCTGCTTCTTCCCAATGCAGCTCGCTGACCTCACGGATAATGAGAGAGCAAGAGAGAGACACACACAGAGAGTGAGAGAGAGAGAGAGAGAAAGAACAGACACCATTGTTTCAATGCTCCGGAGTGACTGTGTGTATACAAATATATATGCATATGGGTTCAAGTCAAACCAGGACTTTTAACTGTGCAGAACATTATGAGCGTAAAAATCCAATTTATTTCTCTATATAAGCCAGAGTTTCACTAGTGCTTGGATACTATCAAGGTAAAAAGTTTTCTCAGTACACCAGACCAATGGTCCGCCTGAAATGCTGGCCTCCCAGGAACTCCTTTCATGCAAAATCATGTGGAGATATATTGACATGAGGTCAGGACTGTTTTTTTGTGAATGATTGTGCATACAGTAACCACAGACAGATGCGTCTCTTCTGCAATTTGGCAACAAGTTATTCATCGGGTTTCAAGGAACTAGGATCGTCATTCACGGACATACAGCCTTCTTTCATGTATTTGTAACCATTCAGTCCCTGCTCTAAGAGTTGTTACTTACATCATCGTTTCTCATCTCTTTATTTTCGTTTGTTTGTTCTATCCATCTAGATTGAACTGCTGCTCAGCTACCAAGCATAAATTCAGCACAAACTTTACTCTGAAAAACAGGACGAAACTCTCAAGCTGCCTAAAAATCCCAAAAGCCAGCGAATCACTTGGTGTCGTACACCAAGTATTTATTTTTACTGGATTTATTATTAACTGTAATTTTACACAAATGAAAAGAAAGAAAGCACATAGTACTGTATCTGTCTGAGTGAATTTGTGTGTATGCATGAGCATGTCTTCATATGTGCGCATCTGAGCAGGACAATTGTATCTTTGAAGATGGAGTACTTTGACCTCGTTCTCTGAGCTCGTACGCCGTCATTCCTCATGCCTGACACCCTACACGCCAGAAGATACATATCTCTGACATGCCTCTTCTCCCCAAATAACACAGCCGTTCTACGATAACAGCACGAGAAAGTGACACGTCTGCCATAAATCCTGATGAATTACGGGCCACCCCGCTTCTAGAAGTTATAAAACGTGGTAAAGTTAAGACCAAAGACTGCGGAAAAGAAATATGACGGTACAAAAATATTTGAAAGCGAACCGCTGTCAGTCAGGTGTCAGGTTCGGCTGTGTGAAGAATGCCTCTCAAAGTCAGCGGGGTGATGTGATCCTGAACGTCGGTGGTGTTAATGGCGCTCAGGATCAACAGAATGGAGTCGATGATGAAATGAAGTGCGACAGCGTTGTGAGCGGTAACCCGGAAATAATCACGTGCTGCCTTTTTCTGATTTTTTTTGCAAGCTGTGCAGATGCTTTTTTTTTTCTTTTTTGCTGTGAGTTTTGTCAGTAAGTATTATTACATTTTGAAAGTCCTATCAGTAATGTTTCTTTTGACAGCAATTAAATTATTTTTTTTTTCTTTGGTGAGCTCAGATTCAAAGATTGAATGATCGTAAAGAGAGGGGCGTGGAAAGGTTTTGAGTGTGTGTGTGTGTGTGAGAGAGTTGGGGGGACTTTGATAAGTAGACGCTGGTGTAATTGTGCTCCTTTGAACAAACATGAGTAAAAACACTGGGCTCTGGACTGGCATTCCACGCCCACATTATGGCCTATTATGATAAGGCTATATCTTTGCACAAGATAATGAGTGGCTTTATTGCTGTTGCTTGCTATTACTTTGTCTAATTATACTTAACTGCTCCGAGCTTATCTCTGCTCCACCTACGCCATCAAAAAGTCTTACCCCACCACACACATGCTTTTTTTTTTTTCTTTTTTTCTTTTCTTCCCTTCGTAACCCAAATCAGGGAGAAGGAAAAGAGGGGTTTTTAAGGGAAAGCAAGAAGCAAGAAAAGAGCAGGGGGAGAGAGGTTACAGTTCAGAGAGAGTTTCAGTATAGCGCTGTGCCTCTGTGATACTGAGAGTGGAGCGGGCTTTCTCAAGGGAACAAAGGACGGCCGTTTTAAACAGGCATGAAATACCATGAGCTCGGACAGTAGCGCCTGTGACAAATGCACGCCCTCTCTCTCTCTCTCACTCTCTGTCCTTATTCCCCTTATTCTCCGTTTCTGTCTTTATTTCTCCCCCACCTTCTTTCTATTTAAGACTTGCGAACGCAGAGAAAACAACAAAGCACAGACAGGAAGCATCTTTTAATGCCGAACAGCCATCGTTCCAGCCCAGTGGAGGAAGGAAGGTGAAGTGAGACAGACGGAGGATTGAGGAAAAAAAAAAAAAAAGCCCAGCTTTCATTTACTTCAATTCCTCGCTGGCATAACAAAAACAGGAAAAGATTCATTTGGTTCCAAACAAGTCGCAGGATTCATTTGTTAAACCAATTTTTTTTTTTCAATTCATAATAATACGTATATCCCTTCTAACCATATGCCTGTAATAATATCGTTAGTTTCCTTTCCACTAAAACAGACCACCACTGTAATTATAATTTCATTGAGAAGGCCCAGACATATAATCTACGCTGAGCAATGAGACATTTGTTAATGTCAAAGGAAACAGAAACATAGAGCATGAAGCCGAGAGAAATACAGAGATGGCAAGCAGGAATGTTGCGTATACGTAGAACAAGAGAAAAGGAGAAAAAAAAAAAAAGCAGAGCTTGTAATGTTAAAATGTAGTCAAGCCCAATCGCATAGCTCAACGCAAAACTGTGCCTCTAGAGGGAGTCAGCGATTTCAGTGACAAAGTGTGAGGTGCAGACAAGTGTTTAACACCCCCAATTCAGCAGAAAGACGCCAATACAGATCATATCAGAAGGCGCTTATGAAATGAGCCGCTGATTGTTAATTGAATAAAATGGGCCTGGTTTGAAGGGGGCGGAAAATAAGGAATATAAATGATAGTCTGCAGTTGTGACACTCTGTCTGATATAAAGAGTCGGTGTAAAACATACTTTTTGTAGTCGACTGGGATAAATAGAGAATCATCATCATTAACAAGAGCAACAACAAAAACAACCACAACAAGCTAAGCTGCAGGTTTTGTAGAAAGTAAGGGTAAAAAAAGAACACAACTGTGAGGAGGAATTTCTCCCAGAATTCAAGGCTCATGTTCTCTTCGACCTGGCGCTAACTTCATTTTATTGCCAGCTGTCTCCGAAGGAGCTATTCCATCTCTAAGAAATTCAGATGCTCCGGAAATTAAAATTTCAAAGATCTTCAGAGGTTGAGGGGGAGGGTGGAAAAAATCAATGGCGACAGATCAATGCTCATAGAAATTTCATGAACTTTGAACCGATACAGGCATGATGATTGGGGTGGGAATGGATGGAAGGCTGGAGAAGACTCCTAGCGCTCGGACAAAGACAGAAAGCCACTCTTCTCCACACCATTGCGCCCTTTCATATTTTATTCCACTGACACAAATTAGATTTTGGGTCTATCTCTAGAAAGGAGGGTTTATATATATATATATATATATATATATATATATATATATATATATATACTTTTTATTAACACACAAACAAAA
>JAQMYJ010000006.1:19817046-19836523 GCA_030014305.1 Clarias laeviceps | reverse complement strand
CACACCAATAAAAAAATGCCTTATACCTTAACAACTGAACTATGCTAAATGAAATCAGACTTGGATTATCTCATGTCCAAATTAATACTGTGAAAAAAAAGATCAATGCGTGGACAAGGTGAAAAAAGAAATCAATAAGTCAGTTAAATTATTGCTGCATTTTTTCCTCCTCATCCAAGATGGGTTAAGCTTGCCCTGTCTGTCAATATGTTCTAGCTTTTAGCATTAATCTATAAATAAAAGTTATGTTGGGAAAGGATACCATGCCCAGGTCTGGATAGGTTAGGAGTGTAAAAGAGAGAAAAGGATGGGAGGAGAAAAGTGTGAGTCATCCATCAGAAAACGCTCTGGTCACTGGAGCACAACTAATGTGCGTGACTTAGCAAGGGCGAATCTATTTAAAGCAGCCAGAAACAGGAAAAAATTGCAATGGCCAAAAGAGGAACCAATACAACCAATTATATCAAAATCATTTTTTTTGTCATTAATGAGAATGTTAAGTCACTGCTAGCACCAGGAACTGTCTAGTCCCAAGTCTGCTTTCAACTGGTCTGTGTAATAGTATTGTGATTGCAGTACAAAAGAGACAAAAATCCAAATGACCCCTATTGGATTTTGGATCCTGAGAATAAAGAGAAGGTGACGTCTTGCTGGCTTCTTTTTTAGCAGGATGAAGGGGTGTGACAAAGATGGCTCTGATTACATAATCGCCCAGCTTCTCATTACTACTGTATGTTTCTACAAGTATGTGTATATAAGAGAGAGAGAGAGCGAGAGAGAAGATAAAGAATGAGCAGCTCTATCTGATCCAGTTTGAGGGTGGAGAGAGCTTGTTGTACTGATAGTCTCTTCTAAATCACCCGCTGATCATCCAGCGATACAGCGTTTCATGTGGCACTTTTTAGAGAGTTTATTTACCGCCAGCCTCCCATCTTTCTGTCTTCACCTCCCGCAGTGTGTGTCGTCCGTGCCCAAGCAGCGATGCCATCAGGACCTCTATCAGATCGTATCCAAGAACAACTTAAAGACTGCAGGCTCTCCAGCAGAGCCTGAAGTTTTTAGCCAGCGTTCTAAATGATTGTGTCTGGTTTTAACAGCTTTTAAATTTCAGCAATTAATCTTATAAAGGGACTCGAATTTGGTGCCAGGGCTTGTGTGTTTCTGCATGTTTGCATGTGCCAGGTCAGTTGAAAGTGTGTGGCAGCATTGCCGAGTGAAGTGGCGAGACGACCCTTTTGTCCTCTTTGGCGGATGATGAATGGCTGTCTCCTTCTCGGCGCGTTTTGTCAGTTTTGGCGCAGCCGAGTCAATACCTTCACCTTGACGAGGAAACTTTGTGATTTATCAGGGCCGCTGGCCAATGAGCAGGCTAAAAGAGCCAGACCCTCTGAGATACGAAGAGTGGCCTTTGGTCAAAGTCTTCTCGAACGGATTTGCGAGAAGGTGTATGATAGACAAATGGCTCTTGTTAGAGGCAGCCAAAAAAATGAAGGGGGGAGTTACAGAGGGAAGGAGAATGAGGGGGAAAAAAATGCTCGACTTGAACTAATAACAGAAAGGGTCCGTGGCGGTCACAGTGGGTCCAAAGATGAAGCACCCTGTCATGCAGCAGGTTGGGAAATTAGCAAATAATGTTCCTTGGCCCTGATAAATGGGTGACAGCTCTCCTTCGCCAATCATTTTTTAACATTTTGATGCATGTCTACAATCCCATCGGAGGAAAGGAAAAGTTTACCGGCCCTCAATTTCCGTGTGATAAATGGTGGTCAGTAAATGTACGATTTCTGTATGAGGTATAGTTCATTTTAAGCAATTCTGGTAAATGGGTGTCACTGATTAGGACAAATAGTCCAGAGAGGTGAGAGCTCCAGTGGTACATCTCTCTCTCTCTCCCTCTCTCTTTCTCTCTCACCCACACACCTCCTTTTTCTCAGCTCCACTAGAGCGTTGAGGCCAGGCTCTCGCAGTGACCATGCACTACCTAAATAGAAAGCAATAGCTTTGATGCAATTAGAGTCCAATGCTGAGCTATATTTATGATTGCTGTCATTGTTCTAAAAGATTTGCCGGGGTGCTCATGAGCCCTTCTTCCATCTCACATCTCCCAGCCAAACGATGTCTTCTTTTTTTTTTCAGATGAGTGGAAGAAGGCAGGATGTGCGTCTTAAGATTAAAAGCAAAGGTTTGTATGTTTAAACACATATACGCAGAGGCTACCTGCTGTTTAATTGAACACTGTTTACCTTTCAAATCCCTTACATGGTTAAGAAAGGTAAAAAAAAATAATAATAAATAAATAAATAGGACATTCTGTCAAATCCAGCAGAGGAGCTTAAAGGGAACATCTGGACGAGGCTTTCAAAATTGCATGATCAGCTTGTGAAGCTTCTTCGAACGACTGCTATTGGCAGAAGGACAAACACGTCTGTCCCTGTTTTGATTCCTTTTTTTTTATAGACCCTCCTGACAGGCTGTTCAGCTCTAGACCTGATCAATGTGTCTCAGATGCCACCAAAGTGGCCTTGTGCAAACAAAAAAAAAATCATGTGACAAACAAGGTGAAGCAGGTACGAAGATCACACATGAAGTTCTTTAAAGGATGTAGAGGTACAAGCTGAGGAAGAACAAGAAGCACCAAAGCCAATAAATTCCTAGAGGGTGAAGTCAGATATACCAAAACAAACACAAACTCCCTCACGTACTGTACACATCCCGGCTCTGCGTCCGTGAATGATGGGTATTAAATGACACTCTGTTTTAGGCGAGGGACTCACAGCTCATAAAGCGCGCTTACACACTCTCCATGTTTGTGTGACCTTACGGTCTGCTCCGATGTCATATCCTGGTTTTATTGTGCTCAGCCTGGCCTGCCACACTTTGAGCATCCAGCGGGTATCATTTCACTGCTGACCCCGATTCTCTGCTTGAAGTGTCAGAGAGAAAACCAGAGGAAGAGACGGACAAGTAATGTGCAAAGACACGGCTTGCCTTTTAAAGCCAGCCTGGAGTCATTTGCAAGCTTGACCTCTCAGACAGGTGGCTTGTGCCGCCATGATGGAGGAGAATTATCGACTCTGAAAGTAGTTCGCAGTTTCTGGTGACCCAGCGTAAATCTGAGAGAGCCTGAAGGACCTTTATGAATTGAAATTAACACTACTGTCTCTTCAGAGAATCGGATTTGAGGGATACTCACTGGTATCCTCCAGTGTCACAAATTTCTTTAAAGAAATACTCTCTCAAACACACTAGTATAGTATGGACAGCATGTTTCTCTGTACTAAGAAAGATCAGGAAATCTTTGTGCACATGTGTGTGCGTGTGTGTTTCTTTCCCTGGACAAGCTATATTTGGTGCATAAAGTGTACCTCCCTGAATAACGAATGGCAGTCACCATCCATCGCATGTAGCCCTAAAGCACTAGAGAACTGTTTATGTTCATTTTCTCTAATTCGTCCAGAATAGCCAGCCATTATTCCACTTAAACCTGCAAACACACTGTGCATGTAAAGACACACCACACACACAACATGGTCGCAAAAAAAAACTCTACCAGGACCACCATGGATCCTATGGTCAAAGCAGCCATTTATAAACTAATTATAAGCATGGGTCATTTATTCTAATCAATAACGCTCCTTACTGGTTTAAGAAACAAAACAAATGTATTTACAGAGAGGGTGAGGAAGAGAAAGAAGTGAATGATGACTTAAATGATGAAGATTAAGGCAGAACTCTGTAGCTCGGAGCGTTTATTAAAGTAACAGTATTGCGATAATTACGGTAATTATAAACCATTTTGTTGATGATGTGCTTATAATAATTAATTAACCATCACAGCCACGACGGCGGAATGCTATTAATTCTAAACCGGTGACTATTTTGCATAAGGAAATGAGTTTTTACTGTAAAATGTATTGAAAAAAAAAATCTCACTAGACTATGTGACTTATCTTTGGATAATCTTGTCATTGTTTTATTTTCATATTTTATCTCATCAAAGCATTTATTTATTTATTTATTTATTTATTTATTGTTTTACTTGTGCTATAGCATGGCATAAAACCAGAAGTCCTGCTGAAGATTACTTTATTTAAAGTGCATAAAACTCCCTCAAACTGCTGTCCTACTGTACATGAACTACTTTGATTGAAAAAGTGTTCGGTGCTACTTTTCGTCTCTCTTTGAGGAAACTAATACTGTCTGCTTCCGTCTCTCTCTTTCGCACTCTGAGGCAGCTGGGTTATTTCTCAAATATTACAATGACATGACTAAGTACTCCTTTCAGGAATGTTTGTGAAAAACAGAGTGTGTGAGTTTAAGTACGAGTGTGTAAGAATGTGGCTCTGTGTATGAATATGTATCAGTATATAAGAGTGTGTGGTTGTCTACTAGAATTTAAGTGTACGTAGCAGTATGTAAGAGTCTGTTCCAGCATGTGTCAGTGTGTAATAGTGTGAACCAGTAGGTAAGAGTGTATGTGACTGTATAATTGCTGTATATACCATTATGTAAGAGTGTGGAAAAAATAATAATATATTTATATTTTATAAAATATAAAGAATTTTTTTTTTAAATGTCTTTTTTATGGAATTATTTTAAAAGGATTTTTAATGTTATACAAAAAGTTTCATATAGGTGTATACTTTAATCATCTTCTAAACATCTGGCCATTAAAGTGAATATACATGACACAGTTCAGGCATGTGGAGTGTAACTGTTTATTCACACTTTCATTCACAAAGTTTTTTTCAAAATGTATTTTTCTTACTTTAGATTCCTGATAATTGCCATAAAGCCCAGCTTCTAGTATGTATAATAACCGTATAGGCAAGTTATATGATTATTATACGCTTATTATATAGTTACTACACAAGCACTAACACCAGTCTAGGCATGTTATAGGAAAATAATCAACACCGTTGCAGTACCGATGCAACTCGACATGCAGTAGAGTGTTTTACTTCATTTACACCACAGCAGGGTTAACTAATGCTTATATTTATTTAAAAGTCTATCAAGTCCACAAGTTAGTCTTGTGAACAAATTCTCACCAATTGGACGTGAGAATTTAACAACCCTGTGGTATATGTGCTTGTACTCTATGATCATTCTATGATTATATTTTTATATTTATATAATATACTAAGCTTAGTAGAAAATGTCAGTTTGTAAATGACATAATGAGGAGAAATGTTTGAATATGACTTTGACTCCTGTCATCATATCGAGCTCTAAGTATTAGCACATGGGACTAAGTGAAAGGCTCAGGAAGTTGGTCAGGTCTGTAGAGCAGACATTAGTGTCAGAGCTCATATAACAGGCATGGTATTAGGCAGCTCCCCCATCTAGGGTTTCATTATCTCAAAGGCTTGTTGGCCTGTGGTCTGGCCCTGCTGAGGGGGGTTAAACTGCCTAGACTGGGGCAGGAAAGGGGAACAGCTGCCCCTAAAGGAACCCAGTGTCCCACGAACCAACTCCCTCCCCCCAAAACCAACTACTCTCTCTCACTCACACACACACACACACACACACACAATTGAGCACTAATTCCTGATGATTATCTCATTGTCCCGCTCAGTCTGGGATCTGATACTGAGCTTCCAAGTCAAGTATGGAGTGACCACATCACCTCCACTATCAGCCACACTAAGGACAGATTAGTTAGACTCACACACACACACACACACACACACACTCAAACTGATTCAAGAGTACAAACACAATCTTCCATACAACCTGACCTTGCTTGCTCTGTATATGAGACAAACAAGCACTCTTTCTCTCACACACAGTGCTGGTAACGTGTGCATTAGAGGTGGGTGTATTTACGCTCAGAGGAAAGGAGAGAGGACATGTTGTAATGGTTTGAGATTAACAGGAGCTGGCAGCTGCCCCCTTCACCACTCCAACAGAGAAAGGATAAGGTTACAGACAGGAAAAATAGAGAGGAGGAAAGAAAGAGAAAGAAAGAGGCAAAGGGATATACGGTGAGCAAGCGAGGCTCATTTTCACACGATTTTCCTGCGCTCAACATTGCTGCCGGGTGAGCAGGGGCCAGAAAAAAAGGAAAATAGACAAGACAGAGGTTGGGGAGAGTGTGTAGAAAGAGAATAACAGGAGAGCATGATGGAAAGAGAAAAGGTGGACAAATAGAGAGAAATTGAGTTACAGAATGAGAAAGAGCTAGATGTCAGTTCACAATGTTTACTCTGTGTAGAAAAAGTAAGGCCGTCGTCGTGCACTTACCAGTGTAGACGAATCGTCCAGGCGCTCCTTTGCAGAACTGCTTGGACTTGTAGGACAGGGTGACCTCTACGACCCCGGGGATGTGTCTGGGGGGAGTCTGCACTCGGATAGCATGGGGTGTTATCAACTGTCAAGGAACAGCGGGAGCAAACCGTTAGCACCGCTCCAGCCATCCATCACATGCTCCTCTATCGCATGCTAACTTTTTATTTAGCTACTAAACCTAATTATAACTTGGATGCTAAATAAGTCTGTCAGTTTTCCACTTCGCACCGTATCCAAGGAATCAGGGATCTTGAGTTGAGCCGAGTTCAGGAAAAACCACAAGTCTTGGAGCTGCCTCTCATTCTTCTTCTCTCTCTCTCTCTCTCTCTCTCTCTTTTTTTTTTCCTTGTAGACTTTTTTACCCCTAATTGCTTGATTATTTTGCAAGAGCTTGCCACTCGGTGCAATCAAAGCCCTAGTGGATATGGCGCTGCTTAGCATGCTTGGTTGATCTGATTTCTTATCGCTTCATGTGATTAAATTAGGGGGGGAAATATATATATTAAACTAAATAAAAATACATAAATAAATAGATAAACACTGACTGCCTTTCTGAGGGGCTTAGCCAAGAAATGTGTGTGAGGAGACAACTTCATCAGCATTCGTTTAAAGAAGCGCTGCGCTGTATCCTAACGCTTGTAGTGACTTTAAGATGATTAGCGTCTAATCTACGGCGATTTGCCGTTGTTTAACATTAATCTGACACGAATATGTAAGGAAACAAATTTATATACTGTACATGACATGCTACGGCATATAAAGGCACTTTAGAAACATTCGTTTTCATTTAATTCTTACGTGCACAAGCGATTACTTGTTTGTTTTTGCACTTTGATACTAAATATAATTACCCAGAATATTTAGTATCCAAGTGCACTTAAATATTAATGACTTGTTATATAATTATACTAAAACAAAAAAAAAAATCCATTTCAACTTAAGAATAAAAATGCATTGGTTTTCCTTTACATTACATAAATGCTACATATATGGCAAACCCTCTCACCTCGCTCCATACGAGCATGGTGCCGAACACGACCTGTAGGCCGTCGAAGAAGTTGTCGCCGATGAGGATGACCGTGGCTCCGCCGGTGGTCCAGCCTTCACTCGGGCTAATGGCCTTTATGCACGGGGTAGCTGCTTATGACAGGACAGAAAGCATTCCGCTCAGGATCATGCTTTATTACACACACACACTCACCAAAATACAGAACACTGACTCCCTCACCGAGGGGCAATTAAACTCAAAAGCAGGCAAAACATGAATGATTTGGGCCACGCAGCAACAAAAGGGCACGGCCATACATCAGGCTGCTCTGTTTTGTTGTTGTTGTTGTTGTTGTTTTTTTAAATCAGCTATTAGGAGGCATGCACAGAGGGAGAGAAGAGTGACTATGACTGTTAATAATAATAATAATAATAATAATAATAATAATGACGCTTAAACTCAGTCTACACATAGTACAGTGTATTATTCCCCCTGATCTGACAGAATGATGAATGGATGAGATGGATCACTATCTGTCCATATCTTTATCACCATGGTACAGCCAGCTGTTTCACTCTCCGTTATGTTCTGAGTTTTGTGCACATGCCATGTTTAAACCCTCCTTCCTCACCGGCTGATAAAGACATAAGGCTAAATACTAGACTCATCCTGTATCCAGAGCTCTTCTTCTGCTCTCCGAGTCTCATCACTTTCTGTTCCTTGTTCTTTTTTTCCTTTTTTTTAAACTACTCCTCGAGTAGTTATTATAGAGGTGTGAGAGGGACACAATGGCCTCATGTTCTCCCGCTCTGTGTTCTCAGCAGCCCGGTTAATAATGCACAGGAGACACTCGGCCTTCCTGTAAAAAGCCTTTCTGTGGCAAATCATCACGGGATCTCTGCGGTGACATCATCCAGCACGTCTCCGAGCCTCATCACGCGAGCTCGTGATTAGACCATGCAGGCAGTTAATCATGGGAAACGGGATATTATTTATTAGGAGTTACTTAGGGTTAGAAGTGATTATGATCTAATGATATTAATAATAATAATAATAAGATCTTATTAGATTGCAGAGAAAGATGAAAAGAAATAACATGTGACGTGTATGTTTCTTTGATATCCTTTGAATGTAGAAAAAAGGAAAAGATGAATGGATTCTATAATTTGTTTAGAAGATAAGGAAGTAAAAAATGACGATCAACGATCATGATGAGCAAATAACGTTTTAACCCTGTCTGGTATTATTATTATTATTATTATTATTATATGAGCTATGGCACGAGGACTGTAAGGTCAGGTTCAAGTCCCCATCTTCTTCTGTGTATGCATGTGTGTGTGTGTGTGTGTGTGTGTCTATGGGCTGTACAGCTAGGCCTAGTTAATCACCATTAGGTATTGTTGTGTTGAACAGGCCAGACAAGGCACCTCTCTTTGTTTGCCTTAATGTTGGACTAGTGGAGGTTGTATTTGCTCGTTCCTCTCACATCTCCCAGAGCAGCAGAGGCTCCATGCTTTCTCTCTCTCTCTCTCTCTCTCTCTCACACACACACACACACACACAGAGGGAGCTTGCCCTTAACTAAAGCTGTTGACTTCATGCTAATAAGTTCATACAAATTTTCATTTCTGAGGCTTGCATGTGACATTTGCTTTTCTTAATTGCAGGCAGAGTGCTTGAAAGCAGATCGAGTCTCTGAAGACAGACACGGCTCCTCAAAGGGACTGACCTTCATCAACACTTCCAATTATAGCGAATCATTCACTAAAAATTACAGTAAACAAATTTACTTTGTGTAGGTGAGCGGACCGCAGGGACAGAGGAGGGGTCTGCATCTGTTTGTTGTGCATGCGTATATATATATATGTGATGTAAAAGTAGAGAGCGGACAGAGAGCAGCTGCGGGAAGAGAGCGCCGCACGTTGCCTTGGAATTTGCCACGACTCCCCCCTCGTCATGTGCAAAAAGATCCTGCGAAGTCGCCTGCCCTTCTGCCGTGCGACATTTGCATACACTTTCAATACAAGGTAGCGGGGGAACATGTGCTCAATGGGAGGCGTGGCAAAGCGAATTACACACCGATCTAACTCTATACACGCACAATGTGTGCGAGCAGATGATGGAAAATGGAAAGAGGAGACACAGAGGCAGTGGGATTCAGAAGCCAAGTTCAACACACTTCCAGGAAGAGGATGAGAGAAATAAATATTTATTCATGGGAGCACTTTTTAGCAAGGGCTGAAGCGTGCGTGCGTGTGTGTTATAAACAAGGGGTCGCTTTTTAGCAGGGATTGGAGCAGTGCCACATCCTGGCTTGTGTACTTTTTTAAACGAGTACAGCTTCGAGAAGGCTTCCTTAAAATGTGTGGAAAGTGTGATTGAGGAATACTGTATATATGTAGTAACTACAGTATGTGGTACAGTATTTTGCACCGAAGATCAAATTAGATATTCGGTTCTATGAGTGAAGCGGATGTTGCTGCGTCTCTGTGTGCTCTTGCTCCGGAGATCCTACTGTTTACATCCGACCATATCACACTTGTCGAAAAAAAATAATAATAATAAAAAATCTATCCCGGACCTCCAAAGGAAAGTGACGAGTGTGTCTGAAGCGAAGCTGCATCGACTGCGTGTGTGTCCTGGCCTCCTGCCGTCTTCCCGAGTGTATTGTTTTCCTGGTGTGAAGCTCTAATCAGTGGCGCACTCTCTTCCATGGCAACATGGCCACCGCCGGCGCCGTGTTTGTCACCTTCCTCCTTCTCCCCCAATACACTCGAACAGGTCCGCTCTTGCCTGATGCTGCCTCCCTTTGTTGAGCCGACGGCCAAACGTGCCGCAATAGTGCTGGGGATGGCCAGATGGCAGGCTGATCCAGGCGCTGATGGGATTAGAGCTCGTACCTCGTGTGTGTGTGTGTGTGTGCGCATGTGTGTGTTGCCCATCTGGCCCCCTTTAACAGGCTACAGCCCTGCAGACGCGATCCGCTTGTCTTTATTGCATAAACCTAACAACATTACCGCCACTTGGTATGCAAATCGAGCTGGAACTGCAGGCCTTCAATGCACATGCAGAGAGAGAGAGAGAGAGAGAAACAGAGGAAGAAAGAAACCTGTCTCTTTCATATCATCTTCTGTCTCTTTCACTTAGCATCGCAACCTTGCAAAGCTGCAAATAGTAAATCTGAGATGATCTGCTTTTACTGAGTGCCTCTTTAAAAAAAACTCAAAATCTTTTCTGTGTGCACATGTGTGTGTGTGTGTGTGTGTGTGTGTGTGCACATGTGTTTATGTGCGTGTGCGTGCTGCTGCACGCAGCAGGTGTAGTATTTTCCTGTCTGATTATGTGCATATGGAGTTGTGTCTTGCAAATGGCTTAGTTTGTTGTTTCTGATCATGTGCATATGGTGCTGTGTGTTTGATGCAGGCTAATACGAAAAAGACCTCCACGTGCAAGGACGTGAGGCACGCTTGGGTTCCTCGTGGCCCAGGAAGGATGCATGTTCCAGCATCGTGCAGGGTGAATGGATGGGATGGATGGGATGGATTGTTGGGGTGGGTGGGGTGTAGAAGAGCAGTCTGCAGTCCACTGGGGGCAGCAGCAAGGGGAATTACTTTTAGTTGAAGATCAGAAGCCAGAGTAAATTCACTGTCCGGGAACATTAGCCCTTATTAGATGATTAGATAAGAGCGTTAGGGGAAGACGAGACTGTCTGTGATACACAGCAGCACCTCTCTCGCTTGCTCGCTCGCTCGCTCTGTCTGTCTCTCTATCTCTCTCTCCCTCGCTTGCGTTTTTTCCCGCTCAGAGCACTTATCACTTCCAAGAATGTGTTTCTAATCTCAAATACTTCTCTCTCTCTCTCTCTCTGTTATGGCTTTCAGCTAAAAAGAGGATATGGATGGGATTATGGTTCACGACCGTACACGTGTGTCCGTCTCGTTTTCTTTTTTTTTTCTTTTACACTGATGTGCACATGGTGAAAAGGAATAAATCTGGCAGTTATCACCTTCTCCCGTCATCAATGGATTCTGCATAATCGTAACACACGCGTGTCTTATTGCACCCCTTTTTTCTTTTCTTGTAAAAGTTCATGTATGAAAAGTTCATATAATAATTCTGAAATTTTAGTAGCAGTGATTATGTTGGGAAGGCTGAAACTGAGGGTGAATGACAGTCATAAGTCCAGAGTTGGATCTCTTCCTTCCCTTTGTGCTAACTGTTCCCAGTTCGCTCTTAAAGCCCCTTATTAGAAGGCTAGTGGCAATATCAGCTCGGCCTAAATTTGACGTCTGGGCCGGCTGAAATCCCAAGTAGCTAAGTGGTGTAAAAGAAACAGGGTGTGTGTACGTGCATGAGCGCCTGTGTCTATGTGTGTGTGTGTGTGGGGGGGGAGAGAGAGGAGGGCACCTTTTAAAACCATCAGGACTTTTTTTTCTTTCTTAACGACTTATTAAAACATCACAGTTGCTCAAAGAAGACCTGATAGGTTTGCAGAATTTAAAATATTAAAAGAAACCCGAGTCTGAGATGTACATCACACGGCGTTAAAGTTTGTCACTTGTTTTGTAAATCAAGGTTATATTCCTTTTACCGAACACAGGATTTGTTAAAGCACATTAATCACGGACTAAAAAAAATTAAAAGAGACATTAGATGAATAAAGGAGGTGAAACGGAGTAAGGAAAGCTCTACAAATAGGGCTTTGAAGATGAGGAGCACCAACAGTGAACAAGCTGGGCCTTTTTTTTTTCCTCTCTGACTCTTTTTTTTCCCCAGGGATCGAGCGAGACGAGGGGAGAGGCTTCAACCTTCTTAATTGCTCTCCTAATTAAAGGCAGTTGCTAAGCAAAACACACCTACCATCAAACGCGCACAGAAGAGAGACAAACAACACGTCATGGGGGCCAAACGGCCACAGCACGCAGGGCACCCGTGCGTAATTAAGCTATTTTCATTTCGTCCCTGTCATTAATAAATGAACAAATAAAAGTCAGAAAAAAACTAATAATTTACTGAGCTTTGCTTTGCAAGAGGAAAGGGCTTGATAACCCCTAATTACCTCATATATATTACCTCATCATGTATGACCTCGATATGGTGCACATCAGCTGCCATGAGGTCATTATAAGTAAAATATAAAGGTGATGCTTTTAAAGCAGTGAAGCTAAAAACGATATACTGTTTGGATGGTGTCTCAGCACATGACCTTACAACAAATAGCAGAAAGTGTTGAGATTTCATTTATGCTCTGGACACTTCAGTTGGATGTGTTTGTTTTATCCGTATTCTTGCACACATGCTAAGAGTTCCATGCTAAGATGTTATTTCTGGAAGAGTGGAAACTTTCAGATTTTTTTTTTAAGTTTTATTATTTTGTCACCCTTGACCTTGACGTGGCCCAAGATCGTTCATGCAAAGTAATAATAATAATAATAATAATAATAATAATAAAGATGGAGGAAGCAGGTAAGCAACATAAGAGAATGAAAAACTAACCTATGTGATCTACAAGTGGAAGCGTGTATGAAAGAAGGAATAAAGAAGGTTTACTAAAAGCTAAACTATTTCCTCAATCACCCCTAAATCAGACTTCACTCTAAGAGAGGATGGAAATACAGCGAAACAAGAGGAAGAAGGGAGGAAGTAAAGAGAAAGAAGGGTAAAAAGTGAAAGAAGAAAAAGTAGAAGAAGTAGAAGAAGAAAAAAAAAAGAAGAAGAAGAAGAAGTGCTGCAAATAATAAGGTCATGTAAAATGTGCCTACCATTCTCCAGATAAGGAGGGGCCGTACCTTCAGAGGGGTCAAGGCGACGAGCCCTGCGACCATGTTTGGAATTGTTGTGGACGAACATGTTGTCCGAAACGGCCAACACATGACCGTCCACGTTAACCGTCGTCGATATAACGACCTGGGAAGAGAAGGAAGAGGATTGATGATCGTTATTATATAGAAGAAGGTCATGTGATACCAGGTGTCGTGGATAAAAATGTTTGTATTGTTTCCGGAGCTTAACCTTGCTTATTGTTTATTTGGCAGGAATCAAGAGGAGAGACAACGTGAAGACCTTCATCAGTTAACTCTCACAGAGTTCACCTCTACTAATCAGCAAAGCAGCTGCCTCCAAATAAACACCCGAATCAGCAGCTAGCAAGCTTGAGGGACCAGGGATCAGATTTGAGAAGAAGATGATGATTATTAATGACCTTTTTTTTTCTTTTCCCCAGGAAAAAGGTGCGCGCTTCACAAATACGTGACATATGAGTTTCACACGGCACATGGTTCATAAACATCGCTCAGTGTCATTATGGACCCGTGGGACACATTTGTCATTTAATATTTCATTATTCTCTGAAAAAAAAAAATCAAAACATAAAAAATGAAGTGCCTCCTCACGGTGTTACAGGAGCTTAATTAAATTAAACGATATTTAACGTGTTCCTTTCAGACTTCCAGGGCCGGCTGCAGCGAGGTCTATACGTTAAAAAGAGGTTGTGATGCAGCCAAGCTATATAAAGAAGATTCAATTTCTCACTTGATAGCTACAATTAACCTTTGTGTGGATAAGAGCAGTTTCGCTTTCTATAAAAAGGATGCACTTAGGCGAGAGCGTTTAAGTGTCCTTTATATAAAGAACCCGCTTTTGAAAAGGGCTGTCGAATACCTGTCACTCAAACACAAGAGGTTTTTTTTTTTTTTTTTTTTTTTGTGTGTGGTGCGTCTGTGTATGTTTGCAGTCATGAGGGTGTGTGTTTAAGATCTTTGACAAACCTCCAATTAGGCCTTAATGTGCCACTTACGTGAACACAGAAGACAGAAGAAGAGGCTCTCGTTTGCTCTTTCAGGTGTTAACAGTCTCTCAAACGTTGCCTGTGGCCCTCACACCGCTAATGCTACCCATCTGCATTGATCTATTGATATATTGATTAGTTGTTTTCCCTCATTAGTGGCAGCGTGAGGCAGCGCAGAGATAAATGAGACTGGTTGGGCGGTGGTGTGTGGGGCTCTTAAATAAATAAAAAAACAAAGAAAGCAAAAAGGAAACTCTTCAGTGAATTAGCGAGATCGCTATTCTGTGTGTTTTTTTTTTTTTATCTTTTTGGCTCACAGTGATGGCTTCAACAGGGTCACTTGATCTGACGAAGGGGAACGTTTAGCATTTGAATGGAGACGAGAAGCCGAAAAGGGGGAGAGATAGAAAGAGAGCGAGAGAAAGCTGGAAATCAGCATCAGAATAAACATCAGAGCAGCTTTACATCCCCCCTCGCTCTCTGGCGCTGTATCTCTACGAGGATGATGGATAGGCCGTGCTCCGGCCCCCACCTGCCCGACTGAGGGATGGGGAAAAAGAGGAGCAAGACAGGAACAGACAGAAGCACCGGAACCATGACCCTCAGACAGGATCTTTTTTTTTTTCTTTTTTTTTTTTTTCTGAGTGGAACATGTGTGAAATTTATTCTAGAGATGGCATTTAGTTTAACATGGAGCGGTCAGGATAAGAAGACAGCCACATTGCCTGTACTAGATGTAAAGTGAAAGACCAAACTGTACTGAACGGCAGAGGGAGAAAAAAAAATTGTGCAGCGTATAGAAGAAGAAGAAAAAAAATCTCATCTTCTCATCTTGGATAGATTCAGGTCAAAAATCATAATCATATATGACCTGAGATGAAAGTTCTGGTTATTAATGGCTTCATCATCTTCCTATAGAAAGAGTGACCCAAATACCTGAGAGTTCTTCTCAGAACGCAATACTAGAGAGAGAGAGTGAGAGAGAGAGAGAGAACGGACAAAATGTGGGACAGTCTTCGAAGACGTTCATCCGGGTCAAAAGGTCATCATTCTGGTTCCTTTCGCTCCTTTGTGTCTTTTGCTGAGGCAGCACAGCAGTAGCAGCAGGCAGGGAGAAGTGCGCCGAGGGCCCTGGCGCCCTGTTAAGACCAGTTAAACCTTCAGGGAGGAGAGGAGATTAGAAAGACTGAGAGAGGGGGAGAACGAGGGAGTCAGGTGGGCCATCAGCGGTGACGGATGTTTCTTTTAGTCACCACAGAGTCAGAAAGGACACTTCCTCTCACTCTGACTCTGACCTTCTGCTCTGGACACATGGATCAATATCATCTGCGGCTCTCATCCAGTCTGCATGAAAAATGAAAAACCCCGCCGCCGCCGCTGCCGCTCCTGTCTGGTCCAGGGATCCTGTCTGGCGTGTTATACATCTTTATAACACGGCCGAGGATACTCGCTTACACATTTCATCATTAGAAGCACGATGCAGAAATGTGTAGGATTCTTATGTAAGGGAAAGAGATCTGATATTTGTTTTAAATGCTTCAGTGTTGGTTTAATTATTATCTATTAATACATTACATTTCAGCTTGCTATATGCAGGGCACGGTGGCATAGTGGTCAGCACTGGGGTCGTGCACCTCCAGGGTCAGGGGTTCAATTCCCACCTCAGGTCTGTGTTCTTGCATGCCTGGTGTGTGTTCTTGTCCCCCAGTCTCCTCCCACAGTCCAAAGACATGTGTTTCCAAATATGAGCAAGTGTGTTCATGCTCGTGCCATGGATGGGCACCCAGTCCAGGGTGGACCCCACCTAGTACCCTGAGTCTTCTGGTGCCGTGTCCAGGAAAAAGTGGGTTTAAAGAATGAGTGTGTGAGAAAGTTAAATGCAGCACTGGGACAGGATAAAAGACAAACAGCATGATGGTAAGATATTCAGATTTGTGTAAAGCAATTCTTTATTCTTAAAAGCGCTATTCAATTCATATGAACAAATAAAACACTCCCCCCGCCAACAACCCCCCCCCCCAGTCCATGGCAGACTAATTGTTACCAAAATGTCTAAAATTGTAAGGATGTGTATATATGTGTGTGTGTGTGTGTGTGTGTGTGTGTGTGCATGCATGTGGGTGCACGCATATGTTGCACATCTTACACATCTTGTGTGCAATCATTGTACAGTAGAACTGCTTTAATCCCAGTTGTACACATTTTATTCCTGTCGTATCCCACATACACCTCTTATTGTTTTCATGGACGTGACAACATGTTTCATTTAAATTGGATGGTCACTTTATTTCCAAACCGCCTTGGTTAGTTGCTGTCAGCTGTCCTAGTTTTGGGGAGTTTGAGATGCGTTCACAAGGTTTTTTTTTTTTATGTGTGTGTGGATGTGTATGTGTGTGTGTGTGTAAATCGAAGCTGGCGGAAAATAAAAAAAAAAGAAGAAGAAGAAGACGACTGGCAAAATCGTGTGCAACTCTTGTCCTTTGGAGATTTGCTTGAAGTCATAAAAAATGAACTTTCACAGATTTGATAGATATGTCTTTGGATATACCTTTTCAATCTGATTACAAATAAAGGTGTTGCAATGTGTGTGTGTGGTGGTGATTTGTAAGGTGCGAGTGTATTATGGAGCAGGATGGTAGAGCAGGTGAACAGTTTGTATGTTCAATACCGAGGGCTGAATCATCACGTCCCAAGAGAGGAACTCTCCCACGCCGTCTCTGGTTGCACATCCCTCCTATCCACCTGCTTTACAATACCTGCTCTATAGACTGCAGAAGCCTATTTTTATTCCAGAATGGCCTTTGTGGATATGTGTGTGTGTTTGTGTGTGTATATGTGTACGTGTGTATGTGTGAGAGAAAGATCAAGGAGGAGGAGGAGGAAGAGGAGGAGGAGGAGGAGAATTACCTGGAACCTGCGCATGTCTCGTGGGTTGCCTGCATTCTTCAGGCAGTTCTGATTGCACTTGAGGAAGAATTTCAAAAAGAATCTGTGGGAAAAACAATCAGAGAAAGAAAAGACAATCAATCCAGCTGCGAACAAACTCGACAAACTCAGCCGAGGACGGATCAATAATGCGGAAAATAGATATGGACTTCCCAGCAGAGGTGAAAACTCCACAAGTTGTAAACCTACCAGTTGTAAATTGTAAACAGACCCAAACACTTAACACACACACACACATATATATATACACACACATACACGACTGAACAGTAATGATCGCGAGTGTTTTGTTCGGAAACCCTCCCAGCGGGTCTCTCGCAGAAACTGTCTGTCTGTCCGTCTGATGCATACAAATCCCACAATTCCCATTAGAACCCATCTGTCCACACTTGCACTAGGTAGGCAGATATTCCTCACCCCCCCCCCACCCCCTTCCTTCCCTGCCTCCATCTCCTCCTCCTCCTCCTCTCCATCCTGTAATTAAAGGCAGGCAAACGAGTGCACCTGAGCCCCTCTCATCATCAGGAGACGTTTGAGCACTTAACAAGGTGAGAGCGGCCCACGAAAAACTTCCACCTCGTTCTGACAATTAGAGCGGAGCCCGTGCACCAGACCAGCAGCGCCCAGCAATTACAGCGCAAATTACAGCCAACCTAATCTGCTCCGCAAATGTCATGTGTGTGTAAGAGACGAGGTGGATCCCCCTCCGGTATATACACATGCACACGTTCACACACACACACACACACACACACACACACACACACACACACATATATGCGCATACGGCAGCACACCTGTACCTAAGCCAGTGCATCTGTATGAATAGGTAAGTGTTGAACAAGTGGCTCTTAACTTCTTTTTTTCGCAAGTCTCATCGCTAAGTCTCTTCAAGAGCTTCGACATAAGAAGAAGAGCAATGACCCTCTCACTGCTCAGGTTCATCTCAGATAGTATGAACGTGATGTAAATAATGCATCGTTCAGGAGGAATATCCAACCTTACATCCATCTCTTACATATGGATGTTCATGTGGACAAATATTTGCCCCCGTCCCCATCCTCAGGTTAGCCTGCACCCAGAGCTGGTGCCATGCATGGCCAATGTCACGCATTGCTGATTGCGTGGCCGTGTAGAGTTAACACGTGTCCGACACAGCTCTGGGCAAACAGTTGAGAGTCAGGGGGCACACACACCAGACGAGCGCTCCACGGCAAGAGCCATAAATCACGATGCGAAATGATCCCCGTAACCCTGAACACCTCTCCTCATCCCGGCCTCATCTGTTTACATTCTGGCTCTCCACGCTGACAGTGCGCGCAAGATGGATAAATGGAGATAAAGATAGAGAGAAGACAGAAAAGAGACTTCTTTTTTTTTTTTTTTTTTTTTATGAAAAGGTGGCCTTGAATTGGTGTCAGAAAATCATTGACGGCCGTCATCGCGCGAAACATAAATGCCATAACGGCGTCCACAGTTTGGGAGGAAGTGGCGATAGTGCTGTCGGGAAGGTTGTAAAAATCTCCACTCTTATGATGGTAACTTCGGCTTTAATTGCGTGCCGTGTGTGTGCAGGCCAGCGCTCGCAGGTCAGTGTGTTCGGACGTGTCGCTCAGAGGATGAGTGTTATGGGCTGTAATTCTCAGACCCCAGTACTTATTTCCCCATAGGGTCGTAATGTTTCCACAGCAGGTATCAGGCCATATCTCGGCTGAAACATGGCCCTCATTCACTTGCTCCCTGTGCCAGACGACAAACAAACAGCCTGACTCCTACGCACTCACTCACACACATACACACCAAAAAAAATAAAAAATCTGCAAAAAAAAAGAATGACTGTCATAAAAAAAAAATATATATAGCTATATAAAGATCCTGAGGCAGTTCATAAACACTTGATATGTATTTGCAATCACTGTCAAAATATCCTTAATACTGTAAATATCAGGTTGCTTATTAATGTCTGATATCACCTTCTACTGATTGCATGTGTCAATAATAAAATTTAGAAAAAAATAGAACAGAAAAAGTTTTATTGTTATTCCGTGATCATTTCAGCTCATGATGTAGGTCTGTAAATTGATTCTTTGTTTGTTGGTTTGTTTGTTTGTTTATGGTATTGACTGTATTATCACTTTATTAATATCATGCAGCAAAACCATCACTTTTTTCGTGTCCATTTGGTGTAGCCCTACTCACCCAATGTCTCGTATATACCAATATATTCGAGTATATCCACACAGCTCCACACAATAAGCCCTCATTAAGGCTTTGTATAACTGCTGTCTGTTTGTCTGCTTCGTTCTCAGCAGTTGATTAAGCAAAGCTGTTGTGCTATCTAATGAAAATCATCTCGGGCCTCAGTCCACAACTCCGCGTAATATCGCCTGAATTAGGAGCCATTTCAATTCTACGTGGGGATTGAGGAAATTGCTCCTTTGTGAGCAGGCGAGCAATTATGACCC
>JAQMYJ010000006.1:19807046-19814546 GCA_030014305.1 Clarias laeviceps | reverse complement strand
TGCACACACACGCACATGCACTCCTACTTGAGGGCAAACAACCTGTCTGCCACTTCTGAATGGAATACAACTCAGTGTCACTAGAATAACACGCGGCTAATTTACAGTGTACAGCTTACCTTAGCTAACAGGAACGCTAACAGGTTTAATGGACAAATCCAGTGCTAATGGCTAGGTTGTGTGTTTATTAGAATATTAGACAAAATTTTGCAGTAATGTTAGCTAGCTAGTTTGTTTTTAGGTGGCACAGTAGCGTAGTGGTTAGCACTGTTGCCTTGCACCTCCAAGGTCTGGGTTCGATTCCCGCCTCGGGTCTGTGTGCATGGAGTTTGCATGTTCTCCCTGTGCTTGGTGGGTTTCCTCCACAAAGATACACAGAATAGGCTAATTAGCATCAGCAAATTGCCTGTAGTATGTGAATGAGTGTGTGAAAGTTGACTGGAGGTCCTACCACAGTTGTAAAATGGGAATAAATACCACTGGCCTCCAACGGTCCCTAGTTGGACTACAATGGTTCCTGGATGGATGGATGGATGAAACAACCTCAGCCTGCTCTTGAGCACTATATCCCCTCATACTTTAAAAGTTTCCGGACTACTTTAAAAGTGGACCTGAATTTCTTTTTCGCATCCAACATCTTTGCTAACTTTAATGCCAACTCAAGATTCTTTGACCAGTCTTATGATCTCATGTGAGAGTAATAATCTTAGATGAGAAATCACTGAAATGTCTACGTTTCTACCTCTTTCTGTGAGTGTGCCTCACTTCTTTACCTGGGCAAGTCAGGAATCTCACTACTGCGATACCCCCCCCAACCCCCCCCCCCCCCTCTCTCTCTCCTTCCTTTACTTTTTCCTTTTTCTCTCATCCCTCACTCCTAATGTGGAACATGCCTTTGACATCATTCCCCAAGCACATCACTGGTCCTGTCAATCAGCAGCCATTTTGTCTTCGACTGTGGCCTCATTAAATCTCTCCCTCCATCAACCCCTCCTCCATGCTCTCATCTCTCTCTCTCTCTCTCTCTCTCTTTCCGTCTATCTCTGCCCTCCCTCTCTCCA
Source organism: Clarias laeviceps (assembly GCA_030014305.1). NCBI lineage: Eukaryota > Metazoa > Chordata > Actinopteri > Siluriformes > Clariidae > Clarias > Clarias laeviceps. The sequence continues at coordinate 19,813,485 of JAQMYJ010000006.1, read as the reverse complement.
CACCTCCTCTTTGTGTTTACCTGAGAGCTGATCACAGTGTGGATGCTCCATCACAGAAGTCATGGGGAGATCTCTCCAGCTGACTTATTGCCTGCGCTCTGGGGGGTCACACGCTCCCTCTTTCCCCGCCCTGCCTCTAACCTGCCTGGTTCATAAGGCAGTTTAGCATTGGGGGGGGGGACTCTTTTATGAAGAGTCATTGTTGTAAATCCGTGCATGCCCTCTTCCTCCTCCTCCTCCTCCCCTACACTTTTGCCCTCTCCGCTCACTCCCTAGCCACAGACGGAGCTTTGATGTGGGCCACAGCGGCTCGAGTTTCCCTACAAGGAGATCGAAGGGGCTGCGTCCTGATCCACCAGACCGCCAATGGCCAGAGGTGTTTGTGTGTTTGGCTTACATTGCAAAAAATAAATAAATAAATAAATATATAGCACACAGACATATATATATATATATATATATATATATATATATATATATATGGTGTTTTTTGACACTTCTGCACTTCCTTATTTCTGCCGCACCTTGCTATCATTCCTCTCGCTCCCTTTCCTCCACATCCTCCTCCTCTCGTTCTCTCTTCTCATTTCCTCTCTCTCTCTCTCTCTCTCTCTCTCTCTCTTCTCCCATCTAACATTCATACGTTCACAGATTCTTTCAAGATGGCCCTAATTAGGAACTGTCATCTTTGCTGATTTTAATTATTAATTAAAGACAGGAAGGAGTGGGAAGGAAAATACATTTCAAATCAGGCCAAGGCTGTGCACACACACACACACACACACACACGCAAACATGCTAATGTGTGACCTGCCTGAAGTCTGGGCCGTGTGGTCTGGGAGATGCTGATTAAAAACATATTAAAACATTATAAATGATTAATGCAGGTCCAGTTCGGAGTGGCAATTATTGGTTTTAGCACACGTTCTCCAGCCTAATGACTAGAGCATCGCCTCTGTGTCACAACTCCCACACATCAACCAGAGCGAGAGAGCGAGCGAGAGAGAGAGAGCGTGTAATGCCACGAGTTTAAACACTTCCATAAATGCTAGAAGTAAATAAATGAGCTAAGGTAGCGCTAGGCTGCTGAATGACTACAGGCTGCTGGAGACGTCGTGCGCGCTAATGGATTTCTGTTAGGAATTAATATAAGTTGTGGAAGCACACATGGGTCAGGCAGCTGTGTTTAAAACAAACCAGCATCTTTTTTTCAGGTTAATCTGTTGCTGCCCAGATTAAACCCAAAACTAAAAGTTACAAAAGTTAAGAAAAAAGTCGGAGGTAGGATTAGCACTCGTTCCCTGCTTGTACCTTGCTTGTGTCCTTTGTCAGCGATGCATTTATTCATTATAGATAATCCATAAACAGGAATATGATTAAAGGAATATATCAATACGTGTATTTCTAGTATACGTGAACACTCTTATAAAGTGCGTACCTGTGTAAGTAAGTCTGTCTCATAGATAGATAGATAGATAGATAGATAGATAGATAGATAGATAGAAAAAGACAGAGATGTTGATCGGTACGACAGAAGGGGTCATTTTACAAGAGGATAAAACAATAGACAGAGTAAGTGAGAGAGCACGAGGGCACGGCCGAGACGGTGAGAAGAGAACGAGGGCGAGAAATGGCAAATGAAGAGAAGCTGGATTAGGAGCGGCAGCGTCCAGAGATGACGTGAGTGCCATATTTTGTGCAACAATAATGCGACTGGCAGCAGAGATCCTTGTTTCTGATTCATCTAGTGCCGTATGGCAGAGCTTTGTCAGTCTGTGCGCGATATAAATTATTCAGCCTGAGAGATGGCAATTACAGAGCCCTGCACAACCAAAATGAATATTTTATGAGGACTAAAACTGCTCTGGAATGAATCACACACACACACACACACGCACACACACACACACACACACACACACGGTGTGCTTATACATGGAAGGGCTAGGGGCCGTGACTGCTTTCATATTGTTGACTGAAATCCAGAGAAGCCTAATAAGCAAATATATTGCAGGTTAACCTGACACTGTTTTGCTTGTCTTGGCGGACGAGAACCGCATCTCACCGTCTCTGTCCCGTCCGATAAAAAAAGTGCAGACAGGCCACAAAGATCTCAGCACTATAATTGTTTTTATTATCCTCACATTCACTTTACGACCCTTATCGTTCAATAGACTTTCAATAATTTTCAACAACTGTCAAGTATTCCATAAGCTGATGATTTTTTTCCACCTTCTTCTTCCTTTTCCTACATTGCAGGACTAAAACTGAATATGTTTTCCTTTTGACCCTGTGAATATACTCTTAGTAGCCCACCAAAAAATGCGAGAGGAAGAGGAGAGAGAGAACAGAAAGAAAGAGCACACACACACAAACATAGTGAAAGGCTAATGGAAGAGGATTAGACTAGAAGCCTACTTGCCCAAAGCATCGTCTGATAAAGGTTTTGTCTGTTAGGTTTCCTGCAAAAGTCCAGCTTTATAATGCTGAAACAAAAAATAACATTGTTCACAGGACTCGCAGAAGCAAGGCGGCCTGCGTGAATAGGTATTGTGTGGGCCCAGCCAGTGATACCTTAGCTTTTGTGCTCCTGGAGCAGGTCAGGGCTATGACATCAGAGCCACACAAGCAGGCCTCTGTGCACTGAATGCATTGAGGATTTCCACCATGGTGGGAAAATGCATCAGGAGAGACCTTTTTTTTTTTTTTTTTTTTATCTTACCACTCACAAGAACACACACCCGGATACAGACACTGACAAGCACACACGATCATGCACACATATACAGTATGCATTCACACACAAATGCACATGGAAGGGCTACCAGTGTTAGCTTTAGCAGCAGTTTAATTTTTCCTTCTTTTTTTCTTTTGTTTTTAAGTAATTTATTTTCCGATGTTCACTTTCGTCACTCCTGACAATAAGTTTTTTTTTTTTCACTTTGAATTTTTTGCACAAATTGAGTTCTTTGAATTGTTAAAAAAAAAACTTTACCAAGTTGTGTTTAATAAAGCATAATGGCATTTAATGACACATTCGCAATCATGCGCTTCATAAAACTGATGTTTCAAAACTATCTAGCACATCTTCAGGGAACCCAGTTCGATCCTAAACTCAGGGTTTCTACCTGTTTTGCATTTTGTCCTCCTCTCTATGTGGATTTCATCCAAGAAACATGGTACAATGAGCCCTTAGGTGTGAATGAGTGTGAGAACGTGAGTGCGCATGGTGCCATGAGATGGACTGGCTTCACATCCAGGATGTATTCCTGCCTCATATCTTGTGTTGCCAGGATTGTGGCTCTGACTAGACTAAACTGCTAGGGAAAGAGGAATCAAGCTATTTAAAAAATGGATATAAAATTATACTTTTTAACATTGATTTAAAAACATACTAATAATAAGATCAAGGAAAAAGTGAAAATTTGTGAGCTATTTGTTACTATGAGAAACAGTGGACATGATTAGGTTAAAAAATGTATAGAATGGCTGGGAAGTGGGAATGTATTCTGCGAAGTGCAGAACAATACGTTATATCGCGGTCTCAAAGTGAGCAAAATGGGTAGTATAGAAAGAAGAGTGACAGATAAAAAGAGAGAGAACTAGAGAGAGAGGGAGAGAGCGAGGGAGCATGGCAGTGGAAGCCCATGTTAGCAAAGCAGGATCTGTCGCCTGATGTACAGTGAACACGTGACAGTGAGACAAATGCAAAAAGAGGCATGTCTTCCAAAGCTGCCGCTTTCCTGATGGCTCTTCCCTGCATAACTGACACCGCTGCTTTGCTTCGCCTGTCTAGGACACTCCAGCTTTCAAAGAGGGTTATCTACAAATAATAAGGATGTTCGTGCTTGCTGAGTCGACATGCAAGCATCGCTCTCTACAGAAAGCAAAGAAAAACACACATACGAAGGCAGAGGAAAAAATAAAATAAAAAAAAAACATCCCATCTCTCCATGGAAGAAACCGGGAGATGTCAGGTTAATTTTGCAGAGAAGCAGCTGAGGTGCTATGAGAAGACAGCGTTAGTGTGGGTAGATGCTGTCGTACATCCACGAGTGTGTCAGCATACATGGAAATGGGCTGCTTCAGGGGGGCTCAAGGACTGGAGGCAGGGTTCAGGGGGAATGATCTGGGGGGGTTATTAAAGCATCTTGCACTCATTCTGTGGTTTTACAGCCCCAAGCCGGAGGGAGAATCATTTTCCAAGCAACACAAAAACTAGTCTGTCTGCCACTGTCTGCCACTAGGGGGCTTTAAAATCACAAACAGTGTTTTGATTCTAAAAGATAAATAAATAAACAAATTCTACTTTTGAAGTGTTTAAGATATAGCAGTGAAGAAAGAAAAGGTGAAGGAGCACAGCTGATCAACTCTATTTTAATCTTCACCTCTTAATAAAGTGTCAGGATCGTTCTGTGTTCGTCAATCACAGCACACTGATCAGTCAGAGAGATCAGAGTGTGTGAGTGAGGAGGAAATCTAAATCTTGTTACCTATGTATGATGATGGCCGTGTTCCACTACGAGCAGGCCTGGGTGTCCCCGGAGGGAGAGACCTCATTAATTGCTGCTGTAAGTGGGGGATCCGGCGTGGGGCCGAGATTCAATACAGGAGCATTTATCCCTTCTCTCGCTCTCATTGCCGGGTCGTCATTCCCAGCCCACAAGGTGGCAGGCACCGAGCGGCTCGGATAATGAAAATTTCTTCAAGTATAAAATCCTTAATCAAAATGCTGCCGGTGTCATCTTGCACCGGCGGAGAATCGCGACTTAAATTAATATACAACAGAACCTTTGGCTAAATTAACATGCCCTCATTTGCCATGCGATTCCCCAGGATGGAGGGATGAGAAGAGAAAGAGAGAAAGAAAGGAAAAAACAGTGAGAGGGATAGAGAGGAACAAGATGTCGTTTTCACCTCCAGCTATGAGCTCTCAAACTCACTCAGAACAATATGTTGATGAAGGAAAAGAGAAGAAGAAGGGAAAAAAAAGCATATTAATAAATAAAAAATGCTAACAAGCCAAGGGGAAAAAAACCCGAAAGAAAATAAACCTTGTAATTGAGTGTCTTTCTAATGATTCACATTGAGATGACAAAAAAAGCCAATTATTTGGGCCATTTTTCCGCCGTGTTTAGACGCCGGATTTGTTGATGCGCAGCCTCTTGCATTCATCCCTTGTGGGTATTAGTGAACTCTGAGAAACGACGGTTTCAGCAAAAACATCACAGCTGAATGCAGATATTCTCCAGATATACCCGCCTAATGACCTTGGGGACCGAACATATGATATAGCTTTATATTTCACCCTAATGCACACATCCAAGCTCGCTAGTGCAGCCCACAAACGCTGACAAACTTGTATCAGGCCAATACAACCAGGCTGTGAGACGCGAGCGCTGGTGCTGTTGTGAATGGGGGGGGTGCAAGGCAGGACGCGGGATGCTGTGATACACGGCCACGGTGACACCTTTGGGAGCGGAGATGTCTCCATCCTACTTGGTCTTAACAATCCGTTCTGTTCCACTGAGCAGGACTATCGGAATACGTTCCCCAGTATTTAGCGGACAGGCAGTTATCTAATAGTAAATATAAATTGTTGCATATTTTTCTCCAGTGACGTTGCTGTGTGTTTTGACAAAGCTCCGGTGAGGTTACAGCATTGGCCTTGACAGGCGAGGCGTCAGCTTTTTTTTTTTCTTTTCCTAACCACATGAGAACTCTCAATTTACTACTACATCTCTCTCTCTCTCTCTCTCTCTCTCCTCCTTTCCCACTCTGCCTCTCTCCCTCTTTGCCGAGGCGAGCCGAGCCCCATCTGCATGCACTCAGATTAAACATTCAATTTGCTACCTGATAGGCCACAAGGTCCGCCACTTACCATACAAATGAAAAAAGTGTCACTGTCAGCCCCCCTCCCGTATTCTCCTGACCCTGCACCGTACTCGCCTAATAATCCTGTAATATTTACTTCAGGGAAATTATGACGCGTGGCATATTTATCTTCATGAAAAATGTGCATGTAAAATTGAAATAGCCTTTTGAACGGGGCGAAGATACAGTCAGACACTAATATGCTTCATGAACTATAAAATTTAGTCACAGGGTAAGACTGTATTACTGCTGAAGCACGCACACGCACACACATCGAGAGAGAGAGGGAGAGAGAGAGAGAGAGAGGCAAATTTCCCCCCATGTTAAGCTGGTGTGAGCTCTGGCAGCCGATTCAGTGTGATAGTCATTACGCTTACATGATGGTACAAGTCAGCCCTGTCGGATTTCCGCGCCCTCTCCAGCTCCCTTGCATTAATCTCCTTCCCAATAAGCTATTTTCACTTGCTCGCTCACGCAGCCAAATTGAAATAAGGTGTAAATTTGCGGGTCTTAAATCCGAACAAGTACAGACAGATATTTTTCACCTGCCTCCACTCATTTTCTC
>JAQMYJ010000006.1:19799546-19802046 GCA_030014305.1 Clarias laeviceps | reverse complement strand
AAAACACCTTACTCTTTGCATATTTGCATATTGATCGACCGTGCAGGGAAATTACAAAACACATGACGCAAATATAGATATATATTTTTTTTTCTTCCCCCCCTTCTGTAAAACCGTTGGAAAAATCCAGCTGACTTCAGAGTTTGTCAATATCGGCGGAGGTAATTAAGTGTTTTGAGTGAATGTGTGATGCGGGACTGGGTAATGGCATCATTTGGAGGCCAGTCACAGATGCGGCGTGTGGAGCCGAGCCGTAATTAGCAAGAAATGCTGTACAGGTTTTCCACTAATTAGCAAATTATGCTGAAAATAGCATCAAGCTAATTAACAGTTATTATGGCATTTTTGAAAGTATGACTTTAATTAGCAAAGTCCTGACGCATGCAATTTCAAACTTGTCCAGGAAAAAAAATAAAATAAATAAACACGGGACATGATCAAGAAGCTACGCAGATGATTAAGATGAAGTCGGGAGGGGGGGAGACGAGAGAGAGAGAGAAAGAGAGGGGAAATCTTTGTGGTTTAACTGAATCTCCATCTAAATGAAGGAGAAATTAGGGCAGGTTTTGTGCATGTGTGTGTGTGTGTGTGTGTGTCGCTGCCAAAAGCTTGGGTGTAGCAGCCTGCTGGATGTCAGGTGGCTGTGTTACCCCCCAAGCTCAGCTGCTCAGTAGCACTCACTTATTCTCCCCCACTGCACAATAACACACATCCATATATTCTAGCCAAGACGACACACACACACACACACACAAACACACACACGCACGTCTGCGCAGAAACCATATCCACCATCCGTGGAAGCCAAAGCAAACACGCACAATAGGAAACACATGACATGCACGTGAAGACTGTGACGTGGACTTTTACACACAAACAAGCTGCATTCCGAAATTCTTAACTCATATTTGCTTTTCTGAGAACAGATTATCAGGGAGGAGGCGGCATGAGAGGTGAGAACAATTAGGCTACGGTCCACGGGTGGAACGCAGTCTTCCTTTTTCTCCCTTTTGCCCTCTATTCCCATCCAAGTCTCCCCTCCAACTGCCTCCCCAAACTGGACCAAGTCCACAAACCCTCCCTCTTTCGCTTTTTTTCTCCTCTGACGTTCTTCTCTCTGCACACCACCATCATACACACACACACACACACACACACCCTCCCGTGCCCACTTTGGCCTATCAGCGTGTTGCTTGCAGGATCCTCTCCGACCATTATGTGAGGAGAACCGCTTGAACCTGCCCTCTGTCCTCGTCATCCCGTCCATCCCTTCTGTCCTTCATGCTCACGGAGGGAGGCATGAGGAGGATTTGGAGGGGGGAAGAGGGGGCGGGTACTGGGAGTGGGTTTGCCGAGCCAAGTTGTGACACTGCCACATATGGCCTCCTCCATCACTCTGGCTAATCAAGCAGCAAGCAGAAGCGAGGGCGCTCTAATTGCCAGACACCTCGAGAACGCCGGCGGTTCAGGAACGATCCGGATCCCGAGAAAGGATGCGGTTATTGTTTATGGTATCCATCCAGGTGAGGATGAATCATGTGTGTCAAGCACACAAGGAAGCAAGAATGTAAAATTTATGTAAAAAAATTTGTAAAATGCAAGACATTTATGGGAAAGGGATGGCTGATCTTGGAAAGTCACAGACAGACAGACAGATAGACAGAGTGGGAGGGAAATTTCCAAGAGAGACAGACAGGGAAAAAAAAGACACAGATCTTTCCCAGAAACACGAGGTTCCTTCAGGGGACTCACAGACAGCTTCCTGTTTTCCTGACCGAACCCACTGGGATTTCAGCTGGGACCCACAACAAAAAAACGATAGAGAGGGAAAGAGGGAGACTCTTCCCTCGCTCCACTCCACTAGTCATTTATTTCCCTCCCTTATTTCAGATAAACAATCAGCTTCAACTGTGGGATTGGTTTGTTCATTCATCTGTCTGTATACAAAGGGTGTTCAAGTCAAACCAGGACTTTTTATTGCGCAGAATACCAAAACATAGTTATGAGTGTAAAAACTTCCTTTATTTCTTATACATAATCCCCTGCTTCACTAAGGCACGAGTACTCGCATAGCATCAAGGTAGAAAGTTTTCTCAAATCAGACTGTCTGCTTCATGTCTGAAACGCTGGCCTCCCAGGAACTCCTATAATGACCCAAACGTGGAAATTCCTTGGAGCGAGGTCAGGACTGAAAGGACAATAATGGCATAGGATGTGGCAATAACTTCCAGCCAAGTTTCTGTAATGTGCAAGCAGTGTTTGTGAATGACTGTGTGTACAGTTCTCACAGACAGATGCGTGTCTTCCATAACGTGGAGACAAGCTATCCCATAATTTTCAATGATCAGGTGTTCCAATAACTAAATGTTTACAGGAATGACTCCACCGTAAATTAAGGATGTTTTCACCATTTCATGCATTCATTCCTGGTTTGTCTTGAACACCCCTCTTTTATATATATATATATATATATATATATATATATATATATATATATATA
>JAQMYJ010000006.1:19735257-19799446 GCA_030014305.1 Clarias laeviceps | reverse complement strand
AGCGCGGTGTATAGCTCTTTTATATATATATATATATATATATATATATATATATATATATATATATACCATCTCTATCTGGCTCCATCCTTGTTTTCCCTAAAAGGCTCTGACTGACAGCTGACATTCTGCTGTTTATTATTGAGTGGACCATCGATGCTATCTGACCATGCAGAAATCTAAAAAAAAAGAAAAAGAAAAAATGCGGTCCAAATGTCAAAGCCTGAATATTTCCAAACGTTTTATATAAAGAGTGTGCTCGGCGCGCTCCTCTTTATTGTGAGCCCGGGCGACGTGTGGCCGGCGGGCGATATGCATGCGAGGGCACAGACAAGGGCCAAACTCTGTTGTTTTGGAGATGGATGGGGGCGGGCGGAGGGGGAAGGCACGTCGCACCCTGGCTTTTGAAAGGAGGGGGGCATTCGGAGGAAAGGAGATAGAAGGAAATCAAATGAGAGCCAAGATGCTGTGCGCTAAACTTGGAGCGGATTCAGTGAGCGAGAGAGAGAGAGAGAGAGAGAGAGAGTGATTGCTTAACTCCATTTTCATATGAATGACAGCCTGCACATATCTTCAGGAAAAGGGCAGCTCTCTAAGGTTTGGACCAAGCTCCAGAGACTCAGGTCTTCTCTATTTCTTGGGTATACCAAAGGGCCTGATGCACTCGCACATTGCACCACACACATACACACACTCACACACACATTTACGTGTGTGAAACCTTACACACACACACACACACAGTGTCCATAATTAAACGAGCATGTTTCAGTGTACTGACAGCAGCACAGAGAACAGGAGGGACAATGCGATAATTTCATTACGGCCTGCGAGCGAAACTCTTAATGAGCTGCCTTTCAGAGACAGAGGAAGATGTGAAGGGATGGAGGGAGAGAAAGAGGAAAGGATGAAGGGGGGGGGTTGGATGTTACACCTCACTATCACAGAGACAGGCTGTACCCCATTCCTTTGGAATAAAGAGCTGGGACACAGGGGCTAAAAAAAGACACGTGGCACCATTACAGAGCTCGAACATGGAGCTAGTAAAGCAAGAACATACCTTTTTTTCAGAAAGGACACATGGGAAAAGAGGGAAAAAAGTCAATGGAGATGTTCTCTCTCTCTCTCTCTCTCTCTCTCGCTCTCTCGCTCTTTTTCTCTCTCCTGCTGTTTTTCTGTCTACCTCCATCACTCTGTGTGAAGCTGCATTGGTCCACTGGATCAGTTGAAACAACAGTTGTTTGGTTTTGTGCAAGTGCTTCTTGTGCTCTAACTGTGAATCTACTTTTTTTCAGACATTTGCTGGCGTTTTTTTCTCATTGACTTTTACATAGTGGCAAAGGAAAAGAATATATTAATAATAATTATAACCAGATCATGTTACTTGAAGTCATTTTAGCAAGAAAGGATTGTGTGTGTGTGTGTTTTAGGTATATCATAAAGTTTCATGGTTATTTTATTGAACCTGAGAACCTGAGAACAATCCTGACACCTGATGATACACCAAACACTCCAAAAATAATGCAATCTGAATATAACACAAGCCAGGATGCTCGCCAAACACTCATCAAATGTAATGTTACGGGGAGAAAAAATTGTGCCTTTTTATTTATTTACTTTTCAACAGAAACTCATTAATGCAAAGCTTAATGCTTCTTTCACTTCATCCCTCGCTTGCTCTTTCCTCACTGGGGGAATTTGCATACTTAATTGATCAATATGCTCCCTGCTCCTTTTGCACATCTGCCAGAGTGGTCCCAACCGCTTCCACCTCTCATCACTCAAAGTGACAGCTCTCTCAGGCTCACAAACGCTCTCCCCTTCTATCTCTCTCTCTTTTTGCCAGAGTGCATGCTGGGATTGACTGAGTGGAGCATGTTGAGCGTGAGTGTGAGCCTGTCTTGTCGCTTCCTCTCAACGACCTTTTCAATTTTTGGTTAGACTTATACATATACTTTTTTTTTTCTTTTTTTTTTTTACTAAACATCTAACATCTTACTTACAAGCACACTAAGAGGAAGGCGTTCTGGGCATCAGCACAAACTGTTATTTAGAAAACAAGGCACCTGAGAGCTCTAAAATGTTCTGCTTCCTAACTAGTCACAACATGGTGAAAGTGATCTGAGGTGTGAGCAAGGAGGACAGGCAGTCTGCATTGGGTGAACCTATTCGGGCATGACATTGTCCCGGCGGTGTCCAGGATGAACAGCGTAGTGTGGAAGTTCTGTTTCTGAACGTGGTGGAAAGAGCAATTTGGCTGTGAAGGGGATTGATATCGCCGGGTCACATTACAACGTGTATACCTTCTCGTCTCTAAGCTAAAACTCACAATCAGACCTCCTAGGTTTTAAAATACAAAGAGCGCTGGTAAGGTCATGCCTTCAAAATGTGGACCAGATGGACACATCCTCTAAATTATTTTTTAGCTTTGAAAGGAGGGATGGAGAGAAATGGAGAGCTCTAAAACTGGAAATATTTGATCAGATTTAGCTGAAATATGCAAAAGAGTATTTTTTTTTTCTTCTCAGGAATAATAGAAGCTATATTCCTGTGAGCATAAAGGAGACCATAAAGGAAGCAGTCTTCCTTGGTCGATTGCCTAAGATCTCACTGCATGCAACTCTTGGTGAGGTAATAATTTTTGAAGAATTTCAAAAACGCCTTACAAAGCATGGACAGAGGCAAAGAACTGAGCATAGACGGTCTTCCAGTACAGTTTTGTAAGTCTTTCATAGGGGAAGTCCTTAACACCAGTTTAAACAAAGAGATAATCGAGTTGAGAACAATCCAAATGTTGCTCCCTTGCTGAAATAAAAAAAAAATTAAAATCATGACCTATGTCATTGCTCTGTTCCGATTATAAACTACTCTTCAAGCTATTAGCTGTGAGGTCGAGAAGTGTTCTGGAGGAGATCATCCACACAGATCAAACAGATTGCATACCTTGGAGGTCTATATTTGATAACATCTCCTTAGTTCAAGATATCTTTGAAGTCACAAAACTACATGGGCTGAATGTGGGGTTGATCTCTACAGATCAAAAAGGAAATGCATGAGTATCTGCGGACAACTCCTGAAAGCTTGATGGTTTTTAGTTCAGATTTCTTTACACCGGTTGCTGAAGGAACCCCTCATTCATGGAGCATGTCTTGACAGTGCTCAACCATGACTCTCCTCCGGTCTGGTGTCACCACTCTGGGTCACTGGATGGACCTGCTGGCAAAGTACTGATGGAGTAGCTGCACATCTGGGACTGAGATCTCTACAGGTTGTGGCACAACTACTCAAAAGTGGAACGGTCTTCTTTCACCTGAGAAGAAGGAAATGCAGGCAGAGTACTGTGGAGGACTGGAGGAGCCTAATGAGGAGAATCCTTTCCTGGAACTCACATGCCTAGAGGGATGCACTGGTCACTTTTTAGACTGGGTGAACATCACAAACTTTGGCTTTTATACTCTCTCACTCACTCATTCTCTATATACCATATACAGCTTACATGAGCTTTTAAGGGCATTTTAAGGCTTGCGTAAAGGTTCTTTAATAAGCGACTGCTGCACAGTAAAGTTGACGCGTCATGGTGCTCTGTCTTCAGGATGAGCGAGAAAGATCGTCCACAATGGAGAGCGCTGTATAAGGTACCGTTAACCAAAAGACCGTGAGATATAAAGTGGAGAATTGTACATGGTTATATTGCTGTTAATGCTTTTATCTCTATTTTGTGTCCAGAGACAAGCCAGTGTCCTTTCTGTCTCAAACCTCGCTTTACTTTCGGTGCATTCAGTAGTGATGCTGATTTTCCTTGATTTCCTGTTTGTATAAAAGAGATCTCCTCTACCAGGCCTGCATTCTCACAGTCATTCAGTCCAGTCTCTAACATTCCTCCATGATAAAACACACATAAATCCCAAGAACAAGTGTCGGGTGAAGCTCGGAGCGGGGCTGTGTCTGCGGTGACGGAGGGGCACGGTGTGATTTTCTGCACAGCTGCCCGCTCCAGTGTCACTCTGCAACATGTGCATCATTGTCTCCCATTCAGCATCTGTCATTGTGACCGCATCTGGACAGCAGAGCCTGCAGTTTGAGCTCTTATCAGTCCAGTGTGACACACACACTCACACTCACACACACACACACTCCCTGCTTACTCCCTTCCCGTTCCACCATACTCCCACATCTAGCTGTTCATCCTCTTCCATAATTCTCTCTCTCCTTGTCTTGTTTTTTCTCTCTCTCTCTTGGTGTCTTAACAAATGGTCGTGTAGTTCTTAAAGCACAACTCTCTCTCTCTCTCTCTCTCTCTCTCTCACACACACACACACACACACAATTCTGAAAAATTCCAGGAAAGGCATTGGATTCCACAAGGGTTTATGTAAATAAGGTAACAGGAAGATGTTAAACCTGGCCCTGATTCAGACTTATATCTAGCTGATGTAAAAACATGATAAGCTTGTACAGTATGAATATGCAATATGCTATACTTTTGAGTATCATTGAGTGTCACAGCCTTTATAACTGATTTTTTACTCACTATACCACGTACCAGTTATATTTTTCTTTTTTGTGTGTCCAAAGTTCTAAACTTTTCTTGATGTGACTTTAGTGCTTTGTTGCCATGATAAAATATTAAAACTTAATATCATCAGTCATATGACAACTGAAATATCAAAATATGATGCTTTTCCTCAATACAATATAATTTTTGCAGCTTTTCATAGACATTAAGATTCGTATAAATTCATAGTCATCCAGTAGAGATGCTATACGACAGACACTTTGCTAATAACAGTAAAAAAAAAAAAAATCTCATCAGTTATTCCTGGCAAACTTTGTCACGTTTCTACTTTTTGATTGATGCTTGAGCCGAGACTATCATTACTTCAATTAATTTTCTCCCACAGACAAGAGCAAGAAGCCCTTATGAGGCATCTAAAAATAGGGGGCCGCGATTTTAGCGCGAAACACAGACGCTCTACCCTTCTCATCTCCATGAAGGAAAACTTTAATTTCATCAGAATTCCTCAAGAGGAGTGTTAAATTAATTTGAACAGGGTTGGAGGGGGAGAAACGGATGCACAGTGACTTTGAGAAAAGAGAAATAAAATAAGATTAGATGAAAAGCCAACGAGTGCTGACTGCACACTTCCCGCCAGCGCCGGAAAAAAAAAAAAACCCTCTAAACAGCTCTTTCATACCCTGACTCCGGCTAAATAAATGCCAATATTCACCTTGAGATTATGATCATGAAGGAGGCCTCTGGAGACGTGGAAGATAGACTCCTCTCATCTGCGTTCACAATGTCAGGGGCGAGAGAAAGAAAGGGTCGGAGTGAAAAAGGGTAGGTGGTTTCACGGAGAAATATGGCTTCGCTGAATGACTCCACCGTTCTGAGTGAGCGGTCTTTCTGTGAGGTGTCAAGGATAAAAACCACACGCTGCAAATAACAGAGGAATGACTCGGGCTGTGAACGAGAGACAGGGAAGAGAGAAGGAGATGCACTTGGCTGGTTTTAATTTGAGTTGGAAAAATACAACCTGTTTCCTCCAGTCCTCTGAATCATCCCCGCATCGATCCAGAGCAAATCTGACAAGAGCACCGTTCTAAACACTCGTAAACTGTGCATCGGGGAGACACAGCTCGTTATGAGACGGGTGACCTACACAGATCAGATCCCTCTTTTTTTTTTTCTTCTTCTTCTGAACAAACTTAGGCCCCAACCTGTATTCCTGAACCGTTCTTCTTCTTTTATTTTATCTCCGCCTGCGCAAACGTGTCAGGCTGAGAGATGAATTTCAGATCAGGATATAATTGTACAGTGCGGATGGCATGCTGCGCGAGCCTTTGTGTCGGAGGCATCACAGTGATCTATCCTCATTATTGTGTAAATAGGTTTTGGCAGGGCTCAGTAAATAAAACAGAGACTGATGGCAGGAGGAGGGGGAAGATTTGCCTTCCTCCCAATTAGACTAGCCTTAGGCTGTGCTTTTAACAGCAGATAAATCCCACAAATTGCTAAAGTGATTCTGTCACAAGCTTGAAATATGAAAAAAAAAAAAAAAAACACTGTGAATGACGAGAAAGAGGAGAGAAGAGGAAATAAGAGGAGTGTTTTGGAGGCTGTTTTAATGACTCAGGGTGGGTTTCCGCACAGCTGGGGCCTGCTGATTGACAGGTCAGATCAGATTCCTCAGTCAGTGGGGCCAGATGGAAAAAGCAGGAATCTGTTTAATATGCAGCTTTTTTCCCCCATCCGTTCCATTTCCCTACTCCAGCATGAACAAACGGTCCCAAAATCCTCACTTTCTACCTGTAAAAATCTTTTTTTTCACAACTAATGCAAATACAAACTTTTTGTTTCTTTTTAAACAGCTAAAAATGTCATCACAGCGGTGTTCGTTCCCACCGAAAGTTGAACATCTGTAAGAAGATGAGCACAGGATGGTTTCATAACTCTGCTGTAAGACCGCGACGATGGAAACATGCTCCATCCAGTCCAAGGATTGCAACCCAAGAAGTGAGGGGTGGAAATGAGCTGTCCACAAGTCATCTGGAAAAGTGGATTCTAACCAAGGTTTTTATTTTTCCGCAATTGAACGTTGAGCGAAGGGATATTAGCTTTTCTAAGCTTGGATTACAGCTGAATGAACTGTATATGTTCAGCTTTAAACATTTGTGCTTAAGGCAGATGGAATTAGTGTTAGGCTTGTTTTGTCCTCCAGCATGTACTTCCTGTTCTCCGCCATACCCACTTCCTGTTCTGTGTGTGTGGTGGCTAATGTTTTCACAGCCAGCGTTGTTTGCTTGTTTTAGCATTGATCTCATCCTTCCCTGATGAGTGCATGTGTGTGTGTGTGTGTGTGTGTGTGTGTGTGGGAGAGAGAGAAAAAGAGAGAGAGCATCGAAAGCAAAAAACAGAGCCAGTGCACATCAGCATCCTCATTAATCACATGATACCAGAAACATTGCATTGTAATATCAATATTTCTATAAGGAATAAAACGCCCCCAAGTAGTTATAGAAAGATATTCAAGGATAACGTGTTGTAATGTGACGTGACATGATGCAAAGCTACATTTGTTGATTATTTTACAATAATGTCATGTCCTGTAGTGTTTAATTCATCAAAATGATTTGCCAAAGATTTTTATTATTATTTATTAATTAATTATCTTTTTAGAAATTCCCTCACGGTGTCTATTTTTAAAGTTAAGCCTTTTAAAGAGCACAGCTCATCTTGACTGCTACAAAGCCCTGACACTGGAGATTCCTTCCCTAAATGTCCCTTAAAGTTCTCATTGCAGAAACGTTTCTCTTTGTTAAACACAGTTTCCTATTAAATCCATTCGTTATTAGTCATAGACCGATGTGTCTGTGAATGAGTTATAAAACTACTCAACCGTTCCGACCAATCGGATCCGAGGATTCCGCAACGCTGTGGGATCAGTGTTAATAATACAGCAATCTTCCCTCGCACCCACATGAGTGATATGTGGCAAGGCAGTGTGTTTAATGTGGACATAGTGTAGTGGGTTTAGTATCCCACAATCCTGCACTCCGCAAAGCGTCTGCCTTTATGAATCATCCTCCGTCGCAGATCTGAATTAATGCAAATCCCTGGCACAAATCAAACTGCTAAATAATGTAGCCAAGACAATAAATTTGCCCTTATAATGCTTAAAGACGGATCCCACGGGGGAGCCGCTGAGTGGAGGAACCCGAGGAAGACAGAGAGAGCCCGAGTCAGATCGTTCTTTATCATGACAGATCTCCTTTGCACACTAATTTTCTTGTTAAAGAAGAAGGAATTGAAGTAAATGTGAAAAAGTGCGGCCTTTTTCTTTTCTTTTATTATTATTCCTTCGCCTCCCGTTTGTGCCTGTCAGCCGAAAGGTGTGGAGCGTTTCTCCCCCGCACAGCCACATTAACCCGCCGAACGGCTACATTAGTGCAGATTAGCATCTAACTGGGTCAGTGCTCACGGTTGCTCGCTAACACATCCCCAACACATCCACCATACATCACTGCACACACCACACCGCACCGCACCTCGCCAAGCGGATCACGGAGAATATGCGCCGCCGCCGCTGGTCTGGATTTGCACTAATGATCACAACAAATCAAGATACCAGAACACATGAAGGTCAGCTTGCTTAGAAAGATTTCCCAACATTGATTTTCTTGTCAAATATATGTAATCCTCACCATTAAAGGAATATATCAGTGTTTTTCTAATCTAACATCTATCTATGGCATGTGAGGAAACCATCAATATGAATTCCAGCTTATTTCCTTGTACTTAAATCTCATTCATAATACAAATCTAAGGGGAGATATTGAAGCGATTAAATACAATTTTCCCCCAATACAAAGAAATGTTATCCCTGAAAACGCCACATGTTCTACAGTTATGAAAAAGACCCTCAAAAAAGTTTTTTGAGAACTTTTTTGTCTACGGCACTTGCACATGGATGTACTATAGGGTGCAAGACAGAAATAAATTAGGGGTATGATTTCTTCTACAATACAGTACAGCGCTATTAATGAAGAGAGAAGAGGGAGGGGGAAAAAAAAAAAAGACTCCATCCTTGTCCACACCCTCTTGACAGATGTGCTTCAAAAAAGAGGGGTTAGGGGGCTGATGGCATAAAGTTAAAAAAGAAAAAAAGACAGAAAGGAAGAAAGAATAGAGCATGACTGTCCAGCCTTTTAATAGATCGGAAAGCAAAAAAAAAAAAAAAAAAAAGAGAGGGAGAAAAAGAGAGACGACCCCGCTCATTTTCTTTTCCGGCACAGAGCAGAGGCACGCTCAGCGGGGAAGCTGGCCGAGAAAACGGCAGCGTAGCGGACACTCCATGCCAAGATGATGAAAGTTGTCAGAGTTCAAATTTACCCATACTCCTCACTTATGACATGATTGATTTTCCTTCAGAGTTCTCAAACACACGATTGTCTTTCCCTCCCGCGCCCACTCACACGGCCCAAGTTAATGTACACCTCTCTCTATTCCCTCTCTCTCCCTCCTTACTTCGGGGTCCAGAGGGGTTTCCAATGTGGACGAACACCACGGGATGATGGGGGGATGAATTTGAAAGCACAATTTTCTCTCTGTCAATCACCAGTGGCTAAAAGGAACAACTTAAGCACCAATCAGAAAGGCCTGTAGCAGGGTCGTGGCAGAACGAGCGCCGGCTTTGTCACGTAGGAGATTGAACTGAATCTGAGAGGAAGCCGGAGAACGCAGATTCATCAATGGGATCCTGACAAATCTAAACGCGAGGGCATCATTCGGCTCTCGCAGCATCCTTAAGCGGGTCTTTTAATATCTCTTTCACGGGAGATGTATCAGGGTGACAACCTGCACATGCTTTCCCGCTCTAATGAGTGGAAGATTGCATTAATAAATAATAAGATTTCATTTCTTAATGCGAGATTCACTCTATCATGGGCTCGCTTCAGAATACGACCGATTAGCATTTATTAAATTATTAATGCAGAATAAATAAGAGAGAGAGAAAGAGAGGGAGAGAGAGAGAAAAAAAACGCATGTTAAAAATCTTTTGGTTCCAGTCAAACACTCTGAAACATTAATGGAGGAGGCCAGAGTGCTATAAAAACAGATAGGCAGCCACAGTGAATTATAAATTGCTATTGATTTTTTTTCCCTCTTCCTTGGTGATGAGGCTCTCAGGTAATCGCATGTTGCCACATGTAAAGTGCACTTTCCTGGCAGAGGCAAATACCAGCCATCAAATATATATGAGATGGCTGAATGTATGACCAATCTCATTTTGCAAACAAGGAAGACGAGGACAGGGACTCGGGGTGAGGTGGGGGATGAAACAGACACACCATCGGTGTGCATGTGTGTGTGTGTGTGTGTGTGGACTCCTCGGGAGTTTATAGAGGTGTAGAGGGGGACCCTGCCGCGCTGCGGTTTGATATGTTGCCTTGTTAGCATGGCTAAGAGGAGCATAAATATTTCTTTATTATTTGCCAGGGCCTTCCTGTCGCCCCCTAATAGACAGGCCACATGGAGTTAAAGCCACATTAGCTGCTGCTGGGCCTCACAATAACTCACCAGAAATAAAACCAGAGAAAAAGAAAAGTGAGAGAGAGATAGATAGATAACAAGGACTTTATATGGGAATGAACCCTGCATGACATTCCTAGTGCGTATCCAGTATGTACATATTGCTACTGTACTTCTCTACACGTATATAAGTACGACTATTTTAATATCATATACTGTATGTAGTCCGTCCTTTTACTCAGTGTATATATGTATACAGTGCATTGTGTAAGTATTCTACATAAACAACAACAACAACAAAAAAAAAAAAATGATAATAAAAATAGACACCCTCCCACCAGTGTGTGCTTCGAAATAGTGTTTCTCCCAAGGCAACCTCAGACAAAGTGGACAATTACTATTGGCATTTTACATGTAAATATTTAACACTTCACAGCTAGTTTGGCCCTAAATGGCCATTAGCTAGAGCTCCAGACCCTTTGGTCAGGTTCTCGAAGGACCCTGGCTGCACGCTACACCACGGCTTTATTGGATTACAGTTAACACAAATCTCTGCCTTTCCCCGTACACGACAAAAGACCCAATTTGAGACGCGAGGTGTGTGTGTGTGTGTGAGAGTGTGAGTGCCAGAGAGAGAGAACAGAGAGAGGAAGGGAGTGACAGGGTAATGGCTGCAGTGGCAGTGAAAGCTGCTGTTAAGAGGTGGCTCCGTGCTGGTGAGGGCGCTTTTGTCAGGTTAATTGATAGGCCCGGGCCGCACTTCATTAGAGAGACACATCAGGCTTAGCCATGGACACAAGAGGGACCTGCTTACAGTGATATGTTAATCTGGCCAGTCCGGACACCACGGGCCTTAATTAATCTGTACTAGTAGTCACCTACTCTAACACACACACATACACACGAGCATGTACGCACACACACACATATTCATAAATATTCAGGCGTACTACAGAAGTGAGGTTCGGTTATGCAGAAATATATTAGTGATATTTTATTATCATCTTTAATGAAAACTAGGTAGATTCCTTGCTGGGGCCTACTCTTAATTATTCTCCAACCTCAACCATTATCATTTATTATGTTTTAATCAAATACTAGAACCCCATATATAGACGCAAAACATGCATAATGAATTCAATCTCAGGTTCGAAAAGCACGAATTCGTCTGAATAATGTTCATAATTCAAGCATAAAATGTCACAATAATGACAAGAATACAGGTCATACTAGAGTCTATGCTTAAAATTAACATAGACATAACTTCTTATAATAAATACAGCGATATACAGGACAGTAATATTAGCATACTGGAGCATGTGTGTGCACCTGCGTGTATATAAATATATATATGTGTGTGTACGAGTGTATTGTCTGTGCTCAGCAGGGAGGGGCGTTGTAAGGTGCCATAAAGATGCTCTGAGAGGCTTGGGCAGTTTTATAGTCTCGCTGTCTGAGAGAAGTGTGCTTTGTCTGAGTGAACCCGTGACCTCTGCCTGTGACCCGTGGCCATGTATATTTAATAAGGCTGCAGTTAGCCAGGCCAGCACCTCTGATCAGAATCCCAGCATACACTACGGATTCCAGACGGAGCATGCTCACACAACTGACTGATGCTACACTAACCCTCATCACATACCTCGCAAATCTCATCCGGAGTGAGACAGTGATGGAGAGAAAGAGATAGGGAGGAAGAGAGAGAGGAAGAAGGGATGCCACATTGGTGTGAGTCTGCGCACAGCTGCTAATGTGTTGTCTGAGAGAAGAAGCACTTCATTTCGCGAGCTCAATTAGTAGACCGAGACACTATTGATGGCCTAATGGGTGTTTGTTCAACAGCTGTGTGTCAGACGCGCCTCCATGAGAAGAAACACTAACAACGGGGGAACTGAGACACGCTCTGGAGGGTGACTACACACACACATATACACGCACAATAATACACAGAAGCAACAACACACACTGGTTTCTCTAGAGGCTTCGGTTAGCACCTCATAACACCTGTGTGAAAGGAAAATGGGGGGAGTAGACATATAACATTCCAGTGTTTCATACGACCTTAGGTAGAACATAGAAGTGTTTTCTTAACCTTACAAATGACTGCAGGTGTTATTCTGCGTGGCGGTTACCAAGAAAGCGTATTTTCACTTTGCAGCATCTTCTTTCGCCTGCCAGGGTCAGGATGAATAAAGACAGAAACACAGAGCTGTTTTGGAAACTGTGTCAAACCCTGAATTCGGTTAAAAAAAAAAAAAAAAAACAGATCTCTCACTCCTTATATATTTCTCTCTCTTGCTCTTGCCCTTCCTCTACCGCGCTCTTGTTCGCATTCAATTGTCAGGAAGCGCAAAGCCTGATACAAAAGCTGGATGAAGGAAACATGTTGAGTTCTTCGCCTGCCCTTTGTCAGGTATATCATATCAGGATGTAATGCTGTATACTGCACAGGGAGGTATGTGAAGGCTGGTTCAAAATGTAATCACACACACACACACACACACACACACTTACACACACGCGTGCACACAGTCAATGTTAGCACAGCAGGGCAGGTTATTGTGCTCAGCCTGTCATTGAGACACGGACATATGTCAATGGCATCAACTAGCAAACCCTCATATTTTCTTCCGCCTACCTCTTTAAGACCCAGATCTATTACACACACAGCAGCAGCACAACCAGTTATTTCCTCCCAAGCAGCTTCACACTGACACACACACACATAAA
Source organism: Clarias laeviceps (assembly GCA_030014305.1). Taxonomy (NCBI): domain Eukaryota; kingdom Metazoa; phylum Chordata; class Actinopteri; order Siluriformes; family Clariidae; genus Clarias; species Clarias laeviceps. The sequence continues at coordinate 19,786,689 of JAQMYJ010000006.1, read as the reverse complement.
CCCCCTACACAGATTTCCAACCCTTGCACCACTGCCCACCCCCAAGATCCAAACTCTCTCGCTCCTCTGCAATGACCTCTGCGCTCTGGAAACAATTACTCCTGGAAAGCCTGTCAATATCATTATTTTTACAAGAAATCAATACACTTCACAAAGTTAATGGAGGATTCAGTGCAGAGGCGTTTACCCTCTCTCTCTTTCTTTCTCTCTGTCTCTCTCTCTCTCTTTCTCGGTGTCAGGGTCCAGGAGGGGAGGAAGGGCAGCCGGGCACAGATGACAGATTCTGCTGGACGTGTAGCAGACAGTCCGAGGCGAGCTGAGGAAAGCGCGAACGAGGGATGGAGAGATAGAGGGTGGGGGGGGGGGAGACGAGGTGGTGGAGGAGGATAGAGACGGACGATGAGGAGGAGGAGGAGGAGGAGAGGAAAAGGGCTGAAGGCAGACGTGGAAAACGTCAAACACTGCAGGCAGGCCAGCTCTAACGAGCCAAAGATGTCAGACGCTACCAGTGTTCATTCGCCAATGAACATCTCGCCGGGAGTGAGCGAGAGAGATCGAGAGATAGAAGGAGAGAGAGAGGATGCCTAGGAAACAGAGAGAGAAGCTGCCAGTGCAGTGCTCTCCAACACAGTTTCTCTGTGTGTGTGTGTGTGTGTCATCTCTCTCGTTGGTCATGAGATGGCCACGATGAGAAAATGGACACTGCCCTTGGCTGAAAACAGAAACGACATAGAAAAAATAATAATAATAAAAAAAGAAAAATCCCCAAATAATGAGGCCCACTACAGCCAGATGTTGGGAAAACCATGTTGTTGTTTTGACCCAGGGTGAAAAGTAAAATCAGTGACCAGTGGAAGACAAAATGATATAAATCGCATTGCAAAATCACCTCCATCATGAATAAATACTCTAGCATTTGGATTTTCAACCCACCCTAAAAAGAAAAACTGAAAAGAAAAACATAATAAAAGTCTATTATCACTTGTTGAATTTAAAATAAATAAATATATGGACTTAATATATTGTAGGATACAAATAAGGTGTTTTCAAAAAACTTTCCTGACAGCTGTTTTTTATCCGAGATTTTTAACACAGAAAATGAGGATGAAGTCTGTGTCCAGAGTAATTACATAAAAAAAACTGGGTAGAAAAATGGGAGAGCAGGGGTCAACTGGCAGAGCGCAGTCCAGATGTGGGGTTTTTGCACCAGATTATAATGAGCACTCAAAAAAATACTGTGTCAGAACTAATCAATGTATGAACGAAAAAAAAATGGCTGTAGTTCAGCGTGCATTTTAAACGTGGACCATTATTTCACAGAACTTCTCAGATGTGGCTCCGTGAGTGTATGTAAATAATTTAGCTGAAGGCGGCTTGAGAAATGGAAGAGTTTCCATAAACATTCATAGATTTTTTTTTTTTATTATTCAGACTATTATATTACATTTAGCACTTTAGGTCTAATTAACATGGGGTTTAAACAGTAAAGTATATGTTTTATGTACAGTATATGTATGTGTTTATGTATAAGTTTGGAAACCTGGCTACATGATCATCAGATTAATGAAGTATAATCATTGGTGGTTATAATAGTATAATATATATTGCATAACTCCTCAGTTCATTCAGTCATGTTATTTGACTCTCCAGATTGAGAAATGTTGTTTCCAGAATGCAAGCACTCCACTATCCATGGTGTAATTACCACCATTTAATCTGTGTATTTATTTATTTCGGTCCGAGCTCGCTGAGCGTCCTGTTTTCCCCCGCACCGTACGCCAGCCACCTCTTTAAGCGCACTGATTCACTGCTGTGAAATAGTAGCAGCACTTTCTATCAGCGCTCCCCAGATGGCTTGCAAGCTGTGCCAAAATGCCTCTTGTCAACAGCCTCGTGAACTACGAGATCATATGGTGACAAGAGATATGTCTTTATATCAATTTTGTATTAGGGTCCCGCCATTGTTCGACTGTCCAATTCATCACGGGCGAATATTGGTGTGAGTGCGACTCGAGAGGAAATAGCTCTTGTGTCTTGGAGAGGAAGATGTGCATTTTGGCAGGTCCTCGGAACGCTTGGGCGGATGTGGAGCCCACTCCATAAATCACATCACAGAAAGATTTCTTTTAAGAAAAACTCATTCATATGTATAGACGTTTCCTCTTTGAGAGCAGAGCTTGATATCTTACAGAGCTACTGTACACTACATTAGATAACATACTACAGTGTATCTTGTAAAACAGACTCTTTTATTCAACTTTGGAATGAACATTTTCCTGAATTCCTGCTTTCATATTATTTATTTCCTGTGACATTGAAAGAGTTCGAACCGCGTGTTCGACACGCTCGTGAGTTTTTCACACGCACACTGACACTCACATTCTCAGAAGTATGCGAACCTCGTGCCAAGTGAGCTGAGCGCTTTACCGGATGTGGAGTGATTTATTTTGCTGGCATTTCCTTTTCCTGATCTATGTGTGCGAGTGAGGGTGTGTGTGTATTTTTTTTGGGGGGGGTTAGCGGAGGTTGTGGGGATGGGATGAGCTGAGATTTTGGCTGGACCAGGACACAATCCAACGTCATAAAGAGCAGAACAGGTCAGACCCGTGCACTATAGTTTCTGAAATGTCAGAATTTAAGAGACACAGTGTGTGGGAGACAGTGTGCATTTAACTCTGTGTGTGTGCGTATATATATGTGTGTGTGTGTGTGTGTGTGTGTGTGTGTGTGTTAGGGTTGCTAATGTAAGCCACATGTAGAAGTTGTGTTGATGGCTCTAGATTATAAAGCAGCTGTGCTCTCATTGGCCGCAGAGAGATGGGAAACGGGAAGTCTAGGGAGAAAAAAAAAAGAAAGAAAAAAAAAAAAAAACACTTCACGTCAACAAAGCTGAAAGCCCTCGGCCCAAACTCCCAACGCTTCCACATGCATCAGAGAGCAGAGTACAGACAGGCAGCCCTTCAACAGGCAAAATACAAAAATGAAATAAATAAATAAATAAATAAATAAAGGGTGAAAAAGAGAAAGGGGAATAAAAACGACAGGCCCAAATTGAACATTTGCCTGACATGATGGAGAGGTGCGAGTGCTTTTTTTTTCCTGTTGTATTACCCCTGTTCTGCATCGACAATAACACATTTTCCCCTACTGAGCTCCCAGCTGATTCCCCAGCACTGAACTGCGCTTATGAATTATCTGACACTTTTCCCGCCTTTCTCCTCTGACAACCGAGCTCTGTGGAAATTCCAAGGCACCTCTGCTGACAAGCAGAAATATCAATATTTGAATAAATTGCACATTTTCAAACTCTCTCTCACTTTCTTTCGAAATCTCTCTCATCCCATGGAGAGGGGGGGATAACAGGGGGAGTTGTATTCTTTTCTTTTTTTTTTTTTTTTTTTTAAGGCCTTATCCCCAGGAGCCCTAAAGGAAGAATTCAGAACGAAGCGTTTCATCATGAGAGAGTTGCGTTGAGTGACATCTGAAGGAGGCGTCTGAGTCGACCTGATGAAGTTTACTTCCTTCCGACTACAAAAACACAAGCTTTGGCTTCTTTTACCCCTCCACCCCCGTCCTCTGTCTCGCCTCTCAAAGAACGAAAAACAGCGTAAGATGGCTGAGCGGAAAAAAGGAGCGTTCACAAATTGACAAGGCAGCATTCTTCTTAGAGATTCATCAGGAACCTGTGTGTATGTGTGTAATGTGTGTGTGTGTGTGTGTGTATGTGGTGTGTTTGGGAGGTTAGTTTTTCAGTCGCCTGACAGACATGGATCCTGAGGCTGATTAAAAGCTACTTGTTAGCACTAAGTCTTCTAAGCCCATGATTCTTCCTGCTAACAAGCGCATGAAGAAAACGATATAAAGACAACAAAACGCTGTCGTTAACATTTATGAGCGCCGCTCGTGTCACTCAAGACATGCCGTTACAGATAAAGTAATCTAACATGAATGTACTGTAGCAGGAGAAGACAGTCAGCGAGCGAGAAGAGAGAGAGAGAGTGTGTGTGTGTGTGTGTGTGTGTGTGTGTGTGTGTGTGTGTATATGTTTAATTTGCATGCCTGTTTAGACGCTGCTCTTAATGGGGACGTCAGAGCGCTGCGTCGGCGAACGTTCCTGAGCCGAGCAGAGACAAATGTCAGCGTACTTTATAAGAGCGATCATGTTTAATAAAATGCATCGTTAGAGATGAGATCAATATGAAAGAGCCCGGGCTGTTCAAGCAAAACAAACAAGATGAGCTGAACACCCCTTTTTACCCCAACCCAACCCAAATTACTCACACTCACACACACACACATTTTCACACGAATATGAAAAGCAGTCTTAATAGCATACTTTGCATACTTTTACTGTTTACACTGCGAAAATCTGTGTAGCGTTCATACACACATGATGTACTGTATTAGCACTGCTAAATAAGTTAATTGGAAAGCAAAAAGATTAGCATTTTCTCTCTGATGTACCATTTGTCATCGGTCCCTGTATTGCTTTTGGTTTCCTTCTCTGATTAATTGACTGTATATTTGAAATTGTGTTTTTCTTTCTTATATAAAAAAAAAATAAAATGAAATAACCCTGATTAAACGGCTAGACTTGCTAACATAACACGGGTTTGAAGATATATTGCGCAGTTAGCGCCCAAAAACAACACCATAGCACACGGACACACTCGATCTCAACACACAGTGTGTACACTGGCTAACATGAGGCAGCGTGTGGAACAGGATTAGCGTTAGCAGCTCTGTGATCTGTGCGTGTGTCTATCTGGAGGGAGGTGGGGTCGAGGTGGGGTGTTGTGGGGGGGGGGGGGGTGTTGTGGGGGGTAGAGGATTCGCTGCGCGTTCAGCTTCTCGTTTCCCCCCTTTTTCAATTTCGCCCCATGTCCCGGTAAACTAACACTGCACTGATGCCTTTCACCCTTCACTGGCCACAGGCTCAGCGCTAATCAGGATTACTCCACTCCGTCAACACTGATTTCAATAAAAAAAGAAAGAGTGTGTGAGAGGGAAAGACAAAAAAAAAAAAAATTATCATAAATATAGAGGGAGGTCTGGCCTTGCTGGCTGCATGTTGTGGTGATAGCAGAAGGTGATTAAAATCTCATTCAACGGGAATCCAACTGATTCAGGGTGGTCAGACAGAGGAGCACACATGCTCCCACACACACACACATTTTTTTTTTCTTCCTGGTATGACGAGCAGGCACTGTGATTATTATTGGTTGCGCTCCTGAGTCATTTCTGATTGCGTATGCATGCACAAATTGGCACAGAGCAGATTCATGAACAACAAATGATAGAGGAAGGAGCCTGACCTCTTCGCACCCGGATGCTGTTACATTCAGGCGTTCGGCGCCTTGTACTAATTTGCCGTCTCTGACAGGGGGCGGGAAAAAAAATGGCCCAGTTAAGCAGTGATGAGACACTTTGCTTTGCCCCCCTGTCGCTAACATACTGTCATGCTAACACCCTAAGACACTTACCTTTAAATGGATGTGGCATGTGACCTCATTTCCACAAGGTAAATGACTACCTTAGCGAAACAAATTGCCAAGCCATGGCCCTACATAATTATTTTTTTGTGGTTAAAAAGGAGCGAATAGTTAATACTGGAACAGTTTCTTGTAAGTGATCGGGGTTGGTGTGCACGAGTGTGTGAGTTGCTGTGGTTTAATTACCCTGTTGACACATGTATCTGATGCAACCCTGCTGCTAGTCAGTGAAACAAACAAGTATCACAAAAAAAACAGTTGTAGGTTGTAAGAAAAAAAAAAAGAAAAAAAAATCTGTGAAACACCAAGCTACTGCAAACAAATATCGACTCAGAACAAGAGCTAACAGGATTTCCTAGCAGCGTTGCTAATAAATGACTCAGCTCTTCACACAATTACGATCAGAGAAACAGAGAAACTCCTAAGGAAAATGCTGGAAGGAGTAAACCTTTTGTATAATTCAACACACACACGCTCATTTCTTTCTGAAAAGAAAAACAAAATTGCAGGATTGCTAATTGTTAGCATTCACACTTTTCATATATTGGTACACTCCAAAAAAATATATAACCTCGCTAGTAAGCTTATGCTATCCAAGTTTCTTAGCCACTTGTTTTAAACTGAGTTACAAAACAAGAAAACTAGCCAGTTAGCTAAAATTACTTCTGCATCCTCTCTGTGGTGGAAGCTAGCATACATTAGCGGTATGGACCCTCCAGAATCATATTACTAGCTTCTCAAAGTTGTTATTGTTTTTTTTAGCTAACATTACACACGGCATGACACACCAATTCAAGCTTCATCCAGGTGAAGAAAACAGTAAAGCAAATATCTGGTGCGACTGCTAGTTTACCTGAACGTTTTTTTTTTTTTTTTTTAAATCCTGGAAGAGATCGGAAGTGTGTGTGAGAGAGAGAGAGAGAGAGAGAGAGAGAGCAACTCAATGTGTTCATTGTCTCTCTGTTAAACGAGAGGTGGCACTCCGTAGTGTGTGAGATCAGACTGACTCTGCGAGGTCGGCTTGTTTTTCGGCGCAGTTTAACACTGCAGGATCAATGCAAGTGGAGAAAGTGCATCGCCATTAAGCCGAGTTAATGGCTTGTAAAACAAACCTGTTGAAAGGTGTGAAAGGGAGGAGGGAGGAAGTGTGTGTATGAGTAGTTTATATACTTGTAGCTGAATGCAAGATTTATGTGGAGGTTCATTCGATATTGCTTGTGTATCTGGAGGCATTGAGTTTGTGAGCGTGTGTAAATGCATTGGGATCTTTCTGTGTGTGTGTGTGTTATACATTAAAGGGTAGCTAAAGACTTGTCTGGCTTGTGTCAGGTTGACAACGCTGAGCATTTAAACAGAAGGAAGTAAGGGAGTGACCCCAGACGCTTTGAGAAGATAATGTCCAAATTTCTCTCTTTCGCTCTCTCTCTCTCACCTCCTACAGGCCAATTAAAGCTCCTCCACTCACAGAAAAAAAAAGTCAACCAGGACTTCCTCACCCTCCTCTCCCTCTTCCCCTCTTTCACTCCTCTCTGTCTCTCTGCTTAGCAACTCCTCATCAACACACACATGAACACATACACTCGCAGCTGTTGCATTCCTCTCCTGATATCCAACATACCTGTCTCTCGTCTCTCCCCGTCTTTAGCGTGTCATTAAAACGCAGCACTATCGGCATGGGTGCGGCCGTGTCGCCTCTCTCCCGCCGTGCACGAGGTGGCAGCTGCTGCCGTGTTTGGCACAGACGCCTCACATTGTTGCAGTTGGAGCAGCCTGGCATTCTACAGCGAGCTCTGTGTATAATTTTTTGTGTGTGCCTGGCAGCGAGACAGGACTCGCCTCAAGTTGATCCTCCACAGCTGGGAACCTTGTCAGAGGAACAGCACTGATCTTGAGTTGGAAACACATTCGGACTCAGGGAGATTTTATGTTTTGGGATCTGTGCTGCTGTATTAAGGGGTAAAAAAAAACGTATTCAGAGATTCGTTCCCCCATGTTCATATCCAGTCCCTAAGCAAGCTAAAAACAAAGGCAACCTAAGCTCGTGAAAGATTTGAACAAGAGAGGTGTTGTAGAAATGAGTTAGCAATACTAACCAGGCTTTTTAGCCTACCTTGAACATTTTGCAATAGTAGTTTGTTATAGATTTAAAAGCAAAGACATGTCATATATCCATGTTCTAGTCACCAGCTGGCATTTTAAATTAAGGACAAATTCGACTCGTTATTATATTCAGTTCATAAGGATGTTCATAAAATAGAGTATAAAAAATATCTCTGAAGATCGTTCGACAAAAATGTCTACCCTTATTATTGATGCACAAAGACAAATTAATCGGATAACAAGAAGTGAACCATCATTGATATGTTAAAAATTCCAAAATCCAAATTTCAACACCCATTTTGCCACACCTTGGCATCTTATCTTAAGGAAGGATGCTCTTCTGTTTCTTTTGCACTACTTATACAACCCATTTCATTCCATTTTCCCAGAAGTTTCTGTGTAGACTGAACATTCTCAGTCACTTCAGGAGTAACATACTGGTGGTTAGCCTGAACAGATGGGTTTCTCGCTAAGAAAACAACGTCGAGGAAAAGAGCTGAGAGGAGATGAGAGACACTGATGGTGTGCTGGCCATACCATCAAGCTTAGAGGTAAATAATCAACAAACAGCCGGAGAAGGACGAGCTCTTTCAGTCACCGCCACCTTAATCAACACTTAAGGAATCAAATTGGATTTGGCCTAGACGCTAATAGACTCCAGATTGTTTGTGTGTGCACAGGAGGAGAGCAGAGAGAGGACCGTGTGTCTCTGTGTATGTTTGCGTATTTGTTTTTGTAGGAGGTGTGTGTAGGTGCATATATGCATAAATTCTGCTATGTAGGCAAACGCAGGCGAACTAGCCTTAGAGGTAAGGTTTATGTGTGTGTGTGTGTGTGTAAGAGGTTTGTGTATGTGCGTAAGTGGTTTATGCTTGCTTTTTTTTTTTCAGTATGTTTTCCTGTAGGTCTAGCAGAAGGATGCCATTTTTAAAGAAATATAAACTTGGTGTTAAATTCAGTGCCCCACAAGGATTTGTGGTTTTTCTGTGTCGTTATATAACTGTAAACTCCTGCATGGATGAGATCAGGTAATGCTTTGCAGATGCGGGTGGCTCCTCTGGCCCTGAGGCTTCAGAGATTTGAGAAAGCGTTGCTTCCAGAGCGAAACTTAATGTGCTATAGGCTTTTCCCCATGAGTCAGGGTGGACAAGCTCTCGTGGTGAGGTCACTCTATCGCTCTGGGATCTGGAGCCAAAGTGTGTGCTTGTGCGTGTGCAGGTTTGTGCTACTTAACTCACACTTCGCTGGAAACTACCCACAAAAGCCCAGCACATACTTCAGCTGTTCTGTCATTAGTGTTGCGAATAAAAAGTCATGCCCTTTGCTTATGACACATTCCAAACACTCTGGATGCTTTATATCCTCTTTTCACCCCCTCTCGTATTTTTATTTCTGCGCTGTCAAGAGCAGATGTTGAAATAAAGAACAGTGGAAGGAAAAAAAAAGTAAACACATCTAGTAAAATGCAGCCGAGGCCTCTTGCTGTTGTTATTTTCCCTTTGCCACTGTTTCTCCGCTCAATGAAGGGCAGTGGCACGATACTTTTTCATTCAGCATATTGAACAGCCTCCCGGACAAGCCGCCGAGTGTTTTTATTGTTAATCGATGCCAATCCATTCCGAGCCTTGATGTTAAATAGGGATCAATACGACCAAGCTGTGGCAAGATCTGATTTCAGTCAGCCGGTCGAGTGGTGGGTTTTAATCGGAGGGTAAATCAAAGCTGGCCGAACATAAGTCAGGTGAATTAAAACAGACTGCTGGGGACCTCTCTCACCACCTGACCAGCTCCAGGAAATACCTGTCATATTTTATTATTGCCTCCATTCCAGGTTTATTCAGGACCTCTTTCCTTTTAAGACTTTTCTTCTTCGACAGAGCGTAGGGATGGAGGTCGCTAAATAGCTGATTAAAAAAAAAAAGTAAAAAAAAAAAAAAAAACATTGAAGTCCTTTAGCTGCTCAGCATCTATATAGAACAGAGCAAGGATGTTCAAGCTTCTTTCCACGTCTCGTCTTTAATGATCGAGTCTGCGAGGGAGAGCAGGCGAAATCGATGGTGGCCCCTTAGTTTCAGCAAAGCTACATTCATCTGGAAAAAGATCATAAGGATCGCACTGATTCGCGAATTACAGTAGCTCTTAGGGATCTTCAGGATCAGGATCTTCTTATTCACATTACAGAGGCATCACACTTATGATAAAAAACGAGAGAGAAAATTGAGTCAGCACTTGAACCCTTTTTTTTATCTTTAACCTTTGAGGTTTAAAACCCATGGGCATCCATAAAGTGCGCCTCTTGTCTTAAATTTGGCCACTTCTCGTTAAAAAAAGGCTTCTTTTATCTCTTTTTGTCTGTGTTTGGAGGACTGTTTAAGCAGGCGGCTGTGAGTGTGCGTATGTGATGAGGGTTGGAGGGCTTCAGTGTTTTCCTGTTGATAAGCATCATAAGAGGGCATCGTTAGCCTGGGAAGCCCGTCCACCACACTGGAGTCCACATAACTCACAAGGGTCGGGCAGATTTAATGAAATATGGCTGCCGCCATAGCAGTGATTGATCGGGCGGACGGCCACAGGCCTCTATGTGGCCCTCTCCTCCCACGGTCCATCTATGATGATAAATTAGCGTTAGATGGAGCCTAATGAGTTTACTAAACATTTGGGATTTGCGCTAATAAACTGGCAGGCTAGGAAGCTAGCAGCGAGAGCGAGCAATCCCCGAGCTCCCCCTTATCGGGGGGACATGACAGTTAAACCACGCTTCCAATCTGCCATCGATTCATCATCCTGGCGCCATTGTGCATGCTCCACAAGAGGATAATTATGCAGCCACCGCATCACAAGCACTCATAATTTTTTTTTTTTTCTGAGAGAGAGCAAGCGGCCACACTAACACCAATAACGCAATACAAGCACTACTTTATTGATAAGATTATTATTATCATTATTAGTAGTAGTAGTAGCAGTAGTAGTACTAACATACTCACATACTATTTGTGTCTCTTCTGTATTGAGAGTAATTTGCTGTCGTGTAACAACTTAGTCTAAGCACTAGTTAGTTGTTATTGTACATGGCTTAATAGGTAACCTGCCAATGAAAATTATATATCCTTTACTGTTTTATTTCCCCCCCTCATTCTCTCATCTAGATGCAGATGTTGATAAACCAGCAAGTATGATTGATCGCACAGTAATGTAATATAAAATCATTTTTCTAACTGTCTTTTTTGTTGCGAGACCGAACAGCTCTTGATTGTTGGCCAAATATTTGCCGTCTCTAATGATGCCTTATCAACTGCACCTGACCTCCTGCAACACCCATAAATCAGCGTCACACCCCGTATTTAAAGGCATGGAAATCAGACCCTGCTTTTAGCCTAATAAACAGCAAGCGAGGCCTGCTGGACTGCACCGGGGTCCTGGACAGCATAATTGCTGGGAATAATTCTAATGAGGGCTTGGGAAACATGAGTAGAGGTTCTCTTATAATGATAAATCGCCGTGAGCCAGAGCAGGACTCTCCAACCACCGCTCTCTTAACCCTGAACTGCTCGCTCACTCGCTCTCTCTCGCTCTCTCTCGCTACCACTTCTCCTTGGCCAAAACACATCTTTCTTCTTTTTTTTTTCCTTCTGTGTTGTTTTGACTTGGGGGTGTTTGAGCATTGCATCATCTTTAAATGTGGTGGGCAATCTCGAAACAAATGCGCAGACACGGTCTTGCCATTACAATAAAAATAATAAGTACAACTATAAAAGCCTTTCATTCCTCCTGCGCAATTCGGTGTAATCCGCACGCTAAGACCGCTTCTCGTTTGACGGGGGGATGGATGTGCTTTTGTTATCAACAGGACGCTGATAATCTTTTGACAGCACTGAAGGGTGGCTGTAAGGGGGTATATATTTAGAGATAACTTGTCAGCTTTAATAAATGATACTTATTTGCTGCAGTTTTTAAAGATTCGAAAAAGAGGATAGATCCAGCACCAGGGACCCCAGGGACTGAGATGGCCAAGGCCCAGTGCTTCTCACCAGGGGGAAACTGATGGTTTGTGCCCAATGTCCAGATCGCTGGCCTGTGACCTCGCAGTCCAATACAATCCAAACACAGTTTCCTAACCTAATCTCAGCCGTGTCACACAACAAATTGCCACATTCGGAAAAATGGGAATGGATGGTGATGCAGGAAGGTGGGGCGGGGGGGGGGGGGGATTGTAGAGGAGCTGTAGGTAAGGAGAGAATAGAGAATAAGGAAAGGAAGATGGGATGCTGGGTGGAGAGGCAGGGACAGTATGGATGGATGAATGAATGGATGGACAGATTGATAGAAAAAGAGCGGGATATGTCCTGCTGAGAGTGGAGAGGCAGAGGAGTCTCAGCAGCGCTGATTTACAAACCTCTCCTAATGCGAAACAAATGCTGTGGATGTGAATCTACACTTACTAGTACAGCAGGACAGAGAGAGAGAGAGAGAGAGAGAGAGAGAGAGAGAGAGAGCGAGAGAGAGAAATCAGTAAATCCATGCCTCCAGTGTGTGAGGGCTGCACTTACAACCAACCGTGCTGCGCTTTCCACAAATACACCACTGGCCCATTAACACCATCAAACTCCATGAAGACGTGCGCGCACTGAGTGTTGTGCAACGCTCGCTTCATTCAGGGTGTTTAGAACAGAAAGGAAATTCTGGCAAAGCAAAACCAGGGTGTGACTTGGAGTGACTTTTGTACTTTTTTTTCTTCTTCTTCCAAAAGAGAATTATTTAGGTATAATTAAGGTATAATTATTTGATCTCTCCTATATGTGTTTACAGGAAGAAGGAAAAATAAAGAAAACATATCAAAGTGGACCTATTATACAAAACTAAGAGGAAAAAATTTAAACATGAGAAGAAACTCCTGCTTTTTGTCCTTTTTCTTTTAATGTGTCGGCCAGGGTTTACATGAGCAAATTACATTTGTTCCCTATTATGATGTCATATAAGAAGATACCCAGCCCTGGCTTGTGGCTTTGTATTTACATAGACGGTGCATTTAGAGAAAGAGGAGTGAAATGAGAGTTTGAGGAATAAACAAAAGAAATAATCTGATATGTATTTCAACAAGAGCATTAACACACACGCACCCACACACTTTGCTCTGATTTTTGTTTTAACTTGTTAAAGAAAATTGTAATATATGGGACCTTTAATGAAGAAATGCGAACTTCAAAAGCATTTAGCGCACTCTATTACAATCTATGACAAATCAATCTCTGAGGATTTCTTTTAGTTTATTTGTCTTTTTGTGGTTAAATGCTGCATGCTGTGTATCTTCTGATGTACTGAGGTTTCCTGTGCTGTCTGAAGGAAGAAAAAAAGCTCTAATTTCAGGTTTCTGCCATTCCTTTCTAATCTTTCATAAAAACAAATTGCACAAGTAAAACACTGGCCATTAAAGTTAATGAAGAGCAGAAGGAGGCTCCGAGACGATCTCAGCTGTATGTCGGAAACGGGAACACGCTGCCTGCGTTCACGAACCCTGGCCTTGCATTCCTTACACTCCTCGCCTAACCAAAACTGATCCAATTTGCCTGGTTGTTATTCAAAAAGCACATGCACCCACGCCTGCCTATTGAGTAACAACAGACCCTGTCTAACCGTCTGGTGTATGTGTGTGTGTGTGTGTGTGTGTGTGTGTGTGAAATAACACTCAAATATTTGGTTCTGATAATGGTTGCGTTTATTCCAAAATGTGTTTTTTTACATCTTTGTATGTTAAAACATACAAAGATGTAAGGTTTGACGTTTGACGTTGATTCTGTTTATTTTTGCAAAGTGTGTCTGTGTATGTATGTATGTGCGTGTGTGTGCGTGTGTGTTCCGTGTGCAGTTGTACTTGCACCATACTATGATGACAGGCTCAGCAGGAGCATTCACACTGCCCGACAAAAGGGGAGTGTTGCTTCTTTGTGCTTCCAATCAAATAAAAGGCCTTTTTAGAGCACATATGTCCCTCTCCTCACAGTTCTGTCAGATTAGACTCTCAATACCCCCACCAGACACACACACGCACACACACACCCACACACACACACTCTAGCAGGTTTATTTTTTCAACTCTCCTCCTGCTTTGCTCTCCCTTTCCGCTTCTTCTCTGCTTTCTGCTGATGCCCTGTCTTTACAATGTCCACTACTCTTTCCTTCTCACCAGTGTCTGTGCACGTGTGAGTGTGTGCGTGTGTGTGTGTGTGTGTGTGTGTCAACAGAGACTCAGTGGAGCCGCTTTCTTCCGTTTTCTGTACCCATGCAACATGTCTTACGACAGCACCAGTTCAGATCCCCCTCCTCTTCACACATGTTAAAGCCATTTCCCCACAAAGACACACACACACACACGTATTCACACCCCAGAACACACACAAACACACGGTGGAGGCACACACCGGAGTTATGGTCATTACCAAGAACAAAATAACTCTCTGTTAGTATTCAGTATTAATGTCTCTCGAAGTATAAATGCGAAATGAATCAGATTGAACTAAACTGAATTGAATTGAATGAAACTGAATCAATCCAAATTCAGAACGGATTGAATGAAGATTATTATTATTATTAAAATGAACACAAGTTGCAATGCAAAACGAAATAATCACATCCAATAATTTACAGCATTTGGCAGACACAGTTATCAAAAGCGACTTATATTTTCATCTCATTATACATCTAAACAGTTGAGGGTTAAGGGCCTTTTTCAAGGCCCCAACAGGGGTAATGTAGGTAGTGCCCCCTGACGTCTCCAAACCTGGGATCGTCCAAATCGCAGTCCAATGCCTTAACCACTGAGCTACCCATGAATCACATGACAATGATTGGAAACAAATCAATCCAAGGTGAATCGAATTAAATCGACACCAGGAAATGTTCATTAAACCTTCAGAATAATATCCTCCATTTAAACCTAAACCAGGCTTCCTACACAGGCCCATATTATGACCAAAAAAGAAATAAATCAAAAATCACCAACTTTTCTCATGCACTCTTTTTTCGCTGTTCCCTGAAGTACAATTCATCTAATCCATAATTCTCTGAAAATTTAGCTTAGGAAATAGTTTTGAGGTGCCGTGTAAAAAGTGTGTAATAGACTACATCTGTTTCGACTGTACTCAGAGTGCACGCCCCGGCTAGCGGCCGTACGGTTTTGGCTTCTCTGCACTCTGTCCGTTTACTTTCTGTGTGAGCGTGAACAGATTGCAGACTGCCAAGTGCAGGTTACGCTCTCTTATATATTTATTTATTTTATGGTTGTTGTTTTTTTTCTCTCCCTCTACTTCTGTAGATCTGGCAACCCTGCCTGTGTGCTCTCCCAGAGATCTGGCAACCCTTCACTTCCTGGCATAAAAGGTGACAATCTTCATTAAAACCTCTTACAGACAACTGTCAGTTATCCTCAGTTCAAGGAAGCCAGCTGTTCTCTCTCTCTCTCTCTCTCTCTCTAAGTCTCTCCAGTGAGATGGCGTTCATGGTTTATAAGCTGTGTGCGTTCTGAAGAGTTTCAAGGTGAGAGTGTCATCTGCTCAGCTCTTGAAGGTATTTCTGAATATCATTAATTTGGGCACAAAGACAAAAGATCAATTAACAGGTTGTTCCAAACGAGCGCCACGCTACGACTCGACTCTGACTGCAGCACAGACGACTTGTTAATAGCTGAGATGCATTTACATATAAAAACAAACACACATTTTTGCATCTTTTTTTTTTTTTTTTTTTCAAAACTTGCCAATAAAGGTGCAACATTGAACAGCGAACAGGTGAAATGATATTGGTATCGTGACAACATATCATGTGACGCTTATGGAAGGTAACACGACACCGTCGTACCTTTTTTTTTATATACACTTTCATACATTTGTAATGATGTTAAATAAAAGTGATTCATATGTGTATATCTATAATATAATTTGGCACCATAGTGTGGCTGGGTTTCTCACCAAAGAGTTTGCATGTTCTCCCTATGCTTGGTGGTTTCCTCCAGTTTTATCCCACAGTCCCCGACAGTATAGTTGTTTGGGACGTGTGTGTGTGTTTGTGTGTGTGTGTGTTTGTGTGTGTGTGTGTGTGTGTGCTAGTGGCCTGCGATTGGTTGGCACCGCATCCAGGATGTACCCTGCCTTGTGCCCTAAATTCTCTGGAACCCTACACCGGATAAACAGAATAAATAATGGAAGGATGGATAATTTTTTTTTTTTTTGTTGGAACATAAATTTTGCCACAATTTCTCACAATTCAGTTTTTTTAAGACATTAAGCAATTAACATTAACATCTTAAAGCAGATATTTTAATCTCATATATTTTTATTTTTTAAAAAATTATAATAGTAAGTTTTATTAGTATTTTGACATGCCGCTTCTTATATCCTTTCTTTTACGCGCTCTGTGCCAGAAGAATTCTTGATATATTCTCAGTACAGTCATGGATTTGCCTTCAGGTATCATGACATATTTGCCATATCCCTCACTTCTAATACAAACTCTGCAAAAAAGCACATTTTTTACCCGCCACGATACCAAACCAAAACCCCTCTTCACAGACTCAAATAAAAAATAAAAAAAGGATGTACTTCTTATCATAATGATGTTAAATGCCTGTTGTTTTGTCCTGCTCCTGATAAACGAGTCTAGAAGCATGCACATAGTATGGCGTACTATCATTTTGCTATCAGTTCACTCCCTTAAAGGGGTTTCTGACATCTCTGACTGCCTCCTTTCCTCCCTGGATCTCAGTCTCAGCTCTATTACTCCTCCACACACACACACATACACACACACACACACACAGAGACAATCCTTTACACAAGCATCTCCCAGAGAAGGTTCCCATGCCACAGGCGGAATCAGACAGTCCTGACAGGAGCGAGCGGCTGCGGCTCGGTGTGTGACTGAAGCTTCAAAAGAGCTGGGCCGAAACACCTGCACCAAAACGGCAGCCGCTTAGCATGGCCAGCTCCATGCAGGCGCGCATTAATGGCCTCTTAGAATAACGCAAATACCCCCCACTAACATGCTGGGCCAGACGCACACACACTTGCACAGACACACATATACACACATGGAAAAAGCACAGTGGAGCAAAGTGAAGGAGCGAGGGAGCATTTTTAGTGCTGCGTCGGCTAATTTGGTAGTGGTCAGTAGAATTTGTAACATGGCCCAAGCCATCACCTTATTCACTAGGCAAGCTGGCTGAAGGGGAAAGAGGAGCAATGTGCTTTATTTGCTGTATGTGTGTGTGTGTGTGTGTGTGTGTACAGCATGAGCAACAGAAAGCTTGCTGACTGCCTCATAAATAAGAGCAGCAGAACACACCTGTGCTGGTGCTGTAGTGCGGCTCTGAGGCTGTTACCTGGCCAGAGATATATCTGCTGTCTGCTCAGCCATTAATCAGAACTAATGAAGCTCTCTCTCTCTCCAGCAGTGTGTCTCAGTGTATCTCGTATCTTCCCCTCGCTTTATCTCTCTCTCTCTCTCTCTCTCTCTCTCTCTAACACCCAATATTTCTAAAAACAATTCTGAAAAAAAAAAAACCCACATGAAAAGCTGCTCTCACATGAACTCTCAGACCCACGACTACGCTTACTTACACACCACATGCACTCATGCACATCTGAATGTCACCTGAGCATGAATAAAAAAGATCTAGACCCAAAAATGGCTGGAGGCTACAGTAACAGCTGAGCAACACTCTGCTGCTTCCTACAGGAGAGACAGACAGCGAATGAGAGAGAGAGAGAGAGAGAGCAACAGAGCACCATTCTCCACTTAACACTCTTTTAATTACCCTCCACACAGGTCTGTGAAAACCTGCCATTCAGGAGCATTTCAAAACAAACCATCTCTCTCTCTGTCTCTCGCTCGCTCACTTGCTCTCGCTCTCCATGGCCAATCACATCCTGCCCTCCTGCTCAGACACTGATATGTAATTAAAGACGTCTCCAAAAATCCTCCACGACAGCCCAGGAAGCAGCCAAAAATGTAAATGACATTAACAGAGAGAGACAATGAATTGAATTTTTAGGTTTTAAATGTCCCTTGATTTTTTTTTTTTCCTTCTGCCTCTGCTCATTTCCATAGCGCTTCTTTTTTGTTCTCCTCACACCAACAAAAGCTCTGACCTTCTAAATGCTGGCATTTGTTCAGCTGAGCTCGGAGCGAGCCGCAATCGAGCATCTGCACACCGAAGAGAGGGAGGAGAGCTCGTCATGAAGACCTGGGCCCTCACGTGCCAGAGAGGCAAACAAAAGAAGAACATTTTAAGAAATGGATCAGAAGAAGAAAAGAAATAGGAAGGAAACATCACAGATGGTGACTGATAGTCTGTTTTAGAAAAAAAAAAGAAGATGTGAATACCTTTAAAAGAGATTCTGCCAGCCCATAAGTGGGGTGGCTAATAATCACCCGTAATCCGCCTCATATGGAAATATAATGAATGTTAAATGAAATCAGCAACAGGCCCAAATGACGCCCGAGCCCAGTAGGAGAACAGGTGCAGGCGGCAGAGTGGAATAAGCTATAGGAAGAAAACTGGCCCAGCACACAACTGTGCATGAGTGTAGAAAAAAAAGTCAATCTCATGCATTATTTAGCTGAATGGGGTGGGATGGGGGGGGGGTCTCTCAGGGGGTCAGGCTGTCCTGACCTCTGTGACAGGAAGTGAAAGGGAGATCGGTGGCTAGAAAAGCCCCTGATCAGTGGCAAGTATTATTAGTCCCTGAGCCGCAGAATAAAGCCACAATCCTCTCCTGACACACTCTCACATGATCGCTAACCTGTCTCTGAAAGCTAGTGGAGCATCCATCACTTACAGACCACTGTGTTACATCTTGCTCGTACTCTCTCTTTATTTTTCACCTTCTTTACACATCCCCTTAGATGAATAATCTATGCCAGAGCAGTGGGAGGTGAAATATTTAAAGATCCACTGAGATCGATTCTGCAATTCTGCAACAGCTGTTAAATGCGACCAACTTTTCGTTCTTTTGCGGTTATTTTTCTGTCTTTTTTTTTTTTTTTTCCCAAGCTGTGCTAAAGTCCAAGAGAAAATAGGATAAACAGATGTCTGGCTTGCCTACAGGAAAATAGGACACATTTGGAATGATAAGTCTCTTAAACTCCATTGAAAATGCCAGCAGCGTGATGGTGCCAGTTACTGCCCGCGCCCGTGCCAGCGAGCAGCGCGCTTGCCCTGAGTGCTGGGAAAATGGTGCTGAGAATGTTATCGATAATGGATCACAAGTTCCTCTGGTCAGCATGGACCTGTGCTGCATAAGACTCTCTCTCTCTCTCTCTCTTTCTCATTCTCTTCTTCCCTTCCTTTCTTTCTTTCTCTCTCCTCCTTTCGGTTCCCTTCTCTTTCTCTCGTTCCCCCCAGTTAAATGTTTTGATTGTAACATAATCGGCCCTCCCTTGTCTGCCTAAACAATCCCCCCATTCATTTTCTAGATTCATTCCCCTCCATGTCCACGCAAACCATTATTTCCAAGCGCTTGTTGAACATGAGCACACGTAGGCCTCCCTCCCTGTTCCTGACACCAATCATTTCATATCTACACATCCCTCTGTCACAATTTTGGCCGACACAAATGAATGCAAAAAAAAAAGGAATATCTGTGCTGAGGAATTGGCCCTTTACTGCTTGTTCCACCCGGAATCGCGCTACACATTCCAGGTTAAAGTTTCAGCACTTCTTTCTTTTTTTTTTTCAGACTCTGTTCTCTTGCTAAGAGTTCTGGGAGCGAAAGGATAAAATCATCTGCTCATGGTGGCAATAGGTGGACAATGCAGTAGGCTAATGAAGCACGTCTGCCTTTGTGAACGCGCGGGACGGATGAAAACGATACTCGCAGCCTTTTCAGGCGGCCCACAATGAAAATGTGAGCTTTTCTAGCCACTGTTTGAACTTACGACAATATCTCGTCCTTTCGCCTCAGTCTCTTTCCCTGAGACTCAATCCCTCCTCCTCCTCCAGTGTTCCTCTTTTCCTATTTTACTAGTGTTACACGCATTGTTCGCCAGATTGAGGCACAAAGCGCAAGACATCCGATCTCTCCAACTCTATTTAGGCGCAACACAAAGCCGAGCAATTTATGGGAAGAGCCAGTGCGTTAAATATCAATGACGCCCTGTTGTACAGTGTTCAGCATGTGTCTCTTTGAAGGTAAATATATACTCTAAGCTCTGCTCATTAGATGAATAGAACTGACTGGAGTTCAGACATCCCAGGAACTACCAAGAGGAAGTGACTCATGGTTCATCTTTTGCTTGAAAAAATGAGAACAAGCTCCTTATAATCATTTTTTTATACATATATAATCTTCTTCCTCTCTTCTCCGCTACAGGGCAGTGTAACATAATTCTCAGCCTTCTATTAAAACATCCTGCTACTAATTACTGCTTACGCGCTGGAGCTGCACATCAGCACGGCTGCTCAAACACTACAGTCAGTGAGGTGGAAGAATACAAAGCGCACGTCAAGTTAATGACTGATTTTACGCACAGACATGACAGTAAATATAAAAAATAAACATCACTTTAAAGGTCATAAAATGTGCTTTTTTTATTACTATTATTATATATAAATGCATAAATATGGTTCCACTTTTTTGCTACTATACATCCCAATAATAAAGTATACTAGCTGTTCGTATATCACTCTTTGGCAATGTTTGTAAAAACTGATTATCATGCAGAACAGCATTTTCAAACCATAACCATATGAAGTGTGATGGGAGGAAATTCATAGTGTTCAAAGTATGTGAGCACAACCATAAATTCAGCACCAAGGCAGTGAGTCTTTTTTTCCGACACTTGCCACACAAACACACACAGTGACTCACACACACACACACACACACTAGTGCTGAATGGCAGTAGCAACTGGCAGTCCCTATTTGATTACTAATAAGAGAGATGTTCCCTCTGTCAGATACCAAACATTCTCCACTAAGCAAACAGCTATTTCAGCTAGTCAAACATTAGCATTGCTGTCCAGCAGTGGCGCGTATTTTGCCTCGGCTCACGACTCGCTGTCTTTCTATATCCCCAATCTAATTTCTCGCTCGGTGGACGGCAAAGTTCACGATGGGGAGATAAGTTTGCAACATCAACAGAGCAGAGAGAGAGAAAGAGAGAGAGAGAGAGAGAAGGCACTGCTCTCTGGCACAGAGTGCCAGTTGTTCGTGCTGTCTTTATGGAGCATGGTGGGCTTGTTCTACCTCACTAATCTCCAAGAGGCCCGGGCAGCTCTCTAGCATATCCCTACTCCTCAGATCTGCCCTCATCTTTTCCACGCTTGTATACTCTGCCAAGATAATTGGTGATAAGAAAGTGCAAGACTTGAATGTTTCTAACCAACAGAAAGGAAATCAAACAGAACTGAAGAGAAGAGAAGAGGAGAATAACCAAAAAAAAAAAAAACACACCAATCACTCATGCTGCAGGAGATGATGTATTTAAACTCGCTAATGTTATCAACACGTAAGCAGCAACAACCAGCTGAGCAACATCTCTCATTACCCAAGAGGAGCAATATGAATGCTCATACACACATGCTCACAAATATACTGTATATACACACGTTATAAGAGAAACGAGGACAGTGGGAAGCTGTGAGCATCACATCTAGAGCCTACAGAGAAGATAACAGGGGAAGAGGAGATGGAGGCGAATGATGCACTTGTTAACAAATTAGGATGAAGGAGGGAGAGCTGTGAATCTAAAGCCAGCTGCTCTCTAGGAATAAATGACGCGTTGCTGGGAGAGGAAGGGCTAAAGCAACTGCCTCCCCTGGCACCTCGAGCAATTACACACTCCCTGAAGACACCCCCAGGTTTCCAAGTCAACCCACCTGCGCAAAGACCAAAACACCAGGCCACACCACCCATCACACAAAGACACCCCACCCAGAGACAACGTGAAATGGAAGACAGAGAAGGCCCTTACCTGTCGATGATCACAGGGTCTGAAGGGGTTTCGTTTCTGTTCCCGCAACTTTTCTTGTCGCAACACCGGCTGTGGAGGAAAAGAACAAACGAACAACAGTGGCGATGTAAGATTTGGTCTCAGTTCAGGAAGCGAGTGTTTTGTCTTGCTAGAGCCTGAATCCAAATCCGTCATTTGCGCTTTCTCTTTATAGCACGAGGTGGAGGCGGCTGCCTGGCTCACTGGCTGGCTGGCCATCCCCAAATCGGGCGCTGCTGTGCCGAAACGGGGAACAACATGTTGCGGTGTTTGCATTGGTGCTGAACAGAGAACTGGGAAAGGGGGGGGGGGGTGCCAAGAGGCAGGAGGATCACTTTCACAGCTTCGCCTTTTGTTTACCTCTAATTGTCAAGCTGTTATATCTGGAGAGGATGCAAGATGCCACCTTCAACCAGTGCTTTTGTGGGGCACTTATTAATTACAGGCTCAAAAGCCTGCATCAATCTTTCACAATGTGCCAATGCCTCCATTTTGAGGCTGCTAGGACGCTCCCATTATGAGTGCTTTAATTAATGCTGAAATGATACAAGGAGGGGAAAAAAAATCTTATGCCTCTTGCATTTAAAGAAGCACACTTGTATAACGGTTACATGTCCAAATTCTCACCATATGGTACGGGAAAATATGTAAAGCTCCTTTAAGCTGACAGCTAAAGTGATTAAAGTGAGGAGAAAAAAATGCACTTCACAACAAAAAAGAAACATGCATGTGAAAGTTACATGTAGTCACAGCGCAAGTCACAAGAATGGTCACTAACAATGTGTGTCAATGTTATCTCTGAAACCGCAGCACACAGGAAGAGGAGTATTTTGTATGTTAATACCTAAGAGCTCAGTGCTGTGAATGCAGCACATCAATGGGACTAATGGCACTAAAGCAGAAGCTGGCCATGAAGCGTGACCTTTGGGCCTGTAACTGATGCTTGATGTTAGTGGTTAAAATTGGATTGGTTGTGCTCTTTTATTCCTGTCACAATTTTCCCATTTCTATCTGATGTCTGACTTCCTAATTCATCATGGCTTTAAGATATAAAAGAGATGTAGCTGCTGTCAAAGTGTGCCTTTAGTGAAATAATAATAATAATAATAATAATAATAATTTAAAAATATGTCTAATTACGTGGAAATGTTTGGGTGTAAATCAGATTTTAGATCTTTTATCGTCTCTGTGCACTCCAACATGCCGCAATCAGAAAAAAATACAGTACTAATAAAAAAAAATGTGTTCAGTGACCTGCTTCCGTTTTCCTTTTTGTGTGCGCGCTCGGTAAATCAATTCCAAACCCTCTTAACATCCTGATGTTTCTCAGTTTATTCGAGACATGTTGATTTATGTATGTATGTATTATTATTATTATTATTATTATTATTATTATTATGAATGGATAAATTAATATTCATAAAATATTTTTATCAAATTAAGGCATACAAAATATATGTAAAACACAAATATAAATAATTCACAAAATTATTATAGATTTGTAATGCGTGCATAGGTCACTTTTAGGTTTTCCTTACCTGCACATAATTTCGTGTGTAAGCAGAACTCGGCACATTTCTGGATTTTTATCTTGGCCTTCATAAATAATAGCCTTGAAACAAAAAGAGATAGAAATAGGAATTAGCAAGCAAACTGCCACGAAAAAATGCGCCACGTATTATTATGTAATATTTTTGTAAATGTTAAACCTGTATGCTTAGATCAGAACGTTTTATTTCTATAAACACATGTGCTTGTGTGAATTGAAGTTAAATAAATAAATAAATAAATAAAACAAATTTAATTTTCAATTTAAAACAATATGCATGTCTAAACAAATGATCGACAGTATAGGCTAATTTCATAATTTATCAATAAAGCCTCCCATACGGCCTGACCTTTGTTATGTCCATAAATAAGTTATGATGGAGAAGCATATTCTATTTGAGATTAAATATCAACGCCCGGCGCTTCACTGTGATGATAAATAATGTGACATTAATAGCACTTTATAAATGAAGAGGCGCATATGCTAGGCGTTTAGCTGGTCGCTGTGTTTTATTGGAGAAGATGAGAGGGAAATGCTGGTGCGTTCGAGGCGCTCGGGGTGCAGATGGGCGCGGGGAGCGCACACATCACCGCGCCTATCATCGCCACACATTGGAGGGGGAAAAGTGCTAATGGCCAATCTGCTGTTTATTTTTGAGCTGCTAACAATGATTTTTCTCTCTCTCTTTCTCCCTCTCTCTCCTCGTTGCTTTAGATAAAATCACGGTGTCGGGGGGTACGGTTGAGTAATTTTTGAGCATTGGCTTTAACAGATGGCGCAGTGCTGGAGGTGCGCTCTCCTTCACTTTCTATCTCTCTCTCTCTCCTACTCACTTTCTATCTCTCTCACCCTCTCAATTCCTCTCTCTCTCTGTCTCAAAATGTAAGCCGTTAATAAATTAAAGGCCAAATAAATTCCAGACATTCGTTGTATGCTACATAATAACAAAAATCACAGGCAGACGCGCACAGAATCCAGCGCTTAAAAATTACAAGGTAATTTGGCGCGTTTGTTAATTTTTACATTCATGATACATCAAAATACAAATAAGTTCTAAAAATGCAAAATAAAGTTATTTGTCTGATGGTACATTATCTATCCTTTTAGTCATGATTTATTTTTTTTTATACACACACGCGCGCACGCGCACACGCTGTAAATACGGGAAATCCATAAAGTGTCTGTTCAGCGCCATTGACTCTTTGATCATTTTCACACCAATTAGGACACGGCCTATATTTCTCATTTCTGTCTCACGTGCAACACTGGTAAACTGGTCTAAGCGAAGGAAGCACCAAACCCGAGAGTTTAACTTGTCTAGCCATGATGGAAGGAAATGAGACGGTTAAAATGCGACATCATGACGAGGTAACAGTACAATATCAACTCGAGTGGCGCCTCTCAGGATTTATTTCTCTTTAGCATATAGAGCAAGAGTCCCAACCCTCGGGCTATACATTATAGGCTTATATAGTCAGAGCTAATAAATGCAGAAGCAATTAAGTAAAACTGTCGCTTATCAGTTAAAAAAATAAAAAGGTCTTTTAAAAGAAAAACATTAATTATAGATATTATATAAAAATATACACGGGCACAAATAAGGATGTAATTATAAGCTTTATAAACAATTGCAGCTTTTATTCATTTACTTATTTATTTTTAAATCACAGCGTTTTTAGTAAAAGTACTGTTTTTTTGCATGGAATATTTCGCACAAACTCCACGCGCAGAATTTTTCACGATTAACTCTACGCAAGGCCTATCAAATACATCAGACTGTCTCCCAGACAATAAGTCATAAAGAAATATGAACGGCACGGAGAGCTTAAATACGAGCTGAATAATAACGAGGGAAGAATGAGAGCTCATTTTATCCCCCGCATTTAGAGAGCATGCCTTTCATGAACCCTGCACATCGCCCTCTCTTTCACTGGTGCGGGGTTCAAAGCGCGTGCTCAGTCAGGTCGGGGTTTTCCCCCTCCTATATATATAGTGTGGCGTTAATAATTAATACTAAATTATACTGCATCAAAACAACAAAACGCACAAAAACAACAAAAATGTATACGAAAAAAAATATCAAACGTGCGTAAAAACAAACAGCAACATCAGAAAATAATAATAAGATATTGTTTTTAAAAGTAAAAGAGCAAACTAAACACACAGAAAATGCATTATTAATAATAATACTCACAATAATAATAAAAAAGTGGTTCTTACCTGTTTCGTCATGGAGTCGATTAACCGTACATAAAGATCCTGTTCTGTTCTGACGCCTGTGGGAAATGTTTCATTCAGTCAGCGCCATGGCTTTGCCACACTGTATTTATATTTTTCTTTTCTTCTTTTCTTTTTTTTTATTTAGTATCATATGAAAGCTCACACCGAAAATGTGCACGACGCTCAAACTATTTCAAATAAGAAATGCATCTAAAAAGCTAAATTATAATTAAAAATGTAACGGAGCATTTTAAACTTCCATAATAAATATCCTGTTCATATCATGTTCACTATAATTTAAAAGAAATTGTTATGAATTACGTGATACTGTTATTAGTATTATTGTGTTGTTTATTGTTGGATAATAGTATTATCTTTAGCAATCCTTGTTGTCAGTATCAGGATGGAGAAGTTGGACTTACCGTTGCTGTATAAAAGCTGTAGTTTATAATGTATCCCATTGTTAGTTTTTTCGCTGTTTGGTTCCTGAAAATAAGCACGGGTGGCAATCAGACTGATGTTTTCTGAAGTTTGTTTCAATTTTGTATGTGCTTTAAAATATGCATGGTCTTGTTTTGCTTTGCAACTATGCATGTCCACTAAATTCATGTGTCAAACTTTATCTATGAAAATATCAAAATGTATAGACTATGTCATAATTCTATAAACAAGTATTATTAAGCAAATTTAAAGCTTTTAAATGTGTGGGATAAATAATTTTTGAGCAGAAGATTGCAGTATAATAATCGCGTTTACAATTTTATACTGTGGTGCACAATTTTACTATAAATTATTATGACATGCTTAAATATTCACATATATGTTTTTTACATGTAGGAGAATGTGTATACTAAAATTTCTGTGATCCTCCGTTCAAATCAGAACTCTTTTGGCGCATGTGCGTAAAGTTCTGTGAACTTAAGATGGGGAAAAATATCAAGATCTCGCGCGGCATTTTCCCCCCAAAAAAGCGGCGCTTACTTTATCCTTTTCCACAAAGTCCACAAAAGCTGTCCTTTCGATCTCTACGGGCTGACCCTGTCTGTCGTACAGAGCCAAGACGAAGTGGAAAAAATTGGACTTCCTCAGATTGGACGGCGGCTGTTTCTCGTAATGTGCCCGCGCCAGACCCACTCCGCTGCGGGGGAAAGAGATGACAAACCGAGGTCGGTTAAACAGTAGGGACAGAGGGAGCAAGGGAGCAAGGGAGGGAGGGATGGATACACACGAAATAGATATAGTATCAGGAAGAGAAAAAAACAAGTATCTAAACTGGTGGAAAGTGACCGAGAGAGTATTCTTGATTTGTCACTTAAACAGTAGTAATATGATGTAATGAGCGGCGGAGAGAAGAGGTGCACGGGGAGACCGTAATTGATACATGGCATAAGTGGGGATTTAGGGTTGGTCTGAGAAATGCATGAAAAAAAAATCGGGATGATTTGGCAGACGTACCTTTGGGCGGCTGTGTTAGCATCCACCACCCCGGCCGTGTGCATCCATGATCGGACGGGGTTCATGCCGCTGCCCAGCGGCTCCTCTTTCATAGTCGTCCCCCCTCTCGGTATATTCTCCTGAATCCCAAACATTAAAGCGGCGTGCGCAAAAACCAGCTCCAGCCGATGAGGTCAAAGCGAAAATCGAGGGGGAAAAAAGGAAGCGTCGTTCCTCCACTAGTCTCTCGCACTCGGATCTCTGCG
The DNA here is from genome assembly GCA_030014305.1 of Clarias laeviceps. Classification (NCBI taxonomy): domain Eukaryota; kingdom Metazoa; phylum Chordata; class Actinopteri; order Siluriformes; family Clariidae; genus Clarias; species Clarias laeviceps. The sequence continues at coordinate 19,759,645 of JAQMYJ010000006.1, read as the reverse complement.
AGAGTTTGGTCGTGATTTGTTGAAGAAAAAAACAAAACAAAACAGAAACAAGCCCAGTTCACAACAAGTCTCGGCTCCTTCAGCGCGTCCTGTGTTGGCACGACATGGGCGAGTGGAGGATTCTCTGTCAGGATCTCTCAGCGGCTTGTTTGGATCAGGATCCCGTTGGAGAAGTCGTCGAAATACCTGGATGATGTTTTTTTTCTTTTCTTTCTTAAAAAAAATCAGTTCAACATGTCTTGTAACTTTGCGCTGTGATGATGCTCTCAGGCTCGTGTCATCATCCCTACAGGAAAAAAAAAGCTTCAGGACACTGCTGAATCGACCACTTTCTGGCAAGCCGCTTCAGCTCCAAAAGACAAATAAACGGGAAAAAAACTATGATTTAGCGCGGAGGTGTTCCCGGACGCGGGAGAGAGCTTGATGAGGGGGGCCTTTAGCGTCTCTCGGAATGGATGGAAGCGTACAAAACTCAGCCCTCTATCCCCTAGGACTGAAGCCTTTCCCGGGAGCCAAAACTCTAGACCCGCGGGATCCGCACTGTCAGAGCGATGACGCGCTGTGGGCGGGGTTTTGACCATATATGGAGGAGAAGGGGTCTGACATTTCCGGTCGCTGGCGTTGCCCAAGTAGCGCGTGAGTGAGTACACACATCCACACACTACAAGCAGACAGCAAGATGCACTTTCTATTCACCTTTTCAAGATATTAATGTGCTCAAGTTAATCAAGGGAATCATCCGAAAACATACACATGCTTTTGCATGTAATTCACCGAAAATACTCTGTTTTGTATTTTTTTTAGAATAAATGCGCAAAACTAACAGAGTTTGGTAAATGACTTGCACACAAAAGGAAATAAATGTTAAGAATTGTGAAGGGTGAAAAATAGTTGAACATGGATTTATTAGCGCTTCAAGAGCTCGGATAAGGAGGGCATTTAGGGTTAGGTGCATCCATGCGCACTGTGGTTCACATGCAGAATAAAATCATTTGTTGGCCCCTTGTCATCCGCTCAATCACCGTGTCGTGCAAATGACAGTGACGGATATCTCAGATGCCTAATTGGCCCCTGTGTCGCTATGAAAGTCAAACGGAGCGGGAGTAGCAGATATGAGGCGCACCAATCGATAAAAAAGACTGAATTCTATTTCAAAATCATGCTGTCTATTTGATAATTGTGGATTTATAACTGTAAGTAAATATCCCTCACTATAATGGCTGAGTTGATCCTCTCCATGAGAGCGCGATGCGCAGCTGAAGTCGAAGTTCAAACTGAAGAAAAACACGCACACCGATCGTAGGCTGCAAAGTGTTCAAAACACACCAACACACACTCACATTCTCTCTCTTCTTCTTCTTCTCACACACATATCCTCACACACGTGCCGAGTCGCGCACAAATGCTCAGAAAAACCGCGATGCTTTTTTGCAAATCGCGCTAAAACTGCATCTGAAAACTGTGGAAGGACTCGAGGGATCCGCTGCGTCCACCCTCTCGCTCTATGAGCCCTTTTTTCCAATAAACAGAGCGTTTTAAGGACAATAATGCGCCCATTGCTTATTTAGTTTTGTGATATGGGAGTGTAAGGTGTTTCCTTTCTATTTTTTGCCACTTGGCAGGGTGTGTATTGATGTTAATATTTTAATGAATGGTTGAAAAATCGAGACTCCGATGTGGGTTATCTGGGGAGCCGGAGCGCAGCGCACTGGAGGGAGGGATGCGGGGACGGAGAGGAGAAAGAGAGAAAGAGAAGGAGAGATGTGTGTTTTAGAGTGTGAGAGAGCAATCTGTTTGTGCTGGTGTTGGGGGGTTAATGACTATTGCTAAAGATAAGTGAATTATCAAAGTTGTTGCTCGCCTGAAAAAGTCTATTACTTGCCTGGTCGTCCAGTTAAATCCGTAAGTAATAAAATTATATTATATAAATGTATTATTATTATTATAATTATTATTATCTGTAGTAGTAATCATTAATTCGTTGTAAAAAAAAATTACGCGTTTATGCAGGCCTATTAATTAATTATAAAATATACTATACACGATATTTAATATTAAATCGGTGGTGTTATCTCGTGTCTTTGAATTGTCAACATTTATTGCGATTGATTATTATTATTATTATTATTATTATTATTATTATTATATTGTTGATAATAGAAAATAGTTCTGTCATTATAGCCTCTAACAACGAATGTAGCCTAATTAGCAATAATTATATTAGGAAATGCAATCAATCTTGCATTCAGTTATTCTTTTCTTCATTTCATTTATTTGTATTTTTTCTTCATATTATATGTTTAAATTTCCCTCACATTGACTCTCTGCTTGGCTAACCGCAATCTACAGTATCTTTAATACAGATTACACACCAAAGCGATTTCAATCTGATTATCAAATTAGGGTTTTAGCTTAAATCCTTTTAAAGCTGATACTGTTGACTAGAGAGGGGGGAGGGGAGGAGGGGAGAAAAGTTCAACAATCCCATCGCGAAGGTAACGATCCCCTCCTTAAAAAAGGGAGTTTTAAACCTTATTTGACAACAAATGCAGCTGCCCCTCTATTTTGGAAGATATTAAGGCGAAAATGAATGCAAATCTGTGTTCAGGAGCCATCTGGCCAGAGAGAATCAGCTGCTCCGCCTGCATCTATCTCGGCTCATTTTCCAGCCTCATCTGGAGCCGAAAGCGCGTGCACCAAATACAATAATCCGCCAAGTTTCTCCTGCACTCCGACATGCTGAGAGCACACGCTGCAGTTTTATGGCTTTAGCTTAAATACTTCCCCCCCTTTGTGATCATTTAATTGCTTTTGCAAGATTAAAAAACGTGAAATTTCTAATAAAGCAAATCTAGGCTTTATTTATTAATGTACAAAATATTATTCAGGAGACACCTGCTAATGTATGAATATGCTGTCAACTTTTTTTTATAATATACTGCATTTCTTATGATATTCTTTTATTTTATAGATTTCTCTTGATCCTGTGTAAGTTGTATAAAATTGTTGATAGCGAGGATCATCATCATCATCATCATCATCATCATCATCGTTGACAACAACAACAATAATAATAATAATAATAATAATAATAATTGTGCGTGTGGGGGTGTGTGTTTGTGTGTGTGGATTTAGTTGTCTTGTCGCCTGTGTTAGATCTTTTGCGGAAAGTGTGCTAACAGCCGACAGCGCACAAAGAGAAAGTTGGTGATGCAGCTTTGAATAAGATTTTCCTCGGTATGTTCGAAAAGAGACGAGCACCCCCCCCCCCCCCTTCCTTTATTGTGCACACGAAGTGCTCCTTTTGTGCGCATTTACGGGCCGGAGGCTTCGACGATCCCCGACCTCAAAAAAAAAAAAATTTGCATTTAAATAGCGACATCAACCGATTCGCGCGTGCCGCGCGCCAGTAGGTTTCCCAGATGTCGCGGAGTGGTCGCTCACATGGCCGCTTGCCCAGCTGTCCTCTCTGCTCGTCATACCGGCGCCCCCCACCACCTCCGCGCGTGCCCGAGCCACCAAATCCCCTCAAAGTCTCGGCCACGTCCCAAACCCCATCACACTACCGTACTAAATAGTGGACCACATCCATGAAAACGAGTCTTAATCGTGGCTTGGTCCCAAATCTGCACAGTGCCGGACTAAACAGTACACCAATTACGCAGCCAATGCGCCCGAAACCTCGTGCCACTGCATTATGTGTGAAAAGAGCACACTGGCACACTGTAACCTGTAATGCCACACATACAGACTTGGTTTTTAGTGTAAAGGTATGCAAAAACGGCTTATAGTTATGGTGACTATTGTAGTGTCCTAGAGTGCGGTGTAATCTTGATGGGGCTATGTGGCCCACAAAAGACGTCCCAAGAACTTCTTGTTTTGTTCATCTAAAATTTACTAGAAATTTTGTATTTCTATTATCTGTGGTTGAAATTTTATCGATTAATATGGTGCCGAGGTGCGAATTTAATACATATACATTTTAATCTAGACTAAATTCGAGTGATCCTAGACAAAGCACAGGTATTTGTTGACGTCTCGTGTGCCCGCAACGATCGTGCGTAAAAGTCTCAGTATGAACCCGGTGTGATGTGATTTTATGACCCACCTCTCAGCCACAGTCACAGGTCTACACTAAGACGACTAGTCATTAACTGATTATCACACGACTACATGAAACATCACAAGGGCACACCATTCCTCCGTTCACTTATGAGTGCGCGGGGGAAAAAAGCCTGACTTTGCGCTGAACACGTTTTGAACACATTTTTAGACCTTTTGTGTGTGTGTGTGTGTGTGTTTGTGTGTTTTAGAGAGAGAGATAGAGAGAGAGAGTGAATGAGTGAGTACGGACCGAATCAATCATTCAGCGCTGTGATGCTGAAACTGTTGCGCGCTCGTCACAGCTCGAGCTGATCATCACACTAATGGCTTCTCTAATGGATAAATTGGAGTGTAAAAAAGACCTGTTCCCCGTTAATAGTAATTTTAGTTAACGAATGAAAAAAAGCAAATATATAAATGCAAAAATAAATAAAATATAAATCATTTTCTAAAGAAATAGATGCAAAACATTTTCTTTTTGCAGAACTGTGTGGATATAAATTTACAACCTACACTTATATACAAAATAATTCAAAAACATTGTTGTTGTTTTTATAAAGCACAAAAAAATGAATACATTTTTAAATATAATTTGACTTCATCGGGTAGAGTTGTTTTGCAAACCATGCCTAAAATATAAAGCGCAAAGAAAGAAAGAAAGAAAGACAATACAATAGTTTGCTCTAACCCGGTGAATCCAGGCGTTGTAACAAACGTGTTAATGATCTCTGAGGCATGTGGAAAGGAACTGTGAGAGGAAAGAGGTGGAAAGTGAAGATTATTTTTCCAAGGCGAAGATTTGCATGACTGTTTTTTTATTATTTGCCCTAGTCGACCTGAAATTTGATAAAGAGCGCCTCCTGTTGCTCAGATTGTGTAATGCATTTTCCAAACTGAGCTCAGTAACCCTGAACACTTTGGCACACTTCTTCAATAAATAAATATACATGCATGCATGATCTGATTTTTATTTGGATAATCTACGCGATGTACTGTAGCGTCACCTTAAGAACTGTATTTTGTCTGAATAAAATGTAAGCTATTTATTAAAGTTAATGCGCTGGGAATGAAATAAATCAGTCAGGAGAAATCAGTTGCGGTCAATATTTTAGTTTTATTGTATTTAGTTATAGAAAAAATATAAACAACAACATCAAATGTGTGGAATAATAATAATAATAATAATAATAATAATAAATGCATGGATTCTGTTTTCTTTCAATCAGTATTCTGTATTTTATTTACAGAAAGAAGCTGTTATTGTGTGATGAACAGCAGGGATTGAGGGCACCTTGACTGCGTTAAAAAAACAGGTTTCGATTAGGTAATTTTAGATATTGTAATTGGCTTTAATTAAACATGCATCGCGCTAATTAACTCAGATGATTTTTTTTCGGCAGCCACTGGGACGCGCTTTGCCGGCTTTGATACACTCAGTCCAGATGTCCCAGTACAATTCAGGCGGCAATTAGAAGTTCGACTACACACTCACTGGAAATGAAGTTCGAACCTTTGATAAGGCATAACATGCTCGAGCAGATGCTGCATTTAATATGAAATCATATACTGTCAAAGGGTGTGCGTAAAAACCTACAGACTGGTGTAATAACAGCAAATATGGATACGCAACATCTGTACTGTATGCATCTCACACATAAACACACACTACGCAAACATCTGGGGCTCAAAATGGGAATATTCGAATTATTATTATTATTATTATTATTAACAAATATGGAGTGTGAGGAACACTTTCTGAGTTGGAGTGAGTTTAAATGAGAATAGTGAGTTATTTGTGTGTGTGTGTGTGTGTGTGTGTCGGGCTCGGCCGCCGTGTAATTAGCATTTCCATTCTGCAGTTGAAATGAAGAGGGGAGCCTGCGGCGCGGCCTCGGGCTACACCCACATGAAGAGAGGGAAGAGGAGAGGAGAGAAAGGGGCAAGCGGAGAAAATATGAATAAAGAAAGCAAGAACCATTCGAGATAATTAACATGTAAAATATCCAGTGGAAATGGGGACGGAAAAGAGCGCCCCACCTCACTCACTACCGACTTTCCAGCTCCTTGTGCGTAAACTCCGTGATTAAAAAAAGTTTCCCGCAGTAATTAAAGGTCCGGGGGCGCACACTGCACCTGCGCGCACACACGGGGGTTGCGTGTGTTTGTGTGTGTGTGTGCTTTAAACACAACTCAAAAACTCCAAACCCAAATAACTCCATGTCCTTAATTATTCGTATCCGACCTACTTTTTAAAATTTGTACAAAACACCCAAGTTCATTGAAAAGGAAAAATTCAAAACGGTGATTCAGAAATCTGAGCCACACCGACACTTCTCTTCTGTAGGTTCACATGGTGAATGTGGAATTTAAAAAAGTGTTTATTGTGTGGTGACAGGGCGCCACCTACAGACAGGATAGATGCTCTAGCGCACCGTCACATCAGGGGCCCCATTATACACAAATAACACAGTAAATACTAAATTAATACTCATAACACTTCATATTGACCAAATGGGCTAGTTTTCATAAGTTAAAAGTTACAAGGCAGGTGTTTTTACCGCAGAGTTTCATAGGAAATGAATCTAAAAAAAATCTAAAAATAAAAGATCTAAAAAGTTTTTATAGACAGTGTGATTAACATCATATACAGTGATAATGACAGAAAAAGAAACGTGACAAACACTGGAAACCTCAATGGAAACAATGGAAAATATTTAATATTTTAAATGTCTGAAACTTGTCAAACTTAGACATTTCTTTTTATCTCTTTTTTTACTGTGGCTTTCAAACAAAAACTAAAATCTAAACTATTCAAAGTACATTATAATTTATTTAAAATAAACTGTTCATGTAGAAAAGAAAGACATAGACTTGTTTGCAGAATATCTATTATTTCTTTACAGTTTGGAAATGGAAAATTATAGAAAATGAGTCAACGTATGGCTGTAATGATAAAGAGGATGATGATGATTCTGATGATGATGTGGAGGTGATGGTGGTGTTTATATACTAAACCCATCCATTTTCATTTCTTGTTTTATTGATAAAAACAAAAAACTAAATATATACAACTAACTCAGGAATCCCGATTTATTTAAAGTATTAGAAAAAGTCAATAATGTCTTGGAGCAAAAAAAAAAAAAAAAAGTCTTCCTGTTAAGAAGGAGGCACATAATGACTAAATCGACTTTTTGCATAATCAGTTTATTCAATAATTTTAAAATAAATTTGGATATTCAGATCACTCCCAACCTTCTCGCAATGATAAAATGCATTGGCAAGAAAATATAAGGTCAATATGCGACCTGCGAATCCTGCAGATAGTTTTCTTTTTTTGCCACATTCATTTAGTATTTTTTTTTTTATTCAGAAATTAGTTTTGATTCTGCATATAAATTTTTAATAGCCTTTGAAGTGAATACTCTACTCTATGAATAAAGATGCAACTAATCAAATCTCCCAAACCTATTACAATTCTTTGAGAGGACCAGGAATGTTCCAAAGTAACATGTTTTGCAATGAAAAGTGAAATGTAATCCTTACTTTTAGTAATGATTAGAGTGAAATAATCAATTTGAAAAGATCTAGTTAAAACAATAAGCATCATTTACAAATTCCTCAAACTAAACATCAAGGTTAATTTAAAATGTAACTCATAAAATTAACAATCTGTAAGTGTGATAAATTTGAACAAATTTTAATGTATAAAAATATGAAATATGTACATAACAAACATTTAGAATGATTTAAGGTAAAGTATAATACATATACCTTTAAATGTAAAAGATACACACAAATGGTGCGAAAGGTACAGTTTAGTGCACATTTTTTTCCTGAGAGAGTAAGAACTCCCCCCCCCTAAACACCAGACCCCATGAGCAGCTGCTTTCAGTCATGTATGAGGGTCGGTGGATTATGTAGAGTTTATCACATTCGTAGCTTGCTGATATTTGGCTATACTCGGATGCGCTGAAGCTCGGCCAACACAGATGATAGCAGCAGACATGTGTTACCTAATGTGCTTTATCTAACCAGGCAAGCAAAGCCAAAGAATTTCTGTCAATAATAATAATATAGCTACATAACATGTACAATCAAATAAAGCATTCTAGTTCACATTAGCAAATACAATCATCACTCTATTGTCAAGGTGATTCCTAGAAAGCCAATTTTCTATATCGTTCTCCTTTATTTGTGGGGTATGAGTGTCCTTAACCACAAGTGTCCTTAATCAGTCCTACTGAATTATATTGTGTTGGTTTGATTTCTAATTTTATTTAATGACCTCATGAAAATATAAATATTCATTGCTCTGTAAACAGAATTGCAGTGCTACTGAAATATGCAGTTCAACATGAAAATGTTTTGAGCATACAGATATTTTGCAATTTTTATTTCATAGTTACATGTATTGTACTTATAAATTTTTTTATTTAATTCTACATTTATTATATTTGACACACTCACTCACTCATCTTCTATACCGCTTTATCCCGTATTAAGGGTCGCGGGGACCTGGAGCCTATCTCAGGAGGCTTAGGGCACGAGGCAGGGTACACCCTGGACAGGGTGCCAATCCATCGCAGGGCACACACACATACACACACTCACACTTTCATTCACACACTATGGGCAATTTGGGAACGCCAATTAGCCTAACCTGCATATCTTTGGACTGTGGGAGGAAACCGGAGCACCCGGAGGAAACCCATCAAGCACGGGGAGAACGTGCAAACTCCATGCACACAGAGACTGGAATCGAGCCTGGCTGGGAATCGAACCCGGACCCTGGAGATGCAAGGCGACAGTGCTTTTTATTATTATTATTATTATTATTATTATTATTATTATAGGAAATGAAATTGAAATCCCCTTTTCAAGTCACATCATGTGACTTTCCTCTTCAGAATACATTTCTGACTGATGAGGAAAATATCAGAAAACGAAAACCATACAGAGACACAGTAAATGTGAGGAAGTGTAAATGTGAGTAGTGGGATTAATAGTGATCGCTCTGCCCTATCTAAGTGTAATTCTCCATCTGCTCTAGTGGAATGTGTGTGTATATGGGGGTGTGGGTGTACATAGGTGGGTGTGTAGGGGTGAAAGTTCACCCATTCCCCTATTGCAATATTATATTGTAGTTCATATCCCACTGGTTACGACACGAGGGCAAGCTGGTAAAATCACTTAAAGACCTGTGTTATTACATGACCATTATATCAGGTCAGCTTGTAGTCATGTGCATCTGCTGGTCAATGCATAATTAGGTTTAAAAAAAAAAAAACAATAATATGTCATGATACCTGAGGGCAATTTCATGACTATACAGTGAATATATCAAGAATCATTTTGACACAGAGTGTTTATATGTAACCTTTGCTAATTACAATTGCAGGGCAATTATCTATGGATATTATTTAACACTATAATTACACATAACATGCTTTGTTTGGTTTTGAACTATTGCCCTAATTATGCACCCTTTCCCCACCCAAAACATCTTTTTGTTTTTCAGTTGCACAAATAAATTTTTTTTTTTTTTTTTTTTTAGAAATGTATAGGAAGCTGAAATGGTTGGGTTTGTGGGGAAGCAGGCTGAAAAGTGCCTGCTGGATTTCCAAGTCCCTTAGCGGTAGTAAAGAGGAGGTATTCTCATAAAGGTGAGAGTTCCTTTTACGCCATACTTGTGCTCTTAGAGAGAAAAAAGCTGCCTTCTCCCCAATAAAGACAACAGCAATGATGCATTCAATAATCTGCAACATGTATTTTTTTTTTGTTGGTAAAACCATTTGAGACAGTTTTTTATTGTTTATTCATTTTAACGATTCATTTATACAGGAATCTATTTTACACTTGGATTTGCCTTATCATTCAATATGAACCATTCACTCTCAGCAATTGGGTGGATTAAAAAAAACAAACTTAAATCATAGAATTTACATCGTCATAAATTTCATTTTACACTCACACTGTGTATCTGAATGTATCATGTGATATTTATCTTACAGAGAGCATCTTGACAAGATTGTGTGATTCATTCCTGATACGTTCCATGCACGGTATTCTTGCTAAGAAACTAGCAGTCTAGAGATGTCTCACTCTCCACTTGAGCATTTGAACAATACAAAACTAATTCTGATGTGTGAATCCTACATTATTAACACAGAGAAAGAGAATGAGAGTTTGCTGTGAAAAAAAAAGCCAAGCAAAAGCTAAAAATAATCACTGGCAGCTTTGCACAGCGGTGCAGCGAGTGGCTAGGGACCTCCAAGGTGGCAAAGCAGTGAAGAAGGAGCACAGAAAACCTGGCAGAATGTTTAAATTAAACAGTGAAACTCAACATCTGCGTTCCAAAGCCTTTACCCTCAATTTCGCATCTCAGGCGCGTGTGAATGTGTGCGTTTGCGTGTTTGTGTGAGCGCACGCCGACTCGTGAGCGTGTGTGATTGAGAGATTTTAGGCACTCATTCGCACTAATCTCCATTTACTCCGATTTCACTAGCTCAGTGATGAACTATGACACGACTGTGCCTCCGAACGCATTACCCGCATGGAACGTCGCCCCAATTTCCGACTTGGAGGGATGCGGCGTGTCGGAAAAAAAGCATATGGACTGCATATTCATTAGTGCACTGCTGATAAATAGATTAATTGGCTAGATTAGGCAGCCAAAGCTTTGATCACAGGGACCGAGCCAAGAGTGTGTTTGTTGTTTAGTGTTGTAATTTTGTTCATTGAGAGTAACGCGGTGCTGAAAACCTTGCTGCACAGGCGTTTATGGGATTTATTTTCCATTTAGTGTTAAGAGGAGACCACAAACATGTAAACAACAGAAGAGCAAGGAAATCTAATGAGTGTGTGGGTGGGTACACATGTAAAAGGAAAAGAAACACAAGAAGGGTAATTAGTGCTCTGAACAATTCAATCATATGTGATTGTAGCTTTATTGTGTTTCATCATGTCAGAGTGGTGTCAAACCTCAAATCAGGATCCGGTGATATACAGATTTACTTACATTACACTGGGAATGGAAATGGCGACAAAATATCTAACAAAATTGGTAAATTACTAAAAAAAAAACACATCAAATCAGAGTTGCACTACTTCGGAATGACAATAAAATGTACCAAACTGCACATTTGTCACTCTGTGATTTCATACTAGCAGCTTTATTAACCTTTTGTTGTTTACAAATATTTAAGCTCTACATTTTGTTGATTGACTTGATGGATTGATTGATTTCTGCCATTGAACCAATTAATCGATATCTCTACAACGGTATATATTGCTTTCAATTTCACAAATATCCTGATGTCTCTGAATGAGCTCTGAACCTTCCTAAAGATTGTTCAGTGATCAATCAAATATTGTATTTTGCATTGTAATAGAAATCAGCATTGATTGTGTTGTGTAATAAAGCCGTGAAAAATGTAAATGCAGTGTACAAATATTAAAAGACATTTAGAACTCTTTGATCTCACTCGGAATCTCAAACGTTTACAAATATATTATGTACATAAAATATATTCTGAAGTGTTTGTGCTTTTGATCTTTTTTGATTGATTGTTTCATTTTAAATTACTGGCATTTTTGTGTTTTATTTTAGTTCAGTTACATTTAGTCTAACTATAAAAGCACAGTGATGACCGTGACCTGTGGATGCAGTTACTGCGTTCCTGTTCAATTCTGAGCTGAATGAAGATGATAATGTGGGAAAATGAATCGGCAGGTCTGAGCAGTGAAGTTTTTCAGCGCATCAGAAGAGTCCGTGTTTATTCTCTTTGCTCTTTCTTTCTCCCAGCGGAGACTCTGTGGCTTCACCCCTGTTAACTCGGATTTGATTTAACCTTTAAAGCAAAGGTGCGCGCCTCCTCCTTCTCGGTAAACACCTCCAAAACACATTTGCACTGGAACGATTCTCAGATACAAACATGACGTGAGGCTTTGAGAACGCCACCTGCATTATTAATTCATAATATGCTTACAGCTCTTTATCAGGACTGTGAGAGAAGATGAAAGGCCTCGTTCAGCGACAGCCGTCCTCCTGCATTGGATCTTTTCAAACCCGGTGCTCGACAGCCCAGGATGGGCCTTTGTATGTGTATACATGCATGTGTATGTGTGTGCCTTAACACTTTCAACAGCTCATCCATTAGAGCAGGCCCACTGTTGACTGACAGCAGCGTTCTGCACCCTTTCATGGCTCCGTGTACATTGCATAAGTCTGTGGGGGATTGCTTTGAGCGCCGAGAGAGCTCTGAGCACTGTCAAGGCTCACTGAGAGCCACAGAGGTGATCTAGCTAAGTAAATAACCTAAAAACACACCAGCATCAGTCCTCTCTTTGTTTTCCAGCAAGTAAAAAAAAAAAATCTCAACAGAAATACTGGTACTGAAAAAATAGACAGCATTTTTTTTTTGTTGTACAATTTGATTCCTGTTTCATTTTAAATGTTCTAAATGGATCGAGAGATTACAGTAGGATGGGACATGTTTGCACCAAGCAGAACAGAAATGTCATTGGACTGAATAGGGTACAAAGAAAAGTACTTAAGAAACACCTAAGAAGTCAATCTGGCTTAAATAAAAACAAGAATACTTCATGCTACACAGGGGATTTTAGTATGCAGTACTGTTTGGATCAAAATCGCCACAATGCCTACTGTATGTCAAATTTAAGCTAAATATTTTCAGAAATTACATTTAAGCTTGCAAAGAAAATTTTATTATATATATATATATATCTATATCTTCTAAATCCTCTTAAACAATGCTGTTAGAAGTGAAACATCCAAAGCGTAAAAAACTAACATGTCCATCTTTAAAATGTTTAACCGCTTTTCCTTTCAGTTTTTGTTCTATAAAGCTTGGGAATTTTGGGATTTTTTTTAAAGCAAAGAAACAGAAGGTATCCCTGTTGCCCAAAGGGATGCATGAAACAATTCCTTACAAAATAAATGATTTATTCCTACAATTATCTCTAGACCATCATTTTCATCATCACTTTGCAACTATCTGCATTTACTTATGTTCAAGGCACCCACATATAAAACATTTCTGATTGAAAACATGGGTACACCATTCTTTAAAGTGAAACATGGTCAAAGAGTCAAGTACACAATATATGATTTATAGCCGAGATAACATGCAGACGACTATTTTATCTTTTATCCTAAATGAAGTTATTCTTTCACAATAGTCAATTATGTTATATGGAGAATTAAAGCATAAGAATGAAGATTTCTAGTTTCTAGTTCATCACTCCAGCTACTTTCTGTGCTAAAGATGACAGTGTCTTTATCTGAAATCCAGTGATTCTACACTATTCTATGGATTACACAAACTCCTGGCATGTTCAGTTATCTGCTATGTATCTTTAAGTGAGTGCTGAGGCGGTGTCTGAAAAGCAGAGCAAATTTGACTCATTAAAGAGCATAAAATTGTGTCTTTGTGCGTGACCTTTTGTTCAGCATCTTTGGAGAATTCTGTTCCTAAAAGAGGTGAGTTTTTTGTGCACAGAGAGGAAAGGCTCCACGGGTATTGGGTTCCTATAGGGAACAATGCCGATAGGTTCACCTTGCAGTGCATGGGTGTAACTTAGCCTGGAATATTGTGGATCAAAGACTAATAAACAAAGTAGGTGGAAATGCTGTAAGAGTATATGTGATCTGGCAAAGGATACAGGCATGAAAAGAGCAGGCTGACTTTAGGAGAACGAAAACATTAAGCAAAACGTAAAAAAAAAAAAAAAAAAGTCACTCTGTCGTGTTTCCTTCAATCTCTTTTATAAGAGCTACACATAATTTGCATGCTTACTGTACATTCAGAGAGATGTGGAAACCCAAACTGAGAAGTCCAGTAGCGTATATACTGTATGTAGGACATCTGCATGTTGTAGGACAATACCCTTTATGGTTGTGCTTTCATCTCTGTGCTGATCACTGGGAAAATATGAAAGAGGAAATGTTCCCTTTGTGCGTGTACAGAGTGCAGCATGACCTGCTGATCTCCACAATAAAGCCGTAATGGCCGTGCACCTCCCTGAGGAACACACCAGCAACCTGGTCCTCTTATGGAAGCTGCAGAAACAGGTCACTGCGAGCATGCAACAGAGGAGAAAAAATATGTCTTTATGAGGCCAAAAAGCTGACATCAAAGTAAGCAGATGTACACCTGTCATAAAGCCTCGGAGGGGATTGACATAGAGCCCCTCATTCATATCCAACATGTCAAATGGCAACTGCCAAGCTTGACCGTTGCGAAAAAAAAAGGGGAAAAAAGAAAAAAGATTGAGATCTGCCTGAACCCCTGCACATCATCTCATCACGCTTGATCTCCAAATATGAGTTTTCCAAAGATGAGCTTTTTCCCCTCTCACACTCGGCGGCTACTTTATTAGTGGCTAAGCTCTTTACACTTGTAGCATATTGCAGCAGGTTAGGAGCCTAAGCCTTATTGTCCCACATTATTGAAAATCTAGGCTGTGAGAGCCGGCCCCTGGAGGTCAAGCTTTGTCTGAGTGCGCTCGCTCTCTCATTTCTCAGGCAACAAGAGGCAACACTGGGGGAGGACGGACAAGATTGAGCTGGTAATACACTTAAATCCATCTTGGTTGACTTACCACAAACTTCCTGCTATCCCCGCGGCTTCTCGTGAGCCGAAATAATTCCTTTATAACTTACAAGTGCAGAAACTATGACTTATGAATTCATTGCAACACGGGCAGCATTATAAGTCTGTGGAATGGGAGGGCTATTTTATGAGGGACTCATAAAACATAGACCAGCACTAGACCGAGCTGGCTAAATTGGATGAAAGACGCTTATGTCAAATTGAGAAGCACATCTCCTCTGAGAATACGGATAAAAAGCTTTGCCTTTCATCGCTGCCACAATAAAGTCAGATGTAAATTTTGTGTTTCCTGTTTGAAGACTAAATCATAGTTTTTGAGATGTAAATTCAATTTATCAGCACAAATCATAAAACAACTCGAGTCGACATAAGTTGCTTTGTGATGAATTCAATCGAACAAGCCAGATATCTTTTGTTCTAACAATTTGTGATTATGCATTTCGATGCTATAAGGCCTGAGCGACGTGGCGGTTAATTAAATGTGGACTGTGGCGTGTAGGTGCTGTAGGTGAGAGTTCTGAGGGTTGTGGCACCACCTGGTGTTCGTAGTAGAAAAGTACATGTTTGGGATTTTTTTTTTCAGTTGTCCTTTTAAGGAACCTTAATTGTTTTATATAAAACCTTACAAGTTGTGAGAACCATTGAAGTAACTTTTTGAGTGTACTTTTGCTGTGCAGTTTTAACACCAAAACAAACACATAATGTAATAAAAGACAAAAAAGTTATTCAAATTAATCTTTATGTAAAGTATTACATAATTAAGAAAGTGGTATTGTTATAACAAGGTGTTATTACATATTGTTAAAAAAGCAAATGTGTCCCCCCCCTCAAATATTCATGCAGCATTTACAAAAGGGAAAAAAATAATATTAATATATAAATACAGTGTTGCATGTTAAAATGCTACAAATGTAAAACAAAAACAAAACAGAAAGAAAAAAATACCCTTTCATAATTACATAAAACATCTCAGTGCAATTTTTATCCACTGGCCTGATTTTGAAAACACCTGTCTCTGTATTCATAAAGTACAATTTCCTAGATTTTAGAACCAATCTAATAAAATCTTTAGCAAAGAGAACATTTAAATGACTATCCTAGTTTAAACAAAACATTCTCTTTGAAACATGTAATCTTACAGTCAGGTAAACATACTAATAATATGAAATGAATTTGGTCTACACTAAATACGCAAACAAAACCCATCACTGGCTGCTCTCCAAACTACACTGTAGTAGGAACTAAATAAGCATTCATATCAAATGTGATAACCTGAAATTTCTAGTAATCACCTGTGGTTAGCCCTTCCATTAAACAGCAGTCGTTGAAGTGTTGATATTAAAAAAAAAAGGGAAAAGAAAGAAAATACCCACAGGCAAGATGAGAACTGAGAAGTCAAGTACTTGTAGTGATAAATAAGGCACAGAATGTGTTGTGATATGAACTGGCCAAAGAGCAGGCTGTTCCTCCACTCCAAGAGATCCTGCAATCTGTTTCCTTATTCATCCTCTCCAGGACCTGTCTGACCTTGTGATCAATATCTCTGCATGATATGATTTATATGGCCCTGAGAGAGAAACACAGAGCAAACATTGATGTGACACAGGTCACCTTTCTGCATGTTATGTTCATTAACCCTTTGTGATTGATATTCATATATGCTGACTCCAGCTAAGATGGATCAAAAGAGCGCGGCGGCGAGATCAGATGCTAGGTGCCCTGGCCTGCAGGTAAAGTGTTTCAAATGTGCATTTCTTCATTGTCGTGAACTTTGCATTGATTTTCCAAATGCGGGAAATTCCCAAAGTCATCAGATTTCAGGCAAATACGCTATGGGCGATTTCACAATAATGTTAAAATAATGCAATTTCAAAATAATGTTTACGAACGCTCCACTTACACTGAGTGCTAATAATTTGCTAATTATCCGATTAGTATCAAATCTATCTGATCAAATGAGGTGTATAATCCTTTTTAATATAAAGGGTGTTCAAGTCAAACTGGGACTTGTGGTGCTGGAAATTTTTCATGAATGAAGGTGAAAAAAAAACTATTGATATTTGGAGAAGATGAAGCACTGTACAGTGATGAGACTCAGCTGCAGGAAAAACATTTCATTAGTGCAAATGTACAGTTCTGACCCTGCTCCAAGCCATTTCCACGTTTGGGCCATTATAGGAGTTCCTGGGAGGCCAGCGTTTCAGACATGAAGCAGGTAGTCTGATCATGGTTCTGGCATACAGAGAAAACTTTCAACCGTGATGGTATCCAAACACTAGTGAAAAGCTGGGATAAGTGCATTAGTGTAGCAGTAATGTAGGGAATTAAATAGAGTTTTTACGCTCATAACTGTGTGCTGATATTCTGCACAATCAAAGTCCCAGTTTGACTTGAACACCCTTCATAGTTTATTAAACAGTAGAATGCTAATCGTGTCAATTTTTGTATTTAATGTTTAATAACAGAATCTATGTTTGTGTTCTGCATACTGCATACTACATACAGATGTGGGACACAAACTGACCCAAATGAAGTTAGCTTGGCATCAAGACTATACAAGCATGCAGAACTTACATAACAAAATTTACTTAACGATCTACACTATATGACCAACTATGTGGATCACATGTGGATCAATTTAGATTTAGGTCCCTGTTGCTGTTATAACTCCACTCCACTCTTCTGGGAAGGCTTTCCACTAGATTTGGGAGCATGACTGAGGATTTGTGTTATTTCTCCATTAAAGAGCATCAGGTCAGATACTGATGTCAGGCAAGGGGGCCTGGGGTGCGGCCAGCTTTTCATGTCATCCCAAAGGTGTTCAGTGGGGTTCAGGTCAAAGATCTGTGCAGGCCACTCGAGATTTTGTACTTCACCCTTGACAAATCATGTATTCATGGAGCTTGCTTAATGTATAGCAGCACTGTCAGCCTGGAACAGGTTTGGGGTTCTTGGCTCCAGTGAAGAGAAGGTCTAATGTAACAGGATACACACTGACACCACTACCCAGATCTGTGCTTCTGACTTTGTGGCAAAAGCTTGAGGAAGAATACATGTAGGTGTGATGGTCAGGTGTCCACAACCCTTCGGTCATACAGTGTATACATCTCTTAACAAGATAACATTGAGTTAAATTTTCTTAAATCATGCGTGCAATTAAATTTCATATTCATATAACAATTCTTATCACTTTCTGTTCAATCATTAGACTTGGAAGATGATATTCCTCAGATGGAAATCATTTAAAAACATCTTCTTAAAAAACACAAATGTGATTAAAAATGTGGCACATTAGAATCCATAAATCAGTTTATTCAGAATGAGATGTCCATAAACAGTAGGGATGGGAATCACCTACAATATTATCACGATATTATTAGAAGTATTACGATCTTATAAATATTCCGATTTGATTTTACACCAAATGTTCCTTGATTTTCATAGAATTTGAAACCTTTAATGAAGTTTGATAAATTAATTAAGTTTAATGATTAATTAAATGTAGGCCGTTCCTTATAACATTAGTTTTCACACTTAAAAACGAAGCTTTAAATACAAGAGTTTAACTGAGCAGTACGGATCCCTGTCATCTGCCATAATTATTATTTCTAAACAAACTTGGCAAATTACTGACTACTACCACATGGGAGAAATATCTTTAAATAGTTCAGAGTGCGCAATCCATATGATTATAAAGAAATGGTGACATTTTGCCTCCTCAAATGCCTTCAAAGTCTCAAAACTTAACTTGATGGTGAGCATGCAGGGCTTCTAACGCGAGCATGTTCTTCAAACTCAGAGTTTGGAGGGAAATGCAGACCAAACGCTTTTAACGTGTGAAAATTTTGATAATGTAATTCCATAAAAATGCTTTTCTGTTACGCCACTTGAAAGCTTCTGTGCTTAGTACAGAATCTTTATAATCTAAAGCTGATCGACCGGTTCATCTCTATGATAACATCTCTACTAAATGTAAAAATAGTTAAAAAAAAATTATTTTTGGAGTTAGTGTGGCGATACATAAATCAAAAGTATCGCGATTCATAATTGAATCAATTTCCCCCCCATCTCTAATAAACACTGTTTGTCTGTGTGTGTGTCATTGTGCATGTAATAATTAGTAATATAGTAATATAGTATGGTAACTATATAGTTGCTAGCAAGCTCTACCATCATAATGTGTTAAACAAGCATTACAGCCTCACCTCATATTGTCAAACGAATAAAAACATAAACCAATTAAATAAACACAGAGTGTGAAAGCTCACCGGTTCTCCTGCCATGCACCTGGGGCAGGATTGCTGAGCTGTGTCAAGAACCTGCACAAAAGTTCACATACATACAACTGAATGTTAGTTTCGCAACGACTATATTTCAATACTTGTAAATACACTTACTCTGACACAGACTTTGTTCTATGTGCTGTTTATCAGTTAAAGGGCAGTTAGTCTTTGTTTTGGTGCAGAGTTAGCATCTGAATGAGGGTGACCTTGCAGCCAGAACGTTGCTATGGGGGTAGAGCTTAAAAAAATAATCCTTCAAGCCTGGCAATTAATTGTTGCAATTCTTGGCACTTCAAGATGCTTTCCCAGATCTATATCTGCCATATTATGGCATTTTAGAAAAACTGGTTAGCACTGTTGCCCTGCATTCCCACCTCGGGTCTGTGTGCGTGGAGTTTGCATGTTCTCCCCGCTCTTGGTGGATTCCCCCAGGTACTCCGGTATGTCCACAGTCCAAAGACATGCAGGGTAGGCTAACTGGCATTTCTGAATTGCCCGTAGTGTGTGTGAGTGAGTGTGAAAGTGAGTGTGCGCTTGTGTGCCCTGCAATGGATTGGCACCCTGTCAAGGGTGTAACCTGCCTTATGCCCTGAGTTCCCAGAGATAGGCTCCAGGCCTCTCGTGACCCTGAATAGGATAAGCAGTATAGAGAATGAGCAGTATACAGTGAGTGCAATTTTTTTTTCCCCATGTCAGGATCTGGCTAGCAAGTTCAGTCCTCCCAATTTCATTTTTGCCTGGTTCAGAGATTAGCTCAGCCTCCACACAGAACAGACCTGCTAAGGTTTGTGATGCATGGCAGGTTTAAAACAATTGGAGGGCAAGGTCTACCTCGTAAGTGAAAATGCAATTCACATTATAGACAGAAGAGGGGGAAATACACCTTGGATGGAATACAGGTCTATTACAGATCACACGTACTCACCACACCTAAGAACAATTTAGCACAGACAAGCCATCTACTGGCATGGGATGTGGAAGGAAACCGAGTGATGTAAAGATCAATTTTATAATAATAATTAACAAAAAGTATGTTAAGCAGTAGGGCTAGATATTGTGATGATGATGATGATAGTTATATTGTGAAAACTGTCACAAACAATTATAGATATTAATATATGTTATATATACTCTAACTCTTTAACCATTATTGATTTATAGTTAATTAAAAGAAAAAATGGATTTGGATATTCCAAATAAACAAAGTTTATTTGGCCTAGATAATTTTTGCTTTGAATTATTAATGCTAATTTGTCTTTGTAGACATACTATAAAATTATAATTGCGTTATTGTTTCCAAATGTGTTTCTTTTTCTGTAAGCATGACACATATTTTGCTTCATAGATATGTCTTTTGACATATTGCCCACCCTTAATAAGCAGTACTGTACAGTACAGTTTATCCATGGAGGCATCCTTGCGATGCCCTGGCTTTTTTTTTCAAAACTATTATTAAAATAATGAAGCAAATAAGAACAGCAAAGATGAAATATTTTGACCCTTCCCTCTTGTGTAACTGAACCACTTCATCTTTTGCTGAAGAATCTGCTAATCTGTATTATGAGCTATTTTTATGACTGTGCTCTCAGTACTTTGTACTCGTGACTCAAAGTTTCCTGAGTGCATTCGGAACAACATATAACAGCCGGTAAAGCAACGAGCCAAGGTCGACATTCTTACCATAGTGGTGACGTGGTGATTTGCACTGGTGCCGTTCTGATGGCCAACTTGTGGAGTGTCCCATGAATCCATTGGGCTGTCCATCACAACATCACATCTGACCTCGATGCAATTTCCCAATCCAGTGCATGCTCTTTTCTTATGTGTTTAAAATAGGGAAGATAATAAAACACATATAAAATGCATGTGGTTCAGTAATAAACATCAAATCTACATCAACAAGTCAAAGGCATTCTGTAGGTCTACAGCAGCATAACTCTGTTATAATTTATTTCTGCTAAGAATAGTACTGAACAGTATGTCAGAGTCATTCCACCAAGGGCAGTGGAGGGGAGGCCAAAATAAATGACTGTACACTCTTAGAAAAACAAGAGTTTTCATAGGAAGAGTGAGTGGCTCTCGGTTTGTAATAATGATGCGGTGAAAACAGCTTCAGGAACCTTATAAAAGTTTAAAAGGGTCCTGAAATGGGAACAAACCAAAGAGATCTTAAGGGTGCTGGAAGGAGCCTAACCGTTTAAAGAGACACAAAGAGAACATATACAGTACATATACATTATACATATACTTTTAACACAAAGAGGACAACAGGTCAATTTAAAGAAAGAGGTAAATAATCAGCATCTCCACTTGGGCCTTCTTAAAGACATCTCTGTGCTGTTTGATCAAGAACAACACTCTTAGGCAAGCTGTCACTTTTAAAGTCCTTAAAAAAAATCTTGAAAATAGTATTAATTGTGTAATAATAGCTAAACCTTACTTGCTCTAAAGTGGAACACATACTGGTGCATATGTGTTGTATATCGGTGAGGCAGGGATAGCTCAATGGTACAAGGTTCAAACCCCACAACCGCCAAGTTGGCCCTGTTGTGCCCTTATGTAATGAAATGTAATAAGATGTAAATCAGATGTAATGAGATAAAATCTGTAATGTAAATGCATTCATTTTGTCATAAACCATGGGTCTGTATGGTATTTACTTCTTGCATGTCTGTGTGTTGTACATGTCATTGCTTTACTTTGTGGTTTTCAAAGTGGAGGTCTGTAAAGCATATCTAGGAAGCATGTTGTATTTTTCCCCCCAATAAATGTGTTGGATATCACAGGACACAATTATCAAACTTCAATTAATACACAAATTACAGATTAAAAATAAGAAAGCGTTATAGGTTAAAGTAAGTTAGTGGATAAAGTTTCAAAGCAACAGAAACAGTTCTGGGACACGGGGTGCTTTGCTCTGTATACAACACGTGCATAGGGAGTTCATATACACAGTATTTAGCTTTTAGCTTTGGCTATTAACAATTAATTTAGTTTAGTTGATAATAAAGTGAGTAACTGGTGGCTGTATTAAACAGGACATATTTACCGACTGGCAGTCCCACTGGCTGTGCTCTTCCTCCCGCTGTCTCTTATTCTGCACCAGGGCACTTACACACTCCATGGACATGACGAGGGTTATTTTTTTCCCTCCAAACGCCCTTACACTCCTCAGCAGGGTGACCGAGCTGTATGTGTATTAAGTACTCCAAGCCAAATGTATTTCCGGGATTCTGAACTACTGAACAATACACTCCAACCAGCGGGAACGACGTAATTGATCGCAGTCCAAGCATTTAACAGCCGCCAAATAACCTTCTCCCAATATATGAAGGCCGGTTCTCTCAACACAATCGAAAAGGACCGGCTTTTTGTAGCTCCAAGTCGCGGATAAGAGTCAATACGCTACATGAACGCGGTGCACAATTCTTAACTTCTTCCTTGTGTTTAATTTTTTCCTGCTGTTCCCACGTTATCACGAAGCGCGCAGATCAACCAATCCGCTGTGAGCTTGTGAAGTAAAAGGCGGGACGATTACCAACCGGAGGCTTTAATTGGCTTTTTGGCGCGAAAGCGTAAGCGATGGATTTAAAGTGACAGAACAGTTAATTTTTTAACACACCGTAACTATTATGTTATACATATATTATTACTAGAGTACCGTCATTGACGGAAAAAGACTTTTAAAAAAGTTAAAAGGTTAAAGCTAAAAATAAGCTCACCAGCTTTAATGTAATCAGTGATATTAATATTTCAGGTTGAAGCCCACGTACATGTCTGCCTATCTTTCTGTACGGCAGAAGTCTTTGCCTAACTTATTAATACAAATAACTACAATTTTGTACGGTTAAGTATCTTTTACGACTTGCTTATGCTAAGTTGTACTTCTTTTGCCGTCCAAATGCACTCCCTGTTCAGTAATCAGAGTGAATCACAGATGAGAAAAGAACAAAAAACATTTTGTCCTAAAACGACTTCAGTGCGTTAAAATTCACTTATGCCACTTCAGCGCTGTTATGAAAATATTAACTAATCCCAGTAAAAATATTCAGTTTAGCTTTTCTAATTAATATCTGTTTAAATTGAGCAACTAGCTTATTAGTAGCTCATTTTAAAGTAGATTAAATCAGGCACATACCTGTTCATAACATCACTTTTACTGAACATTTTTATTTCACTTGAGGCACATATCTAAATACTGCAAAAGTTTCAATAAATTCTGAACAAGCGGTTGGTTTAAGACACGCAGACAGTTTAATGCATGCGCAGTACATTGTCAAAACATGTATCTTAAATTTTGGCACATAACTGCTCATAATTTCACTTTATTTTGATAGTTTTTAGATGCAAAAATATAATTATAGTTTTGGAAATTGGTAATATTGGTAATATTTTGGGTGGCTGGAATGGATTATTTGCATTTACATAATTTGTTTTGTAATACAAAATTTCTCCTTATGAACTTGCCTCTGAAATGGATTAAACTTGAATGCCAAGGTTTCTCTAGAATTGTGTAGGACAGGGGTTCTGAATTAAAATTTAGGAAGGTCCAGTCAATAAAATTAGACTTATAAAAAAGCTTTCAGACCGGAACTCGTTAATATGTTGGGGACTCACTGTAAATTCTTTTATTATTATTATTATTATTATTATTATTATTATTATTATTATTATTAACAATGATTTGGGAACATATGAGACAAACTGGTTTTAAACTTTCCACATGAAATATAAACATAAATTGACCTGTCCATTCATCTTTGAACGTTCAGTTTTCATCATCTACCGTTCCTTTTTCTGAAGTAAGCCATGATGTGTCTCACTTTTGTTTCTGTACACACTCTGTCTATACATGGAAAAAGTGCTAGATTACTAATATATTAATCGTAATAATATAATAATATATATTGTCAATAATATATATTGTCTTGTTTATCAGGAAAGCATCAGGGTCCAGATTAAACTGAAACTCGGTCTGGATCCGGACCATGGTCCGCCATTTAATGATGCCTGGTATAGGATGTCACTGCTATTATAAGTTCTCTTCAGTGCAACTATGGAGTCCAGCCCACGCTGATCCTATGTGACAATGTCTCTGTGCACAAAGTGAGCTCCATGAAAACATAAAGAATACATTTTTTTTCTGCTGTACACATAAAAATGAAAAAAGACAACACAAGATTATTGTTCTAAACAGATAATATAATATCATTATATGCAAAAGTAAAAAATGCAAAAAGTTTTTATTTTTATGGAACTTTTGAACATGTTTCAGTTTACGAGCGCAAATTATGGAGGACTAAACATGACATAATTATAAATAAATAAATGTGTGAATAAATAAGTAAATATATAAATAAATAAATA
>JAQMYJ010000006.1:19691070-19719459 GCA_030014305.1 Clarias laeviceps | reverse complement strand
TATCTGACTTACAGCTCTCTCTTTATCTCTTTGTATTTCTCTTCTGTAGACGCGATCGCCTACACACACACACACACACACACACACACACACACACACACACACACACACATACATTCACACACACACACACACATTCACACACACACACACATTCACACACACACACACACACATTCACACACACACACACACACACACACCCCAATATATATTTTAGCAGTGGAGTGACCTCTTCAGGGAGAGCTTACAGATTAAATGCCTGCTTCCTCTAATTGCACTGCTCTCCTCACTTTCACTTTGTACTTGTATCTGTGTTCCTTTCCTAATGTGTTCATGAATGTTTAGGAAGCCAAATGTGGATTCAGCCGTCAGATACTTGAAATAGTGAATGGTGTTGGGTAAGGCTTTTTTTTTAAACAACTTTATTCTAATATCTGTACACATTGTAGAGTTTAGGGATCATTTTCTTGACACCATACATTGCTAATGCATTAAGAAAGTGACATAAATATTGATTTATCTCATCAGCATGAGTGATTTATACTGTTTTTATTATTAATTACAGGGTTGAATACGACACATTTAATATTCTTCTGGATGAAGAGGTAATGTAGTGTTTTGTAATAATTTGACATGCAACATGCTGTGTTTGACTTCAGAAGTCAGAAATGCAGCTTGGGCTACAAACACATTTTTGTGTGTGTCTGGGTGTGAGTGGGGATGGGGGACTTAATCTTTTTCCAGTCAAAAGTTTGGACCAACCTTCTAATCCAATGGTGTTTCCAGATTTTCCTGTATTTCTTTTTACAGTGTAAAACAATGCTGAAGGCGTCCAAAATATTCAATAATCTCCTCTGAACAGTTGATATTGAGTTGTGCCTGATATTTTTGCTCTGTAAACTTTTCATAACAGCTCTAATCTGAGATGCTGCTTGTTAATTGCTGATTTTTGAGGCTGGTAACTCTAAATTAACTTCTCCTCTGCAGCAGATGCAAGCTTGGTTTTAATGAGAGCCAGTTTCATCGTGGTGCTTGATGGGTTTTGCAAAAAGACCAGACCTCAGTGTCTCAAAATAACAACTGAACAACTGACAACAGTTGTTTTTGTTGTTACTTAATGACCTAATTCCGTGTGTCATTTTGTAGTCTTGGAAAAAAATAAAATCCAGTGTTGTTCTAGATTCTAATAGAATATAAGAAATAAATTCAAACTTGTGTCCAAACTTTTGACTGGTACTGTAGGTACTTCATTGTTTGCTTCTTTTGTTAGCCAGCTAACTGTGCTGAGTGATTTTTTATTCGTCTGTTCAAAACCGTGCAGTCAGTGTACACATATTTAACAAGCCAACATGTCAGTATGTTTACTGTTGATTGCGTGAGCAGAAATGTTGATTTGGGGGGCATTTATTTAAGTCGTTCCTAGTCAGAGTTCTGACTATGTTTTAGTCAAACTCAGCATTAAGTCTGATCAGGAGATGAAAATATTATTAATAACCAGAAGTCAGGCTGTTTTCCTATAGTACTGTAATTCTACTATAACCTTATTGTTTGTTGTTGTGTGTCGGCAGGTTAGACAGGGTCTAAAGACTTATTCCAACTGGCCAACATACCCACAGGTCTACGTGAAAGGGGAGCTCATCGGAGGCCTAGATATCATCAAGGTACCTAAGCACAGATTCACCTACACCTAAATTTTATTTATTTTAGGGATAGCTCAATGGTTTAGGCATTGGACTAGGGTTCGGGAGGTCCCAGGTTCAAATTCCATGACCACCAAGTTATTCCTTTTGGGCCCTTGAGCAAGGCCCTTAACCCTCAACTGCTCAGATGTATAACGAGATAAAAAGTCGCTCTGGATAAGGACGTCTGCCAAATGCCAATGTAAAGTACTTAAGGTTTTGGGTTACTGATCAGGGGTTCAAACACTGCCGAGCTGCTGGGGTTGGGCACTTGAGTAAGTACTTTAACCCTTTCCACTCCGGGCAAGCTGGAACCTGTGTTATGACAAGGTCGGTACTGTATACTTGACCACTAAAGCCTGCTGCTTTGTTCTCATGTGTAAAAAATAAAAAAAATAAATCTGGCTGCAGTATCATTGTGTGTCCATAAGAGGGCACACAAATTCCACATATAAACAGAGTTTTAGCGCAGTAAAGCGTGGGCAGTGTAGGAATTAGGTTGATGACCCAATAAAGTTTGGCCAGATTTTAATGCACTACAGTTTGACATGCAGTGTCAGGATGTATCACACTTGATTAATGTCCAAGTAGTGAGCTGCTATAACATCAGATGTTATGGCAGCTCTATCCTAGAGCATTAATCAGACTACAATAACATCAGATGGAATTCTGACAGTGTGTGGAGTCTTGTGAACTCATTTAACATATTAACAAAAAAGTAGACAAGCTGTAGCTAACGTCCAGTTGCTTCTGTAACGTGCACAATATGTATTGGGTCCACAGCTTCCCATTGTGTGCTGTAAATAATTCATTAAATTGGTGCATTAAAAAAGAAACAGCATGCCGATTATTATAAACAGTTGTGGATAGTGGATTTTGTCTCACATACATCTTTCCTATGTGAATATTTTACATTTTAAATGTTTGTGTTGGTTTGTTAGTTTCTCATAGAAATTGTAGGATTTGGCTGAACATACAGAATGATTCAAACATTGTGTTAGTTAATACCAGAGGACAGCATTTATAAAATTGTTCAGTGTATTCCAGGTTTAAATTGTTCAGTTTCAAGCTTTTAGTATCCTTTCTATTGTTTTCTTTGTTTTTCATATTTACGGTTGTCTATAAATTTAGTTCACACATTGTAAATGCAGTCCATCTCACCATAAAGCTGACGTGCTAACTGAACAGGTTGTAAGTCCTTCAGAATTGCAGTAACACAAGTAGAGACTAGAAATTAGTTGGAATAAATCTGATCTATGATGTGTTTTGTCAGGAGCTGAAAGAGAACGGTGAGCTGGAGTCAGTGCTGCGAGGGATGAATTAAATGGAGATGGGAACAAGTTACACTGAAGTCTTCGCTGCTGTCTATGCAGACTACGTTCTAAAGGTCACAGGAAGCAGAACCGCAATATTTGAAGCAAATCTCATCTTTTAGATGATCATTGGATTAACGTGGTGGTATTAATAGCTAATGCCTGTTGGCAAAACGTGTCAAGAAGTCTAATAAAGCTGACATCTCAATCAAATGAGGTTGTAATGGCTTAATTTTAATTACAAATCTCTATTTTATTTCTGAAACTAGGCTTGAGGTATGTCTTTATCATGTAAAGTGTGTTTAATGCTTTATAATAAAAAGGGTCTGTGTGTTTGGAATCACAAAGCCTTCACAAGTTTCTCAGTATTCATGCAGCGAACACGACGAGCTAGTCTGATGAGACGCGACGGCACCTCTCTCACCTGTTCAGATTGCAGCCAGCTTCAGCCGCTATTATGAATAAACAAATCATAAATATTTATTAGCAGGCAACTGGGAGGCCGACTCTCACCTTGTCTGGCTGTGAGCCACGAGCACGGAGCAGCAGTTAGCCTCTTGCTCTTACACACACACTTGCACCTGTGCTACGTTCAGTAATTACTGCACTCACGCTGATGACCCTTTTGCACTGAAGAGGAAACTGTGAACGTTGTACAACCTGTCCCAAAAGTCTTCATACATAGGGGAAATTAACACTTTTTTAGCAAAATGTAACTTTATTTGCAAAACATCTACATGATTGCCATTTCTTTTTAAACACACGGAGCCATCTTTCCCACTGGTGTTGAGCTTGTGCTAACACAGCTGGTGTTCTGCATGTAATTGCACTTCGAATGCGTTTCCAGGGACAGCTTTTACATCTAGCCATGAGAAAGATTTCAGTATGTTGTTCTTTTGTCAAATATAGGCTTAGAATCTAATGAGCTGATCACATGACTGAAACCCAATGCATTTAGGCATGTAGCCATGGGCAGGACAGTCTGCTGAAGTTCAAACTGAGCATCCGAATGGGGAAGAAGGTTGATTTAAGTGACTTTGAACGTGGCCTGGTTGTTGGTGCCAGATAGGCTAGTCTAGGTATTTCTGAAACTGCTGATCTACTGGGATTTTCATGCACAACCACACCGGAAAAAAAGGAAAATATCCAGCGAGTAACAGTTGTCTGGGTGAAAATGCCTTGTTGATGCCAGTGGTCAGAGGAGAATGGCTGACACACCCAAATGGATCACCCAAATTACATTTAGGCATTTGGCAGACGCTCTTATCCAGATTGACTTACATTTTTATCTCATTATACATCTTAGCAGTTGAGGATTAAGGGCTTTGCTCAAGGGCCCAACAGTGGCAACTTGGTGGTTGTGGGGATTGAACCTGGGACCTTCCGAACCATAGACCTATGCCATAACCCCTGAACTACTCCTGGCCCAAGCCAAATAAGGATTGGTTCCCTGTTGAGTCTGGTTCCTCTCAACGTTTCTTCCTACTGCTGTCTCAGGGAGTTTTTCCTTGCCACTGTCGCCATCGTCCTCGGCTTACTCATTAGGGACTATCTGATCATTTTGATTCATACACATTAAAATTTCATACAAGCTTTCATAATTCTTATGATTGCGTAAAGCTGCTGATAATTGCTAAAAGCGCTATACAAATAAAATTTAATTGAATTGACTGGTTCAAGCTGATAGAAAGGCAAGAGTGACTCTAACATCTCGGATCAACTGAGGAATGGTGGAGGGCATCTCTGCATGCACAGCATGTCAAATGTTGAAACAGAGTGATTACAGCAGCTGCAGATGACCACACCAGGTCCTTCTCCTGTCAGCTAAAAACAAGAAATTGGGTATACAGTTCACATCTACTCAACAAAATTGCACAATAGAAGAGTGGGAAAATGTTGCCTGGTCTGGTGAGTCTTTATTTCTGCTGTAACTTTAGAGGGTAACGTCAGAATTTGACATAAAAAATATGAAATTGTGCATCCATCCTGCTTTGTATCAATGGTTCCAGCTTGTGATAGTGGTGTGGTGGTCTGAAGGATATTTTCTTGGCACACTTTGGGCACAAAGTGAGCATCGTTTAAATGCCACAGACTACCTAGGTATTTTTGCTGACCATTTTAATCGCTTTATGATCAAAGCTAAAATCATCTCAAACTGTTTTCTTGAGTATGACAATGAATTCAAACGGCCTTCACAGTCATTAGATCTCAGTCCAATAGAACACCTTTGGGATGTGGTGGAACAGGAGATTCACATCTTGGATGTGCAGCTGACAATCCTGCAGCAATGGTTTGGTGCCATCATGCCAGTATGGACCAATACCTCTAAGGAATGTTTACATCACCTTGTTGAATCTGTACCACGAAGAAATACGACTTCAAATAAGAAAACAGGGTTCAACACAATACTAGCAAGGTGTACAAAATCTAAATATTTTAATATGACATGATAATGAACAACAGTTGTTAAATATACAGTTGAGTGACACAATTTTCATAATCTTGGCTCTGTACACCGGCACAATGGATTTGAGATGAAGAAATCAAGGAGAGATTGGAGCGTAGACTTTCAGCTTTAGTTCAAGTAATTTAACAATTCATTTTATGAAGTATAACCAAATTTTGTAGTCATTCAATTTATACTGGGTCAACTAATAATTATAAATATTAATTATGCTTAATACTTGGACATCTCGGGTGCATGGACATCACTAAATGCTGATTTTCCTCACCAGAAAATAGAGCTCTATACGCTTCAGGATTCATCTTTCTATTTCCATCGGCAGTCGCATCATTAATAAACACCAGTGACCCAGTTCCATTGGCAGCCACACATGGCCATGTCATAACACTGCCTCCACCATGTTTGATGGATGGTGTGGGATGCTTTGGAACATGAACCCTTCTTTTCCTTGTCTGTAATCTACTCTTCCAATTCTCCTCCACAAGGTGAATTTGGTTGGCCAAAAAAGGTTGTCCAAAATTGGGAAGGCTTTTTTAGATGTTTTCTAGCAAAGTCTAATCTCTAGCCTTTCTGTCCTTGATTGTTGCCAGTGGTCTGCATCTTTAGGTAAACCATCAGTATTTACATTCATGAAATTGTTCCTTGATTGTAGACATTGAGAATGATATGCCCACTTTGCCACTCTTAAAGTTTCTGCTGCGATGGGTCTGTTTTGTCTGTGTGATGATGGCCTACTTAACTCCCATCGAGACATCTTTGGACTGCATATTATGTGTTCCTGAATACTCTGGATCCCTGAATATTGTGACTCTTCTGAATACAAGTTCAACTCTTAACCTTTTAACAGATAAATGTGTTATGAAATAGCTAATATGGTGCAACTGGCCATGATGAAACTGTTTTTTTTAAATTGGCTAGTTACTTTTGAGCCTGTAATAATGGAGAATTTTTTAAATTCTGTATTTTCTAAACTTTCATAACATATTAATTGCTTCATTTTAAAACCACTGTGGTGGTACAGAGGAAAAGTTATGGAAATGGTGTCACTGCCCATATACATTTGTGGGCAACAGTTATTAAACTAATTAAGTTGTTTATCTTCAGTGGATCTAGTCCCTTATTCCCAGAAACCAAGGTGGAAATACATAATGCACACAAGTCCATTGCAGCACATTATGCTTTCATTTACACACTTTTGAAGCAATTTAACATGGTATTTTTTTTGGCATGTGAGTGGCAACCACTTAGAGTCTTATAGAATCTTGTCATCTCTTATCATGTTTGTCTTGATTTCCTTTAGCAAATCCCCACACATCTAGTATGTCCCATAGAAAGTATTTTCACCAAGTGATAGCAGAATAGCCTCCATATCTACACCAGATCTAATGTTGATCAGGATGATTATTAAAATAAATGAATGAAGAAATAATCCCATATACGTATATATATATATATATATAAAATATCATTTATATATATAAAACAAGTTCGTTCCGGGAGCACATTTGTAAGTTGGATTTGCTCTCAGGTCTGACAAAGTGAATATTATCTGTTTGACATGAATATACAATATAAAGCATCCACTTGACTAAATCTGCCCTCTTCCCCAACACAGCCAAAAAACTTAGCCGTACCTATGGAAATGAATCTCACAGTGAAATGTTGTCTCTGTGCTTTTAAATCACGAGGGGAATCCCTGACGGAATTTTGAGCGAATTTCCCCACAAGAAATAATGGAAATTTCGATGATTCGTTCCGCAACCCAAAAATATTCATATAAAAATTAATAATAGAAAATATAAAGTGATCATAAAACTATTTAACCTGCAATTTACCTTTGAAAAGAATCAGGCTGTGAGGAGAGGAGGAGGAGGAGGAGGGTTATTGTGTAGAATGACACACATACGTGCGCACATGCACGGATGTTGACTTTATTTAGACTGCAAATTACGTAAAATTGAAATCCAAGGTTTTACGGGTATTTGAAATGTAAGTGTTGTCTCTGTGCCTTTAAATCGCGAGGGGAATCCCGGAGGCCATTCTGTCAGCTGTTTTCCACTTTCTTGGACTGTGAACTGTTTTGTTGAGGATTTCCGAAATTAGGATTATTCACCATAAGAACAGTTTTACAGAACAGCCATTGTGCTTCCGGACTAAATCATTGAAACCGGTCTGGTCAACTCATTTCTCTCCCACACACACATCCATACAATATACCTGACTTTAGACATTTTATACATTGTTAAAATATGTATATAATTGTAAATATTGGTATCTGATGCACTGCAGTGTCTTTGTTTTTTGTACAATACACGTGAGCTACTTCTGTGATTTGTTCACATCTATGAATGATCATAGAACTGTGGTCCGTTTCTATCTGCGGAAATTTGTAACCAGAATGTTTGTAAGTCCAGGACTACCTGTATATATATATATATATATATATATATCCTTCGTCCCGCCTTAAATCCCTTCCTTTCCTCATTTTTCCTAATAAAACTACCCTTTTTCTGTGAGACCTGGCCTGGTGTCTGTGTGCCTGCAGTGCTGCACGAGTCAAAGATCTTACACCAGATAAACAGATTTGTATTATTTCTAATTACCAGTGTCTGAGAAGAAATGTCAATATATTACCACATGCATTAATTTCTACTTATGTATTCATTTATCTACTTATATATTCATCAATATAAAACAAAGACTGTAATTACATTCTTTTTTCGTTTTTTTCTCCTCTATGCCTATTTTCTCTTTCTTCCTAAGTAACACACACAAACACACACTCAGAGACCTTTGCTAATGAGAGCTGCGAAGCCAATCCAAACTCTCAGCTGGTTTGTTTTAGGTGTGTATATTTGCCCTCAATTTTCCCGGGTTAACGCTTGCTGCTTGATATGCATCACCTCCCAAGTGCTAAAAGCCAAGTGTCAATCAATTCCTCTCCCCTTAAGCCGTTTCTTTGCTGCTGTTCAGGATTTTTGCATTCTACATTGTGCATCCACAACTTTCCTTATGCTGATTTCTTTCTTAGTTCTTTTATTCTCTCACACTCTTGACTCGAAGGGTGATTACAAAGACACATTACAAGTGATCACAGTATAAATGTTTGAAGTGAGAGTCTCTGGGCTGCCGGGGCCAGATCTGGAGGACAGAAAGAGCTGTTTATGGGGATGGTAAGAGAGAGACGAGGGTGCAGTAACCTTGCTCCGTCATTGATCCGAGTGCCTTCACAGGGCCTTGTTATAGCGGATATGAGATGAAATGTGGTTTAATATTCTTCTGTCAGAGATGCAATAAGCAGCCAGTCGATAGGAACATAGAGATGGAAAGCTGATGCAAGAGCTCATGCACTTCTGTATTTTAGAACATATTTCTCTCCCTCTACCCCCTTTATTTTAGTCCCTCAGGAATATTCGACCTTGATCCGTGGAAGCCTCCGTATGTATATGAAATAGTGGAATAGACAGAGGATGAAATAAGCGGCGACAGGCTGACAGACCAGATCAATACATACTTCCTCATCTCTTCAAAGAAAATAAAAATGCCTCTGTACTGCATTTCATCTTCTGAATAGCTCTACCTACACCTCCCTTTCATTTTCCTAATGACAGCAGGAGGGCTCATTCATACTCCACCCACCGTATCATAATTACTTCACTTGCACTGTATGTATTTCACTGTCAAAGCCAGGGAAGATGAGGGACAGATTGAGCTATGATGGTGAAACTATGAAAGATCAGGCATTTGTCCTGTGGTATGGCAAGGCTGTGGTAATCACAAGTCAGTATGCTGGTCAGTACAGCAGGAGCTTTGATATAGAAAAGGAAAGAGAGGCAAAAAATCCAAGTGGTATGATAGAGCGCTTCTTGCTTTGTAATGATATCCATCTCCCGGAGGCCCTTTTTATGTATCTTTGGAGCAAAGAGCCAACAACTGCAGCGCTTTTGTTTTATAATTTGTCAGCAAAAAAAAAGTGGACTTGGCTTGTGTGTGAAAGGTTGTGAGTACCACTACATATCTATATGTAACTGTGCAAGCAGATTTTCAAACCATAATTACGAGGAGCATTCAACTCAAACTGGGACTTGTTACAAAATTTCTCATGAACGACGGAGTAAAACTCATTGACATTTACAGAAGACTTAAAGCACAGAACGCAATGAGATTCTTAGCCGCAGTAAAACATTTAAACGGTGCAATGTTTTGTAGAAGGCCACGTGCCCGTGAACGTGGATTCCCGCCTATGTGGCTCGGGGCCCAATTCACTCATTTCAGTGACCGTTCAGCAAGTGGAACACTTGAATCATGAAAACTGATTGAGAACTTGCAGAAGAGATGTCTGTCTGATACATACAATCATTCACAAGCACTACTTACACATTACAGAAACTCTGTTGGGAGTTGTTGCCACTTCCCCATACAGTCCTGGGCCCATATTCACAAAGCTTCTGAAGCCTAAACGTTGCTCCTAGTGATGAAATTCTAAGAAAATTCTTAGACTTATGACAGTTTCTTAGAATTTCCTCTTAAATTTAGGACTAAATCTTAGTTAAGATAAAAATAATTCATCTTAGCCCTAAAAACAGCTCCTATGGTAAAAATTGTTAAGAGTAGAGCTTTTAAAAGGCTTAAGAGTTTCTACAGCAGAGGACAAAATGGTGGGAAGAAGAAATATTCTCCAAACACTAAATGTAAACACTGCTGTTCTGTCCAATTTAGTTTTCTTGTTTTTTTACTCCCTTCCATCTCTCTTTGATTGTTGGCTACATACCATCCAAAAGTGCAACTTAAATAGACTTTCCTGCAATCATGGTAATAGGTGAGACATTTTGCTCCCATCAATCTGAAATGGGTCACAAGTAATAAAATCAGTATGGTAAATAAATGTAAGAACTTTAATATAGTAACTACTATATGGAAAAGGTTGCTTCAAAAGTAGACACATTTTCAACATTTGGCTGTTTTAATTATCTTTAAGATATTTAGTCTATAACAGAAACTTTGCATAAAGTATCCTGTACTCATGATTATACAATTATATAAACATTATGATGAACATCACTGTCTATTCTATTATCATATATTCTATTTTCACAAAGAGCGCATTTTAAGACCTTTACAGAGTTTTTATCAACCAGTCCTTAAATTGGTTCAGTCCTTAAATTTTGATCGTGTAAAGCTGCATTGCGACAATGACAATTGTTAAAAGCGCTATACAAATTAAATTAAATTTAATTAAATTAAATTGGTGCGTCATCCCTAGCAACGGTGTCAACCACACCTTCTCACTAAAGGTATTTGCACATTCCTTAAATGTACAAAATCACTTTTAGGCTAGGACTCTCAGCTAGGACTTTTTATGCTAAGATAGGAGCTCTCTGAGAGAATTCTAAGAAGCTTTGTGAATATGGGCCCTGACCTCACTCCAAGACATTTCCACATATTTGGGCCATTAAAGGAGGCCATTGTTTGAGACATGGAACAGTCAGTCTGATCATGGGTCTGGCATACTGAAAAAACTTACCTTGATGGTATCCAAGCCAAGATGGTATGAAGAGCTGAGATAAGTTATTAGTGTTAGTGTAGCAGCATTAGTGCAGCAGGGGATTATGTAGAGAAATAAAGGGAGCTTTATTTCACATAACTGTGTTCTGTTATTCTGCACAAACAATCAGTTTGACTTGAACACCCCTCCTATTTAAGAATCACCCTGGACTCATTCCAGAATATGACGCTTTGTTGGATGAGTAAGCTGAGGCTGTAAACATTTATTAATTTAGTTCACAAGCATGCTTGTTGGTGTGTTTCTTGCATAATAAATTAGCTCAGAATTTTTTTCTCACATTCTTTCTAAAGGGAATACAACGATCAGCATAAACCCAGGCAAGGAACGTTTTTTACTGGTAACTCATGAGTATCCTGCATAACTGAGGCAGAACATTCTATTAAATAACATTTTGCTAATCCATTGTGATATGTCATGGCTGGAAGGGAAGCTTTAACACACTTTAACGCACTTGCCTCTGAATGTGTCCTCAGTACTTGGTATGCTGAGCCAGTTTCAACCCTAAAACCACTGAATTGAATCTCTTCTGTTAGACCTGCTTTCTTCGCTGAGTATGTCGGAATTGCCTTGCAAATAGGGGTCTAAATGGATTGTGAATCCTATTTCTTAACACTTGTTTTGTAGTAATGAAACCGGCATCATATGAATGAAGAGCTTTAAAGCTGTTCGTGCCCGTTTCCCTTTTTCTTTCATCAAACTGCACTGGCTTGGAGCCCATAATCCATTTTGTAGGTGGATTATGATGTGCAGCTCCACAGTGTGGCATCAGAGACTGATGGAAATCATTGCCTGTACTACCACATTTAACCTATTGGGGTAGCGAAGGCAAATATGTACCTGCATGCTGGGAGACTGGCATTTATGTCCTTCAGGATTACATTCTTACATTTGAGACAGGATACAATCTAAGCATATGAAGCAGTAGTGCAGGAACTTGCTTAATGGCCCAATGCGGGTTGTCTGTGAATTCTGAGGATTTATAATATACATATTATATAATCAATAACTGCTCAATAGCTCATATTTAAGTACAGTTTACAAGTTTCAGTATTCACCTTATTTGGATGGAACACTGGATGGAAGGCCAGTTTCTCGCTGGGCATGTATACACATTGCATGGTATTGTGTTTAGTATTGCTAGTGTGTTTGCTTTTCCCCCCAAAAGCATTGGACCAGCAATTCTCAATCCTTATTCTGAAGTACCGCCATCCTGCATATTCTCATATGATAAATGAAAATAATTAATATACCGGTAATCTATTGCTTTTTCCCCTTGAGGTGGGCGTGGCTATATGCATCACTCAATAG
The DNA here is from genome assembly GCA_030014305.1 of Clarias laeviceps. NCBI lineage: Eukaryota > Metazoa > Chordata > Actinopteri > Siluriformes > Clariidae > Clarias > Clarias laeviceps. The sequence continues at coordinate 19,707,126 of JAQMYJ010000006.1, read as the reverse complement.
AACCAATCACCGTGAGAATTTACTGTGAATATGGGGTGTGTGGAAGAAACCAAAATACTAGAGCGAAACAGTAACTTACTCCAAGAAAAGTCAAAACTGAACCTTCAAAGATGAAACTGCAGGAAGTTTAAAACCAGTTTGTCTCATATTATCTGAAACTGTGGCGATTATAAAAAGAAGTAACGTGATGCGCCACTATAAGACAACATGGGTCATTAGAGCGAACACATCCACAGCAGTCCAAGATGAGGATGTGTAAAATACTCAAACTGAGGGCCCAGTATGACAGAGCAACCAGAGTCCTTTCACATTCATTTACAGCCCAGCAGCGTGCAAATGAAGATTCATTAAAGATTGATTGAAGATTGCTGTTTGTATTCCATACAAATACAGAGAAATATACATGGCCATCAAACTTCAAATTGTCCTCATGTTTAATGTAGTCAGTTGAATATTTACCATAATTATTATTGAAATGCTATGGAAATTTTAAATGGCTTATTTTTATAGACTTACAGCGACTACATGTAGAGAGAGATCCTATACAAACATGCAATTGGATCCCAAGAAAATGTTATTGACCGAACCGAACCGAACATTTTAATTTTGTATTCCTTTCCTGGGAACTCAGGAAACACCCTGGATGGTCCCATTGCAGGGCAAAAGCACAAAGACACACACACACACACACATACACACACACACACACACACTATTTGTGTGTGGAAATTTGGAAATGCCAGTTACCCTAATCTGCATATATTTGGACTGTGGGAGGAAAACGAAGCTGGGCAATGTGTCATGCAGTTTTTATTACACCAGCTACTTACTTATTGTGCCTAGGGTTCTATATCAGAAAGAAGTTAAAGGGGCAGATGATGTGACAAGGGACTAGGCCCCATGTACACAGGTTTTAAGCGTTTTACCCCCCTCTTTAATTCTCAAGAAAAAGAATTACCCACATAAATGTGTCTAAGCATGCCAAACCAACAGACGGTGATATAACCCTAACCGTAAGGCCATGTGGGCCAGTGAGAAGCCTCAGAAAAACTTCTCACATTTTCAAATTCTCACCTCTTCACATTACACTCTTTTTCCTGGCCACACATCAACACTGAAAACAGGGTTTCAAAATATCTTCACCCTGGAAGAGGTCTTCCAAAAGGTCTGTTTTTGATGAACTAAAATGTAAGAGTTTAAATGTAGATAAAATAGCAAAACACATAAAAACCCTTAAAAATATTCCTGTATGTATGTATATGGGCAAGCGTGAAGGAACTAGGGACAGAAGAAGTTCATTTGTGTGGTGACCAAAGATTTAGGACAAACTAACATGATGGTTAGTTCAAGCCACAGTACACGAGCTGATACTATCAAAGAGGGACGTGGGTCACATGGTGTTTTACATCCATTATTTTATACTATAAAGCATCTTCATTTATCAAGGATCTTCATTTATCAAATGTTCAATATATATTGTGTTACCAATGATTATTTTAAGATGAGAAGTTTCATTATAGAAAGGGTATTCAAAATCTCAGACTAAAAGGGCTGATGTAGTTCCAGGTTTTCATTTCAGCCAAATTGGAAGGACACTTGATAGTTGATTGAAATAAAAAGTGGAATCAGGTGTGGCTCAGGCTTAGTTGGTAAGAAAGCAGACAGCCTTTCCTGAAATGATTAAAGACCCTCTCATAAAGCAACCCCTTATCCAAAAATAATAGATTATTGCATACTTTGGATGCTGTGTGTACTATTGAGTACAATAGTGTACTTTTTGTAAAGCAGTACTTTTGAGCGGTAGTGTATATATATATATGTGTGTGTGTGTGTGTGTGTGTGTGTGTGTGTGTGCACACATGATATATGTAAAAAATGCTTGATGTACAAGTAAGTGGTTGAATAAAAAGACTTGTTGTATTTCTATCAACAAATTTGTATTTCAAGCATCATGATGAAACTGTCTCTCATGAAGAACTTCCCAGGAAAGCAAGACCAAAACCTCTGCTACAGAGGAGAAATTCATTTAGAGTAACAGCCTCAGTCATCAAATAACAGCACTTTGGATTAGAGCCGTTATGAAGGCTTTACAGATCATGAGTAGCAGATACATCTCAACATTAACCGTTCAAAGATTATTGCATATTTTGGATGCGTTGTGTACTATTGAGTACAATAGTGTACTTTTTGTAAAGCAGTACTTTTGAGCAGTAGTGTATATGTGTGTGTGTGTCTGTGTGTGTCTGTGTGTGTGTGTGCGGGCATGATATATGTAAAAATTGCTTGATGTACGAGAAAGTGGTTGAATAAATAGAATGTTGTATTTCTAACAGCCATGACTAACTCAGACCCTTAACCTCTAAGCCACAACTGACCCAATGTTATCGTGAAACATTACATGTTTTTTTTTTTTTTTTTAAGAAACACTGTCAGTACACTGACTCCTCAGATTATAAAGTATATATTTTCCGTTATGCTTTCTGAGGTCAGGAATATTTCTGACACAGACTGCTAGAAAATGTGTCAGTAAAATAAATAAATAAATAAATAAATAAATAAATTGTGTCTATTGGAAATAGCTTTTTTTTTTTTGCATTCATTTCTGCTTTATAAACAAGGAGCTTTGGAAGATGAAGGAAGGAAATCCAATCAAAGTTCAATGAATCATGCAAACACAGATAAATAGGCAAATGAAATGACTTGACATTTGCAAAATAGAGAAACTAATAAATGTGTGCTCTAAATGCAAAAAAAGAAGGTAACATGGCAGAAAACTTGACAGATGCCTAGTCTACACATATAGTGGTTTTAAAAACGAAATGTTTAAAAAAAAACATATTTCTGTAATGTTTGGATTTCAATACTACCCATGATTTCCAATAACCTAGTAAAAAAGGAGTTATAATATGTTACACAATATGTTGTAAATTATATTTTCTGAGCATTTCTTCTATACTGATGATGTGATATATTTTGTCTTAAATTGTTATTTTTTTCAGTATTAATTTCTTTTTTCCAGTATTAATTTTCATATTATTTGCACTGATTAATAATAGAGTGCAACATCCTGGAAATATAATTTGTCTAATTAGTGTCCACAACATTTAAAAATGGCTGCAACCCAAATTCAGTGCACAAATTCAAACACAGCGATGGACTTGGCGGCCATCCCATGCACCTCAGACATTTCACCCTCATTTGACTAAAAGCAAAACAATGTACTTTGCTCTCTGAAGTTCTAATGGATAGGAATGTATCAGCCAGAATGCAAGGACACAGCAGTGTATAGTGGAGAACTAAAGAACAAATATTTTACTTTAAATTTTGTTCTTACTAATCCTATGTGACATGTCCTACTAAATTATGCCTGCATCTGTGCTGAACTTTATCTTTTGCTTCAGAATTCTCCAGATATATGCAACGTTATGATGGCAGTGCTTTATGAAGCAACATGTAGATAGCAAAATCAAAGATAATTATATAAAGTCCACTCCTGAAGCACACTCCCCCCCCCCATTGTGCCACTTTAAATAATAATACCACAAGGACAGCAAGAGAAGTAGATATTGTAATGAAGTATGCTTCTTAACAATCAGACAGTCAGTCAATCGATCAATCAATCAAACAAACCTTATTGCAATTTTACATGCATGATTATGACTGGAATGGTTGAACAAAGAGGGTAAAGATATTGTTCAATGTACAAAGCCTTTAAGATTACTGACCCCTTCTTAAAAAAAAAAAGAACAGTAAGATATGAACTTCAAGATGAGAAAACCTCATTTGGGTAGTTTTGAGGAAATCAATTTTATTTAATTCTATTTTATAATGAAGCAAGAAGTATTACAAACAGGTGTTAAAAAGCACAAATGCCAGATGGAGTAGCAAACACAATCTCTTGGTTATGTCTGTCTCAATTTTGCATGATTTTACAAAACACTATACACTCACCACAGTTTTGCCACAATGGACAAATAATTCTCCAATTATGCTCGTGGCAATGCAGTTAAACAATTTAATTAGTTAGATTTCGGGGTATCAAAAGGTTTCAAGATTTGCGCGCCACAGATTTGCTTGCTTTCGCTGTACGTCTTCCCTCAGACGCCTTAAAACCTGGCAGTCTAATTCCCTGGGTACAAATTTACAATGCACAATGTCATAAATATTGGGAATAAATTCTCACTCGTTGAGATGATGGGCTCTTCCACTGAGAAAACTGTTGCTTCGTCTCAGGGTCGTACCCATACACTTAAGTTTCATCACTGGTAATGATCCTCGACATGAAGGACGGGTCATCCACGACACGCTGACGGAGTTCTTGACAGACTTTGATTAAGTGCTCTACAGTGCATGTTCAAATCACACATGAGGATTGCCTGTTTTCCTAGGATTGTTATGTATGACACACCAACAAATGCCAGCAATGTTGTGGATTGTTCTCAGATGATCATCATGCACAAGTTGCAGAATGGATTCAACATTTTCAGGGGGTGAGTGTTGTACGAGTGTGAGTCAAAAATGATCCACAATCCAATTATATTAAAACCTCTGTTGGCTGCTCTCATATCAACGCTTTCTATTCAATGCTACTTTCTCTCTAGTCACGGCTGTGCAGGTGTGAACGTGTCAAATCAGTTCATTTGTAATTGGGGTGTAGTGAGCTAAAATGGATGCCCCACTTGTGATTTACATGAAAGAAGAGCAGTGTGTAGTGATTCATTTTTTGTCGTTTGAGTGTGTAACTTGTCCAAAAATATTTGCAAGTATCAAACAAAATTTTGAATGATACTCTAAGGAAGGTGAAAGTTTTCTAAAGAGAATCATTATTGGTGTTGAGATATGGATTCGTCACTACAAGCCTGAGAGTAAATGGCAGTGTATGGAACAGAAACCAACCAAGAGAAAGTTCAAAAATCAATCAAGGGCCAGTATTGGAACATTATCAGGAAAAATCAACCGCTCTTTACAGTGGGACGCTTACTGAAGAGTTGAACTTCAGATTAAACGCAGCGGACTGCTGCCCGAAGGGGTCGTGATCTTGCCTGATCACCACTTCTGCCTACACTGTTGACACTCTGCAAAAAAATTATTTTTGAGGCATTAAAGCATCCTCCCTATATAATCCTGATCTTGCTCCTTTGGTTCCCATTTCGTTCCTCTGAAAGCAGCCCTACGAGGGTAAAGATTCCCTTCTGATGAAGAAGTGAAAGACAGCAATGCATTTGTGTCTTGCAGCTCAGCCTAAAACATTTTTTAATAAAGGGAATTGTGAAAGCTTGTTGACAGATGGACAAAGTTTATTAAAAAGTAAGTATGTTGAATTATGCTGAAAAAGTATGTATTTGTCTTTGTTAAAAGTTCATGACAGTCAGAGTGTGGATAATTTTTGACTTGTACAATGAAGAATTTAAAGAGCACATTTTAACAAGCACAATGCTTTAAAAGGTGGAGGAGTGCAAAAATGAGTTGAAATGGTTTTGCTCCACTTAAGATAAAAAAAAGAATAAATAAATATGATTGGGAAAGGTTGTGATTATTTAACTGTTAATGACAGAGCTAAAAAGTTTTTTTTTTTTTTTTTTGTAACATTATTATTTTAAATAGTACAAAATTATGAAAGGCCAGGATGAAGTATGAGGAAGAAAAACCTAGACATAATTTAATAATGAAATTCTCCTCAGCATGTGAATGTGTGGCTCATTTTGATGGAAAATTTAAGGAGTCTAGTGGCTGGTAGCGTAGAATGCCTCAGGCTCTTCTGTCTTTAGCCTTGGGGTGTATTGAGTTTCATTACATTTCTGTGTGGGTGGTTGATCTGCTTTAACATCTAATAGCATAGAAATTATATGTGTTCCTCTCATTCTAAAAAAGGAATTTTGTAATCATCTGGGTGACTTAATTTTAATTTGTAATCAAACTAAATTTAAACTGGTGTTGATTCCAAGACCAAACATTTACTGGTTAAGACCAAGACTTGACAAATATAAGACTTGACAAATAATCAGTAGGCACACACATCTGTTTTCTTTTCTTTTTTCACTGAAATCTTTTGTTTTTCAAAACCCAAGCTGTCTTGTAGGTGCAGATGTGACTGCATAAAAATACAGTACAAATAAAAATAACACACACACACACACACACACACACACACACACACACACACACACACACACACACACAGTGGGAAGAGCATTTTTTCTTACAACATTTACTCACATTTAAGATGTATTTTAATAAATACATTTTAGATCAGTTAGAAACCAAAGGTCAAGAACAAGACAAGATCAATATTACATTGAAATGAGTTTAAGACTGTCAAGTCAAATCTGCCTTTTAAACTAATTTGTGTAGTTTAGTGTAGTCTAGTTACATCATTTCATTATTCATTTGCTATATCAGGGGATTTATTTCCATTCAGAGTTGTATTAATTTCTCTCCAAGATACTGTATTGATGATGGGAGAGTTGGACTACTGCATGAAGTCTTCTTCAGCACATCCTGAAGATTCTCAATGGACTTAAGGTCTGGACTCTGTGGTGGCCAATCCATTTGTGACAATTATGTTTCATTCTCCCTTAAAAACTCTTTTACAATTTGAGCTCAATAAATCCTGGCATTGTCATCTCAGAATATAGCTGTGCCATCAGGGAAGAAAAAACTTTGATGGACATCAGAATCAGTTGATGGACAAACCTGGTCAGTCAGTATATTCAGGTAGTCAGCTGATTACATATTTTGTTTACATAATGTTGGTGAACCCAGACCTGTCCAACAGAAGCCACCCCAGATTATATCGCTGCCCCACGGGCCTGTATGGTGGGCACTAGGCATGATGGGTAAATCACTTCATCTAGCTCTCTTCTTACACTGATGTGCCCATCAGTCTGGAAAAGGGTAAATCTGGACTCATCAGACAGTATGACCTTTTTCCATAGCTTCACAGTCCATACTTTATGCTCCCTAGCAAATTGAAGGCTTTTTTCCACACAACTGTTTAGTCCCAAGCCCATGAGTTCTCTTCACATTATGAGTGGGGAAACGCTCTTACTTTTACCATTAAACATAGCTGTGAGTTCTGCTGTTTCTTTTTTATGATTTGATTTCACCAAACATTTGAGTGATCTCTGATCATGATCATTAACCACATTTCTTTATATACACTGCCCAGACAGTGTATAAACGTTTGATTGAAATAATTCAATTCAATTCAATATATTTTATTTGAATAACGCTTTTAACACTTGAAATTTTTTAAAGACGCTTTGATTGACATCAAAGTATCTTTACACAATCAAAATAATTATTTAAGTTTGTATGAAATATGAATGTGTATAAATCAAAATGATAAGATTGTGCCTAATGAGCAAGCCGAGGATGATGGCGCCAGTGACAAGGAAAAACTCCCTGAGATGACAGTAGAAAGAAACCTTGAGAGGAACCAGACTCAACAGGGAACCCATCCTCAGTTGGGTGATAACGGATAGCAGGGATTGACCTGCAGTTATACAGTGTGTTAGGAGGCTGGAAGTTCAGTATAACGGGATATGTGTTTAAGTTAATATGGAGTCCAGTTTGTTATGAAATAAGTAGTGTTGATTTATTAATTGCTTTATTATCTTTCTTAAGAAAGAATCATACAGTTTTAGTCAAAACATATACAAAAATGTCAACAAAAAAAAAAACACTGTCAAAATATGATTCTCTATTTGTTCTTATTTGCAAAGATGACTTCTACATTCTAAGTAAAAACAAACAAACAAAAATATTGATTTCCAAACTTTACTCTGCCACCAAAAAAAAAAGTATGAAATGCTCACAGTGTTGCTAAAACTTGTTCCTCGTTCCTTCTTTTCAGCAACTAAGCCCCATCCCAACAGTCAGATGCAGAGGGTTTACCATTAGTAAATGCACATATGCATGGTTTCTTTAATAAGCTGTTTATTTTATTTTATTATTGTTTCTTTTATTTTATTATTTTAAAGCCATGTTTGCTTTATAGCATTCTTTCCATCTGCATAGTCATTTTTTGATATTATATTTTTTATATTCACTATACTCTCTGTGATTAAATAACTTTTATGGATTTAATCAATCTTTTGGTAAGGTCATCTCCTCCCATGGGTTCTCATACCACTGCTATGCAGATGATGCTCAACTCACTCTCCCTTTCCCTCCCCCAGACACTAATTTCTGCTCATATCTCAGCATGTGTGGCAGAAGTTTCATCTTAGATGGATAACTTTGGCTGTGTCCACATGTAGCTGGGTATTTTTTAGCAAAAATTTTTAATCCACATGCAAATGCAGTTTTGGTTGTTGAAAACTGAGCTTTTGGAGAACTCCTTTCAAAGTGAAAATTTTCCAAAACTTCATTTTCAGTGGTGTTGTGTGGACCAGTAAAACAGAGATTCTGGCTTGTTGTAACGTCACCTTGTCTGCCAATGATGTCATTGTCTGTGTGCTGGTCTCCTTGATTTGACATCAGCTTTGTTTATGAGGATATTTTGTGCAATGACCCACAAAATATCCTCATCGCTTATGTACAGTAAACTAGTGACTGTGTTGACACTGCTTACTGGACTTTTTACATGCAACATGCACATACATGCACAGTTACTCACACTTTACGTCACCGAACAAAGGTGCCTGAATGTACTACGACGCTCACTGCTGCTACATAAAAAGCTCTGGAGACACAGACCCCGCAGACAGCAATGGTGGTTTTGGACAAGATTTGGTTGGACTCCTACATGGGTGGAACCGGTAATGACGTTTTGTCTAGGCTTCTGATTGGCCCCCTGTTGATTAAGGATGCTCCTGACAACACCTAACAGGGCATTTTGCATTTTCATAAAAAAATTGGCTTTTTGTTGCTGTTTGCACCAGACTCAAGTCATTGATGCTGGCCTACAAAACAAAAACATGGACCAGAACTTATTCACCTCGATGTACTTATTACACTCTAGCACTGCTCGACTGGTCCCACCATCGCTCAGGGTGCAAGGAAGACATTCATCAAAATTTTTCTCTGTTCTGTCTCCTATGTAGTGGTGGAATGAACCTTCTCTAGATGTCTAACGACTGAGTCACTGGCAGTCTTCAAATGATGGATAAAGCCCTACTTCATGAGTAACTGATAATAATAATGATATGCAGTGAACCTGGATTAGCATGTGTTTATTGATAGTGACTTCAAAGCACTTCTTTAACTCACTCTGAATAAGGCCATTTGCCAAATGCCATGAACGTAAATGAAAATCTAAATGTATCTGGCATAATGTCAAGTTATGTTGTTGCTTAATTTTTAATTGGATTGCTCAGAGGGAAACCTTTCTAATTAAGTTTCACACCCATGGATCATCAAACCATCACACATTGGACTAAAAAAAGAAGCATGAGTTTTATTTTTATTTATTTATTTATTTTTAATTTAATTACATTTATTTTTACTTCATACTGTTTTGGTGGCTTAGGTACAATCCTGCAAATAGTGCATTGCTGAGGAGGCCTAGGAGATGTGGGGAAAATGTAGATTTTGATTAGTGGAGCTCATTAACCATGGCCTTTTCTTCATTTTGCATGTTGCATGTTGTACTCCATCTTGAGGGAATCAAAGGCCATCCTCAGCTCCAGAATTACAATCTGAAATGATGACACGAGGAATGACAGCATATCATGCATCATTATTGAACTGTTTATAATTACTGCTAGAAATCTGATTGAAATTATTTACACATTAAATTATTATTGATGCATGTGTTACGTGAGTATTTTTATGTCATGAAGAACCTGGCCAGCTTAAAGACATAAAAAAAATCATGTGATTAGAATTAATAAATTGTGAATAGCAGTAATAAAAAAAGTGTTTTAATATAAAAGTTTTAATGTGATGGAATGTTTATGTTTGTAATATGTGAGACTCAATGAAACCAATTAGACTACAGTGCATCCTTTTATTCTTCTTATACCATGGACTTTATGAATGACACATTGCATGTGTTTAAGACCCTTTTTTTTTTGTAAAAATGGTTAGTTCCTATTATATCTTACCAGCTTATAACAGCCACCAATACCTAATGCCCCACCAGTTACTTTAAATAAGAACAAATATAATTTTAGAATCAGCTTCTCTCTGTAATTACATTTTAACATTTTAATTTCATTTTTATTTATTTTCCTTGCTTCCTTCTCTAGCTCCCATTTGCCCTTTTAAAATCAACATTCTTATTAACTTTCAGATTAATAGGTTTTAATAGCCTTTATTTCTGTTCAGAGGGAAGCAGGAATGAAATGGTTAAATCTCTTGAGACAAACTCTGCGGTATTACTCCTGCCGCCTCATATGCTTGTTTAATTTGCGGGTCTTGTTATCAATTCCATCATTTCAGTGTAGCACATTTGGAAGTGCAAGCTTTAATATGCTATACACGTCTTGAGAGCATTTCGCGTTAAAAGGCTGATGTTCCGAAACAGTGCATTCAACGGTGGACTATGTATTGTAAAGATATCGAAATGGGTTTCTGACATTTCATTTTGTTACAGTGTAAAAGATTTAGAAACCTGACATCCGAGAGTAAGTTTTGTTTCTGCTTCACAGCTAGTGCTGTTGCATTTAGGTTTTGGCTGACATGAAAATAATATAGTGTTGTTATGATGGGACAAGTCATGCTTACTCTCTCTTTTTTATTTAATTTTTATTTACTTGTTTATTATTTATTTATTTTCTTTATTTTTATGCATTCTTTAAGGCCACCGAAGCTTAATAATATCTAGGACAGCAGAAGGATATAATGGTTTGCTTTTGTATGACAAACATAGTCTTCTGCAATAAATGATTTGCTCTCTTGTCTCCTTTCCTGTTTAGCATTTAAGGGACAAAAAATCTTAGTCAAATGTTTAGTGTCAAAGAAATGTCACTCATATGACGACTTGATTCGTGTGTATTTCTGCTGACAAGAGCTGTCCTTCCAAAGAAATTCTGAGTGAATTTTTCAGGGTAAAGAGACTGGAAAATGACAAACAGCATAAATAGTTCATCTTAATAGTTGATCAAAATAATAGATATTTGGATAGAAGAACAAAGATAATAACAGCATTACATTTAAAATGTAATTATTTCCTTAAGCATAATTGAGAGAAATGGCACAAACCTTTATTTGTTCATTAATTCATTCATCTTCTGTTTTTGTTTTTTCTTGTTTTTTTTCTGGGGTGAATCTGGAGCCTATCACAAGAGAACTTGATTGCATGCCTGTCCATCCCGGGGCACCTTGTACACACATTAAAAGTAGCCACTCCAATGACCAGAAGAGTTGTCACAAAACTAGAATGTAAATGCCATTAAATAAATTGGTGGTATTTCATTTAGCTTGATAGGACACATGCACACCACAGACACATGTACATCAATAACATGTAGTAGTAATTACTTATATTAGGGAAAAAATATAACATTTAGACAATTAGTGAAACTGGGACTTTTTAAATGGGTAGGATAACAGAACAAAGTTATGAGAGTTAAAACTGGCTTTATTTCTATATAATCCCCTGATACAATGTGTTTATCTAAGTGTTTCACTAAAAGGTTTTGTTAATATGCTGGAGACATGATCGGTCTGCCTGCTTCATGTTTGAAGCGTTGGCCTCCCAGGAACTCCTTTAAAGGTCCAAACATGTGGAAATTTCTTGGAGTAAAGTCAGGACTGTACGGTGGATGTGGCATTAACTCCCAACTGAGTTCCTGTAATGTGCAAGTGGTGTTCGTGAATGATTGTGTGTACAGTTCCCACAAACGGATGCATCTCTTCTGCAAGTTGGCGGCAAATTTCCCATCAATTCCCCGTAAAGATCAGGTTTTCCACTTGCTGAATGTTCACGGGAATGACTGCAATGGGCTCCGAGCCACCTCAGCCGGAATTGTCATTCACGGAATAGTCATTCAATAGTCATGCCATCTTTAAAATGTTTGCAAAAAAAAAAAAAAAGTGTTTAATTAATTAATTAAAAGTCTCATCACCATTCTGAGCTTAAAATCTTCTGTAAATGTAAATCAGTTTTCCATCTTCATTAACAAGAAATGTATACTTTCCTGCTTGTACTTGACCCACCCTCGTAATTATGATTAGACAATAATGTATTATTTATTTTCCTTCATGAGATTAATTTAATTAATTTTCTCACCAAATCATTGACTTGTGTACTTGATTCCATACCAACTTGTTTTACTTTTTTTCAAAATCAGTTATTTACTGTACAACCTGTTTAGATCCCACAGACCCAGTGCTACCCAACTTAACAGACACTAAACCCATGGAAATCAGGGTACTGTTGAAAGATAGATGGCTTTATGTAAATTCTCTAGCCTCGATGACTACTTATTGCTCATGACCCTACAATCTCATGGAAACAAGGTGAACTTACAACCTATAGTAGGAACTCTTTTAACTATTGTTTGTATCAGCCTTTTCTCTCCACTAACATTGAAAGTCCATATACTATGAACAAGGACAATATCCGAACTCTAGAGAGACCTGTTTGGGGTATTTAGCAAAGTGCAAGTAATCAAGTTACCTCTGCAGGTACTTCCGTCTGTGCAACCAATTCTGACAGGTGCAAGATCCCTGACAAGCCTACCCTCTATCCTCTAGCTAGACCAATGCTTTGTAGAGGTACATCTTAAAAGGCCTACTGTACTTTGGGATTGGATTTATCTGCCACTGCAGATTTCTTTTGTGTGTCAAAAAAAAGCATGGTGGACTTAGGTATTGTATTGATTACTATGATCTTAATGAAGTCATTGTCAAGTACTGGCACTTGGTATGATCAGACATTGAGCTATTAAGTGGAGAAAATTTTTTCACCAAGCTCAATCTGCGAAGCCTTTCCAATTTCATTTGTATCAGGGAAGGGGACAAATGGAATCCTGTAATGGGGATCCTGTACTGTCTGTAATGCGTTATGATCTTGTCGCTGTCTCTTCCATTTTACATAAATTATGTTAATTTATTCCAAGACAGAGGCTGACCATGTCACAGAATTATGACCAGTTTTGAAAAAAACTACTAGAAAATGATCTTTCTGTAAATTTTGAGAAGTGCATCTTGAACCAGAATGGCATGGAAGTTTCCATTACATGGGTTCAGCCCAAGACAGTCGACCAGCTCTGACATTCCCTGGAATTTGACCCGAGAAGTTTTGTCAGTTTATTAGGAGATTCATTGTGGTGGTCACACCACAAACCTCACTTTTACAAGATGCTCAATGGACCATACAAGGCAAGAAAAGGTTTGACACCCTCAAGAAAAGATCCACTTCTCCCCTGATCATACATCACCCCAATCCATTACTGCATTGTGGTTGAAATTAATTCCTCAGAAAGTGTGGTGGGGATTCTTTTGCAAAGACAATGTAACCATGAACTCATTCTTGTTCAACTCTAGGAGACTAACTCCTACAGAATGAAATTATGATTTTGGGGCATCTGGAGCTCCTCACAAATATGGCTGTTCTGTAGAAATGGAGGCTACAATTTTATTTAAACCTGTGATTTCTAAATATGTCTCTTAGAATCAGTGCTCTGGGAAATTTTGGTGGAGATCCAACATGCCACACCTGAGTGCCCAAATGGGAAGACATACAGTATGTCCCCTCTTTTATGCGGGAAGAAATAGTCCATTGGGTGCATGCCATGGACCCAGGTGTTATTAAAGAACAAATTCTAATGAAAAACATTAAAATGAGATATATTGAACTGTATGTTAAAAAATGTCAGTTCATGTGCACAGACAAAACCCTTTTACCAAACACCAACCAGGTTTCTACAACCAATCCTCAGTCCAGTGGAGTGACTCTGTGTGTTTGGAATGTCAGTAATAGTCTGCAAAAGTTTGGAAAACTATTCAATAAAACCAAAAAAAAAAGGCGTTAGATTTGTTGGTAGTCACTTTTGACAAAGAAAGTCTCCAAGAGTTTTGGAAAGTTGTCAGATTTAGCGAGAAAGTCTCCAAGTTTTTCTTTGTATTTCTTTGCATCAATCAGTTGTACGTTAAATGTCTACAATCACTTAGCCTTAAATATAATAGAAAATAAAAAACAGTTTAAATACTGTTATACTTTAATAATGTAAAATAATGTTATGCAAACTGTGAGATACTGTATATCATGAGTATTCTAAGATGTATCAAATATTTTGTTCAAAAGTTGATTTAAGTTGTTCATTATATACTTTGTTGTTTGACCATTAGGTAACACTGTTAAAACAGCAAGCATGATGTTTGCTTTTTTTCTCATTCTAAAAAGGCATCAGAAATAATGTAGGTGATACAGAAAAACAATCTTCTTGTAAAATTGAGAAAGTATAATCAAGCTGATTAAATCTGCTCTTTGGATGTTGGAATGGACCAGACTACAACCAGCCCATCTAAATCAGTGAAAACCTTTCTTTCTTTCTTATTTTCTTAATTATGTGTAGTTATGACACTACTGCAATAGTGACACAAGTGAAAATTTAAGGTTGCTAGCTATAGGCACATTGCTTGCCTATGGAATGTTTGAAGGCTCTTTGCATATTTGAGGTCATTTTTGGATATGGAGAGAAAAAAAGGTCAGCCAGTGAGAACTTCATTAACTTTTCATGCATATTAATAACTGCCTACATTCTCATTCTGCTTATATAGCACATCCTTTCAATATATAAAGAATTAAACACTGTCCTTTAATTCTGTCATTGGATTGCTCTATAATTGATGAATACTTTGTTTTAATTTCTTTTCCCTTTCTTCACCTCTTTATCTTTTGCATTTAATATGGGTAATCATCATGCTCATACAGCCAAATGTCACATGTAGGATAGTGGCATAGTAGGATTTGTCAAAATTCCAGACAGCAATTACAGTACATAAATAACACAAAGAAGATAATTCTGAGAAGTATATTGTTTGTCAAAACATTCCATATTATAATGCACATCAAAAAGAAATAGAATTATATAAAGTCTCATGTACTCAACATACACTACTAGATCTATTATGCAGTGTGTGTGTTTAATTCAGCTTTGAGATAAGTTTCTAAAAGTAGGAGTACTGTGTCATAAGAAAATGATAAAATTTTTGATAACTAGATACTACTTGGGTATAACAAGGAAAATAATTCCAAGGTATAGTTAAAATTAGAAGCGATCTGTACCTTAATACCATAACAGTTTTTCTATATGTTCATATAATTTATGTATTCAATTTTATTTCTACAGTTAGAGCAGGCCGAAAACTTTCCTCAAAACACAAGGGAGTGCTTAGTGTATGAGATTTAAAGAGATGTTGCTAACTCCTACTCTATATGGGAATTCATATGTGGATTTTGTTCCTTTTAGACTCTTTTTACATTTTTGACACATAATATAACAGATGGAATAATATGAACATATCTCTTTAGTCACACACATTTCTGAATTAACACATGTAGTTTTAAGAAAATTCACACATTAGCTTTCATTTTATTATTATTATTTTTTTTTGCATATGGACTTTTCACACATGCTGGTTGTGCTTTCATATGCTTTCTTTAACATTTTCTCATAATTTCATAATCACATGTGATCAAAAAACATACAAACAAAGCACATGATCATATGTGCATCAATGCCATCATTCTTGTGATTTAAAACTCATTTTTCACATTCACATCATTTAAATGTGTGCTGCTTCAATCACTACCATCCAGTTGCACTCACAACCACCATTATGAAGTACTTCAAGAGGCTCGTCAGGAGGCACATCAAGACCCTTCTGCCCTGCTTGATGGACCCCCAGTGGTTATATCATCCTAACCGCTTAACAGATGATGCCCTCACCACCACCATCCATCTGGCACTCACACACCTGGACAAGAAGAACATGATTAGACATCCTGACTAGGAGACTCAGTAAGTCTGGATTGGCCACCGGGGCCCCCCAGGGCTGTGTGCTCAGTCCACTGCTGTTCACTCTGTTGACTCACAACACTCTAAAAAATAATTCTGTTGCCTTGTAAATTTCACAGTAATAAAAAGGTTATGTTACCGT
>JAQMYJ010000006.1:19643451-19666502 GCA_030014305.1 Clarias laeviceps | reverse complement strand
ATGCAGTGCCGGTCCCAAGCCCGGATAAAATGGGAGGGTTGCATCAGGAAGGGCATCCGGCGTAAAACCTGTGCCAAATTGTAGTGCGGACTGGGTATTCCGCTGTGGCGACCCCTTGCCGGGAGGAAAGACCAACAACAACTAAGGGTCATGCTGGGTGCATTCCTTTGCAAGGCACTGTATACTGATTTGATTGTGAATATGTACAGTGAACTCATTTTTGTTCAATGAACTTACTTTCAGTACCCTTTTAAAATCTTAAGTAGAGCTATTCTGCATGTCGTTCTGTAATTCATTGTCAGGCAACTGCTCAGTAAATACCTCCAATTACTAAAAACAAGCTTTAAAACATAATATACTCAACCATAATGGACTATTTGTCATTAGTGGCACAAATCCAGATTAAATACTCTTCCTTCCTCTGACTGCATTGGTATATTTGCATCAGTCTTAGTTTAAGTATTCATTTTGCGTATTACCTGTTTTCCTTCATCCTTTTTGTTTAAAGTGTTTTTAAATATTTTGACTTTTTAGGCATTAATTGTAAGCTAATTAATGTATCCATAATTAGTGCATTCAGACTTATCAAGTTTTTACATTTTATTGTAGTTGTCAGAGGAATGCTCATATAGATGTATACAATTAAAGCCAGTATGGGTTTATTATTTCTTCAAAGTAATATTTATTTACATATTTGTACACCATATGGATTGAGAGCACAAGGGCTACCCAGTGATTTTCCATTATTGTTAATTAACCTATGCATTTCTAGGAAGAATAATTATTAAGAAAAAAGAACTAAACTACTACAACATAACATACGGATATAAGAAAAATAGATAAAGCACTATTTAGATGTTAAAAGCTCCCACTATATGAATCCTTAAAATTCTAGTAAAATGTCTTCATTCAGTTGGATTCTACATAATTTACGAAAAGATATTTATTTCATTCTATATCTCTTTATTATAAATTTTATGGACAGTTACAGAATCTAATAAAGACCTTTGGTGATTATTATAGTGCAGAATGATTTATACACTGCCATGGTCCTGATCCATATATCTTAATACTGCTTAAAATAATGCTTCATGTACTACTATTTAGACAAATTTATTTCACTTAATGGATAATTGAACATTCTGCTTATTTACTGTTAATGGAACTTCCCAGCATACTTCAATCTGTGATAACTGCAAGCTTTCTCCAGCTTCATGTAACTCACTGATATGCACTGACAGTTAATTTTCTGTCGACAAAAATCAATATTTAGCTCTGTATGATGGTGGAAATAAAAGGCTTGTGTGCATACAGTATGTGCGTTTAGAATAATACTGGATAATGTCAAAGCACAGGGTTGAGGATAAAAAGCTATATTGGACTTAATTATGCAGCAAAACATTGCAAATCATTGAAAAAGTCAGATTTCTGATCCTGGCCTTTTGTCCAGTCTTTTCAACATCAGAAGATTTTAAAGATACAAGGATTTAAAACATACAGTAGGTAGAGGTGTCAGATGGACAGACATTTAAGGAAATACACGCTATGCAGTATTTAATGAAGAAATTGACACTGTAATAAACTTACCATGTACAGGTATGAAATGTTTTCAGAGTCATTTATATATGCTGAGTTTAAAATGATCTTATTGGGGTTTTAAGCAGGTGACTTGAAGCAGATCCAGACAGGAAGCTGAGAGTGTTACAGATGATCAAGACATGACAGTGCCCTCCAGTGTGCAGTACGGCCCATTGGAACAAGAAAAGGATGGGGATGATGAAGCCAGGGAAGATTCTCAATTAGACTGGTTGCTGGAGTCTCCTCTGGTCCCCAACAGACATCTATGTTGAATTTAATTAAGTTGGGAGTCACAGTGCAGCATTAGAGCAGAATGCCATCAACCTCTTGTGACCTGACATAAGCCCAAAGCCCACCTGCCCTGTTGTTGAGTCTCTTAGTGGTCCAGATTTATTCAGGATTATGGTGATCTGCCAGACGAGCTCCCCTACAGCCATTGTCTCTACACCTCAAGTCTTATTTCCCACAATGTAATTTCTCTCTGCACATGGAAAAAATGGATGAGTTTATAGTATAGGCAAATACTTTGCTACTAAAATGAGAGAAATCCAATTTGGCAGCTTTGAGAGATAATGTTTTTGCAAGAGATGAAAAAATATATATATTACAAACTAATGGGGAATATTTTGTACATTCTTTTTTTTTTTTTTTGAGTCACAAAGGTGATACAAGGCAAAAATGCCCAAACATTATAAAATAGGAAATTTAGTGCCAGTAACACATTGTTTGTGTTTTCATAAACAAACAAATAAATAAAAACCAAGTGATGGAACATGAAAGATGTTTTGTATTTTGTTTTAAGGAAAAAAAAATACAAAGCATGTTAAAGGACATAAACATTAAAACAAAATTAACAAATTCAGGTTACAATGCACTGTCATCGTTGTCATCATCAGCAATGGATCAGCACTTTTGTAGATAAAAAAAGGGCAGCAGAAGTCAACAAACTGTAAAAATCAGGGATTTAAACCATGTGATGTACAGTACAAGGGACACACCAAATAGGACATATACATACATTTAAAGTAAACTGCAATCTGAATTGAGTAATTCAGAAATGTTGATAGCTGATGATCTGGAATTGATTCAAGCTTTCTCAGCATCATATGACACATTTCCTTAATAAATTGTTTTCCAACAAAGCAGCTTAGTGGTATCGTTTTTATTCAGGCTTTCACTCTGTGAGAGCTGTGGTGATGCACAGCTTGGTAATATTACTAACAAGAACACAAACACATGGTTAATTAAATCAGCACAGTTGGAATATGCTGTATATATTTTTTGACAGAGACTTGATGCTTGATTTATCCTGAAATAGGATGTATAATAATAGAATATATTCATAGATGAATATTCATAACTGCGTAGGAATAACATTTAGGAAATATATCGGTCAGGATTTTGGCCTCACCATAGCACAGAGACAGTGCTGGTTATAGTGGTAAATGACCTACTACTGGCCTCCTATCTGGGTTATGTCTCCTTGATTGTGTTGCTTGACCTTAATGAAGCTTTTAACATTATTGGTCATACTATTCTCCTTGATAGATAAGAAAATGTTTTAGGAGTTAATGTTTTAGGAGTTACTTCTGGCTCATGTCTTATGTGACTGATTGTTATCTGTTTGTAGATGTAAAAGGTCACTGGTACATGTGTACTAAAGTTTGGTGTTCCACATTGTTTGGTTTTATGCCCACTGCTATTTTCTCTCTATGCTGTATGTTTCTTCTAGGTAAAATAATTTGTAAGGATGGTATTAGTTTTCACTGTTACGCTGATGACTCTATTATATGTCTATGGATGGCCTTTCTGTTTCATCATGTGCAGCAGTGAAAGACCTTATGTAATTATTGATTCCAGTCTTTCCAGTGATCCCAACTGCACATCTAGGTGCCCCATTCCTGGCTAGAGTTCTTGCCTGGTGCTGCAGATGTCCCCGTATGGTTTGTAGTTGCTCAATGGTGTAGAACTGAAATTGAACTGTGCAGTTTTGATCAGGGAAAGTGGACTTTATATTAAATGAAACTACTTTTCTGTTATGTAATTGAAGGTTCAACTTTAAAGCACACAGATATTGCAGGGATTTATTTATGGCCATGCTATTTGGCATGACCCAAATGAGAAAATGTTCTTTTTTGAGTCTGGTTCCTCTCAAGGTTTTTTTTCTCTTGTGGGCTCCTTGCCACTGTCTTGCTCATCAGGGACAAACTAATAGTTACAATTCCTACTTCTTTTCATCTTTCTAATTTATATCAACAATTATTGTATTTCTGTAAAGCTGCATTGCACTACACAAATACAATTGAATTTAATGCATTAAACGTAAAGGAAAAGTCTTCTGTTATATTTATGTCTCTGTAATCTTGAATGCCTCACATTAATATTCAGGAATGTAAACAAATGCAAGACCCTGAGCAAAGTGATGTTTCAGATGACACATCTTACAAGTATACAGAACAAAATCCTTTTCCATCGTCTATTCTGTTTTATATAGCAGCTCTCTCAGGCTATATAAGCCCACTGATTCTTTGCCTGCCCTCAAACTAGCCAAGAGCAAAAGAATCAAGAAATGGTACTTACTGGGGATTGGTTTTGATGAAAACAGTCCTGTCCCTGCCTCAGGACCTCATGTTTCCACAGTTGAACAATAAAATTTTGTGCCGTCCTTATTGTTGAGATCAATATAATAACTTTAACAGAGAATGACCTAAACATTCTTTCTGGAGTTGTTGAAGGCTTGGGTTAGGAACATGTTCAAAGCTGTAGATAAAGAATAGCATAGATAAAACAAAAGTAACGAAACCATGTGTTTTCAGTTGAACAGTTGAAACATAAAGTTTCCTAGTGCAATACATGGCACTTTCGATAACATCATAATACAAAAGGTGCCCAGTATGCAACCTTAAATGTGATGGAAAATCTATATTAGCAATTAATGTAATTTAAAGCAAAAATGAATGTCTGTGAGCTAATTTAATTAACAGTTCATAATTTTGTTAATGATGTATTTAACAGCATATTTTCCCCAAGGCACATGGTTTGAACCAGGACCTGGATCAATACAAGAGCATCAGGTCAAATGAGAAAAAATAAACCTGCTGATGTGATGTGTAAAGATGACTGGGCTTTTTGCCAGTAATTCACTCTGTGACCATTGCATTAAAAAGTATTAAATGCTCATTTGAATCTGGTGACAGCTTTTCTTCCTGGACTAAGGGAGTAATAAATGTACCAACGAACAAAAAGCAGAATCTAATTTAGCAAAATCAGAATTAAAGTTAACTGCAAATGATCATAAGAATGCAACTAGGACTTCCTGACTTCTTTAAAATGAGGTATAAATGCCAAGAAATATTGAATAATGAATCCAGCACTGGTGGAGATGATTTATAAAGTTGCACTGATGAGTAATTGTTTCTTTTTGTAAGCTTCATGCTGGAGAGTAAATATTTTATATGAATTTGAATTATTAACATGAGAAAGAAGTGGACCTTGACTCATCTTATTATGTATGTACTAGTTCCTTCACAGTGCTTATACCAGAAACTGAGTGACAAGGTCAGACAGTCCCGTTTTTTATTTGGATCATTCAGATTACTAAAGACATTACAATCCTTTGGCCCGTTTTTGCTCGTCTGTCAGCGTTAGAATTCTTGTAATGCATTCCCCAGCATTAGCATTCTCCTAATATTGCTAATCTAATCCTGAACACATCACTCTGTCATGGCTGCTAATAGGCCAGGGAAAAACTCTCAGCACTGAATTAGAGAGTAGGATTGTGACAGTTCCATCAGTTGACCATCCTCACGTGCTAATTCCGGAATAAGCCAGTATGAACAATGGTGCTGCATTGCATTAGCTATTTAAGGGCACCAGGAGAACGAAAATGAGACATGATCAATCTCTCAGCAAGACGATCTGAGAATTAAACATGAGGCCTGAGCCGGAGAGACCTTTGTTCCCACATCCACTCTGCCTAGATCAAATTGTCTGCTGCAGACGGTATGCCAGAGGTGCAAATGACCAAGGCAAATTATTTAAAAAGACAAGCATGTGATTGCCTTAATGATTAAATAATTTGCTCGAAATGAGTAAAGTTTGCTGAGATACTGCCAGCACACTAAATGTTCATATAGAACTGATAAAGGACTGGCCCAACATTTAGTCCCAGCCAATCTGTAATACATAATCAATCTAATTATGATCTTTGATAAAAATAATTTCTGCTTGCTTGTGCTTGTATCAACCTCAATATTAGATAGATATTTCAAAATACTAATTGAAACCCCTTTTAAAGATGCAATTGCAGATGTTATTTTACTTACCTTACAGTGAAATGTTTATTCTATGTGTATTTGGTCCATAATCAATGGACCTCATAATCGTTATGACACCCTCAAACAAAGCGAAAAGGAACAAGAGTAAAAAGTAGTTATAGTAGCGCAGTCTGTATAGTGCTATCCATGTAAGTTAACAATACAGGTCCAAAATAAATGAATGGTTACTGGGAATAGATGTTTGATAAATAGTTATGTTTCTTTTTAGAAGCAAGGTCAGAATGTTGGGGAATTATATGTAATAGCCTTGTCCTGTACATGCACTTGCCACTGTGTATTTAGAAAACAACATGGCAATTTCTCCAGTTAAAACTATATAATAACTGTGCTTTAGTAGTTAGTTGCTCTCAACCAATTGTGCACTTCAGAGAACACCACAGAAAGAGCTTTACAGAGAAAGCTTCATGCTTTATAAGGGCTCTGAATAAACATTACAATGGACAAAAATCCATAAGTATTTTACAGACATCGTAAAATACAGCTGCTTTTTTGCTCACTAAACCAACAATACCAAGGATCTTGCCTTTGTTAAGGGGTGTGTGTGTGTGTGGAATTGAGAATTTCACAAAGAATTTTTTGAGTTTTTGAAAGAACTGGTTTCAGCTAAATGCTGTCTGTCATTTGAAATATGGAAAAAAAAATGCGTTTCCCTAGAGCACAGGGAATTTTTGATGGTAAAACAAGTGAAAACCAGGATCTGAAGATTCTCATAGACTCTTTATCAGTATCCATGGTGAAACATTTCCATGCTTTAAAACCGTTCAAACCCATGAAAATGCTGGTTTAACCTTGAAAAAGAACACCAAAACACCATTCCAAAGTTACTGTATCTGAGCGAACCAAGTCAAAACTTACAGGCTACTGCCTGAGGAATTGGATCTCTATAATAAACACATCCAAGTATTAACTACATTTTACGCTAGAGGAGGAGCAGCTCCCCCCAGCTGCTCAGCATCACTTTTCATTTTATGATGTTAACGTTTCATAGCTGATCAAATAAGGCGAATGTTGAATTTTCATTTGTATCCTTAGAGCCAAATAGAACTTGTGAAATGTGAAATTTACCTAACATAGAGTAAATATTTAGGCTGATATGATGTTTAGATTATGGGACAAGACTGTTTAATACTGTAAGTTGTTCTGTAAAATGTAATATAGTATAAATTTTGCATTATTGCGTGATTTGTAGTCAGAAGCACTGAGCAACCTGGGCAAAGAATGCGAACACTATATATTACTCCCACTTCTTTGACGTTATGCTTTTTATGTGCTTATATTTTTATTTACTCACTCATTGTCTATACCGCTTCATCCTGTATTCAGGGTCCCTGGAGACTTGGCACAAGGTGGGGTACACCCTGGACAGTGTCCCAATCCATCGCAGGGCACACACACACACACGCACACACACACACACACACGCACACGCACACGCACACACACACATACACACACACGCACACACACACACACTACAGGCAATTTAGAAACACCAATTAGCCTAATTTGCAGGAAACCCACCAAGCACAGGGAGAACATGCAAACTCCTTGCACACAGAGACGGGAATAAAGTCTGGCTGGGAATTAAACCCAGACCCTGGAGGTGCAAGGCGACAGTGCTACACCCCTATATTTTTACATTTATATTTAATATATGCTTTATGCCTAGACTATCACTGTCCAAGAATAGTGTCAGAGATACTGTAGATGATTAATTTTATGTGTGCAACATGATCAAAAGCGGTTACTGTTCTATTTACTGTAAGTAAAAGTAAAAAAGTATTTGCTTGTAAAAATAATTAAAGTATAAAAGTACTTGTCGTCCTGATGCAACAGTATACTTTATCATTAGATGTGTCTACTCTATGTATATTCCATATTATTATATTATAAACATTATACCATATTATAAATATTAAATAGCACAAACAAAAAAAAAACCCACTATAATACCTGAGAGGCACATGACATATGAGATTGGATACTGTGGCCTACAAGTCAAAGCAAACACTGTTCAATAGTAAACTTTTATTTGTACACTAAGTAGGCTAACTTCAACTTAAAACTATGATAAAAAGTACACAACATAAATAAGCCGGTAACAGAGGTTTATTATGCCCAACACAACATTATATACTATTACAGATTATATATTAACTGTATCATTATACACCTGAGAGCACAACTGCTCTGTGTTCAAGAGACATGAGATACACATGTGGCATGAGGGAAGCTGTTGCATAGTTTGGTACATGCTGTTATGTTCGCTAATTCCAGTTCTTCAACTGGGATGCCTATATGTTTATCTTTGAAATCTTTGAGCACTCTAATAAACAACTGTTTGTCACTTTTACGGTTGAACAGTGTAGAAGATTTACTATTGTGACAATCATAATCCTGACCTGACGTCCATAATAAAGATATTTACTGTCATTATTTACTGGTTTTCAAATTTAAACAAGAAGGCAACTGGTTACATAAGTGTTTACACTTACATACGCAAGTTTACACTTCACAGGATCTCTGCTTGCTCAAAGTTCAGTTCTGTCAAAGGTCATACACAATGAACTAGTTCACATTCATACTGTAGTTCATCATTTAGAATTTTGAATCAAGTTCACAGCCCCAAAAGTTTAACTAGTTCACAGTCGTTTCTTCTGTTTAAATTTTTTAAACTGCTCTGAGCAGTAGAAAAAAGTAGGTAAAAAAAAAAAGCAGTAGGAAAGCTGGAAGCAGTGCTATGTAGTGTGTGTACACCGTGTTTTTGATGCTATCCAGTTTGACTAAATAAATGTGCAATTTCTTCCTTAAGCTCACAGAATATTTTACCATGCATGTTAACATCATGTCCATGTTATTTAGTTAGAAACTTACACTTGTTTATTATTTTTTTTTTTTTCCTATTAACCAAACAATTTGTGCTTTCAATGAAGACTGCTGTTTTGGCACACAATAGTGAGTTACATATTAATATTCGGTGCTGGTGACAATTAAAGCCGACAACAATCAGAAAAGCTAACCTAACCTAACAGGTTAATTTATATAAATGCTAAAATGATGTAAGCATTAAGAAAATAAGAGTCAAAAGATAAATAAAGATAAATCTGCTCAATTAATGTACAACTACAAGAAAAATAAAAGTTAAAAAGTAACAAACTGAATGTAATTAGTTGTGTTATAGGGAGCTTGTGAGAAGGAATGCAAATGTTCAATATTACTTGAACAGATGCAACATTTAACATTAATTTTTTTTACATAAATGCATATCGATGTACAGATTTATGGTAGCTATAAATCACATTAACATATTAATCTCAAATCCGCTTTACCAGAAAATCAATAGCGCTATTGCACATGTGAAAATAAAAAAAAATTAAAATAAGAGACATATTTTAGGAATTTTTTTTTCATTTTTCAAAAACCAAAATGAAGTGTCAGTTCCGTTCTACAAGAGCAATCAGAAACCCCTGAGTCTGAGTCTGTCACTTCATTTAGACAGAGGACATGAAGCTGATGGTATACAATTTATTCCATAAAGAAGGAAAAGCTGCTTGATTGCTCTCTTGATCAAGCGTGTTACTATCTCTCTACTGTATGATTGAACAGTGTTATAAAAAATCAGGCTCAGCTCTGAACTAAGAACATTTACTCACTAAATTTATGAGACTATTCTACAAGTAGTATGAATAAAAGTATCAGATCATTAACACTGTTTTAATCTTTCTCTGAAGTAAAATTTAGCCTAATCATTTCATGGCCTTGTACATGCTGAGCAGATCTTTAGCTAATGCCTCTCCTTGAGCACTATACACATCTCACAGGTTCCTGGCCTGGGTCCAATGTCCTGCTCCTGCACATAGTAGTTTTTTTTTCCCCCTAACACACACGTCAACTGAGAAAGAAATGTTAATTAAGGAGTTAGTTGAATCAAATGTATTGTGAGCGGGGTGGGGGGTGGTGTGGCAGATTGGGGGGGGGGGGGGGGGGAGTAAAAATTAACTTCTATTACACTGGCCAAAGTTTACCTTTCAATATATAATACAATTAATATAATTAAATTGTAGTATGTAGTATCACATGAACTTTGCTACATTTATTTCTGATTACTGTTACTTATATAATAATGTAATTGCTTTTATTGAAAGAAAAAAAAAATCACATATCAACATATTTTAGTTAATAGCAGAATATCTTTCCACTCAAGATAAATATGTAAGTTGAACAAAAATAAATAGTGGTAAATAATGAAAAAAAAACCTCTATGTTTATGTTAAACTTATTAAATAAATGAAGTGCATAAAACTTTTTTATTTTAGGAATATAATATCATAATATCATAATATCAACATCTTAAAGCTGGATGTGGCAACATTTTTCAAAGTGATGTATTGATAATATATGTACAGTATATCAGCCTATTGAGTAAATGGGGTTATAATGTCCGTCTGGGCGCCATTAAGCAACTAATACTCCCCACCATTTCATCGTTTCAATAGCAGGTTCTTACAGGGTCAGGTTGCCAGCTGATGCCTGGTATCTGATCAGTCAGTGGTGAAAGTCTCAACACTGGCAGCTTGGCGGCACCAGGGCTTAAACCACTGACATCCTGATCCACTGTCCAACTCTTTAATCACCATGCTACCCCAACCCCAGCCTATACAGCTGATCTGCTCAGCAGGTGACATTTAAGATATTAGGTAAGGGGCATCTTTGCTAGATACATATACATATACATGTGTAGATAAAAACATAGAACAATGAATATGGGAAAACTGTTTGTTCAGTGGAGCATAATTCGCAATATTTTAGTTTTAATATTTTGCTAAAATGTACACACATACACACATACACACACACCTAGTTATATTTGTCCTGGAAATGAGAAGCATGTCCCTGAACTCCATATGAAAAGCCACATAATAGAACCTCTCCTACCCACAGTTCCCCAATGCCATTCGCTCAGAGCCACCAAATGAACCAACTATAATGACTTCACTCATTCACTAAAAAAATCATTTGTTTCAACTAAATTGCCAGGATTTTCCATTATGCCCAATGACCCACAATATGGTGCCAATTAATGTCCTTCGTTGTGATGTGTAAATGGGCGGGAAGCAATAGCATGCTCATAAAAAAACAGATCTAATTAGCTGTATGTATTATTTATGTATTGGGACATACTGTAGGTAAATCACAGTTAGGTATACTAGTGACATAAAATGATTTTTTTTTTCTGCTGCTGGAAATTTTTCTTATCACAATGATGCACCAGTATAATTTCAACATTTTAAGTAGGCATATGTTTGCTCCTGCCACAGCTGCATCTGTACAAAAGAATGCATTAAGCTTTCCTACCTCATTTAGTCTGTCAAGGGTATTGTTAAATGGTGTGTTATAGTTTCATGAGTAATTTCACCCAATTTAAGACGCTTTGAAATGTTGAAGCGATTACAGAATAGAAAACTGGGACAGACAGCATTGTTCATGGAAAAATGTCAGTTTAGCTGTAATTAATCAGAAAATGGTCAAAAGATACAGTATGTCTAAAATGAAGCATTAAAAAATAAAATGCATGTCTGATGCTTTGGTTTGACACCTTACATGAAGAATTTGTAAATGTTTACATTGTCAACCTGTCTAAACCTACATGTAGATGTTGATATACAATTGGGGTTAAGATATAACTCACAGAAGTTGCAGTATTCACATAAGTGTAATACTTTTGTATGAACATTTGCCATCAGTTTTTTTCTTTACTTTATTTTATCAACCACATGTTCTGAAATGTATTACGCATATTCTGGTAAGTAACCCATCCTTACATAATATAATTGTGACTCAATTTTCCTAATCAAATACAACACATCAAATCTGGTTATTCACAATCAAGGTCAGTAGCTGAAAGAATATCTGTTTTTTTTTATTCCATCTCCCTTGCAGCTATGATTGAAGTACAGTAGATAGATGGTTAGAACCATCTTTTTTCTACATTAATTTTTTTAAAATAAAGATACATTTTAAGAAGAAAAAAAACCTCTCTCTCTCTCTCTCTCTCTCTCTTTCTATTTTAGTAGATTCTTTGCAGTAAGAAAAAAAATCCATGCCATTACACTAATGACTCAAAGTCAAATTGCTAGAAAGCCACTGACATGTCAATGGCCATGGCACTCCGATTACAAAATTTTGTTCATTCACTGTATATAATGGGCCTTATGTAGTGCTAGTTTCAAGTTACCAAGGTATTTAATGTTAAATTTACAACAATGCTATTATAATACATAGCATGAATAAAATTTCTACAATTTGATTTCACAATCATGCACACTCAGTTAGCCTACTCTGCATGTATTCAGACTGTGGGAGGAAACTGGAGTACCCAGAGTAAACTCTCCAAGCACAGGGAGAACCTACAAACTCCATACACACAGACCCAAGGTGAGACTCAAACGCTCAAATCTGGAGGTGCAAGGCCGCTGTGCTAACCACTATGCCACTATGACCCAAAATAAATATGCATTTCTGAAAATACATTAAAAAAATCAGGTATGAATTGTTTGATCACTATACATATGCGCAGATCAGCTGTAAAATTAATACCACCATGAAGTAACATGGGGAACATTGATTATCAATTATGACTTTTGGAAGCAAAAGTTAGTTTGTCTAGTCTGATCACACAAAAAAGCTAATGTAGCACAATTGCTGAAAAAAGTTAATGCTGGCTATGGTAGAAAAGTATCAGAACACCCACATCACAGCTTGCAATGTATGAGGTAAAGTTTAAGGTTGTTGACCTGGCTTCTTAATTCCCCAGATCTCAATCTGATCAAGCATCCAGGGCATGTACTGGGCCAAATAACTCCAGTTCATAGATGACCCACCTTGCAACTTTTAGAACCTGCTTCTAATATCCTGGTGCCAGGCACTACAGCACACATTCCAAGGACTTGTGGAGTCATGCCTGGATGGCCAGAGCTGTTTTAATAGCTCAAGTGATCTTTAATTTTCTTCATTATGTATTTTGCCCCAAGATGGCTGGCAAGAGAGTGAGAGTGAACTAGGTGCATCACGACATCAAATTTAAAGGTTGCATGGTTCTCCTCTTCTCATTGTGTAGTAATACACGTGATGGTGAGAAGCTGTTTTCTTCTTCTATCTGTTGGTCCACAACCCAGGCACCAGTCACATCTTAGCAGAAAAGGGCCGCCCCTTAACTGGCAGGTTAGGCATGAGATCAGCAGTAACAGAATGTTTGCCCACCAGTCCTTGACTAGAATGTGGGCTGTGGGAACCTCCCGAAGATCTTCATGAATACATGTGTGCAAGAGAGGATCACCTGTATTCATGGTTACACCCAGCAACCTAAACACACCAGATTGGAGCCTAACTTCAGACCTGCAACACTCCAAGGGCTATGGATAACATTGCTCTAGTCCCATTTGGGCCATTCTTGCTGGTGCATTCTCTCGAAGGTGTGTATAAATTACTCCAGATCATCATGAGGCATGAGTTCCCCTAGAAGATGTTGGGCCTCCATGCAGTCCTGCCTGCTGGATAGTGGACTGCAGGATGTGGCTGAAAAGCACCTCTGGAGTGGGTTGGATTCTTGTGTCTGCCTGCATTCTCCACCAGTGTAAAGTGTTTAGTGGAGGAGGCTAGAATATAGACACAGGGACAACAGGGACTGGAAACATAGTCTTTTATTTAAGAAGAAAAGAGTTGGGGAAAAGGGCAGGTCATGTGTATCTCTCAAGTCACAAGTAGCTTTGGAGCATCCAAGAGTAGCAGCAGCAGGGTTTGATTAGTTGACTGGTGAGGGAGCCGAGGAGGTGGTGTGACTGTGCACCTGTTTAGCTTTTTGTAAAAATTTGTAGAGCTTTATATCATTGCATTTTGGGAACTAGATGCAGTGAAGATAGAGAAAGGATATGTTCCCATTACAAACAACATTGCTCAATTCTGAATTGTAAGATCGGATTTGCATGTCATGATGGATCACATTCATAATTACAAGTGACTTTTATCTGACTACTAATGTGGATGTGTCTAAAACAGGATGCATGCGTACATTGATACATTTTTGCTCACGTTATCTAGGACATATTTGTGGGACCACTCATTCATTTCTAGTAATGGATGTGACTTTAGAAAAAAATAAATTTTCCCCAGGTGGATAGCAAGCAGTTAGTCTACTGTATTTGTTGAGTTCTAGATGAAGGAAGAAAAGCCAGATGCCTTGCTTTAACTGTTTTACAGCTATTGCTAGCACTACCTTCAAATCCCACCACAACTGGTGATGACTGACTTAGTCACATGCGCAGAGGCAAAAAGTCATAAGAATACCTAACTATCTGACTGTTCCCATTCAAGTCACATGACCACATAGGATAGGATACACATATGTTGCTCAGATATGATCAAGTAACATCAGATTTTTTACATTCAAAGAGCCCTAAAACAACGATAGGAAAAAAATTTAATAAAATAAAAAATAGGAATTGACTCAATTCAGGCTGGTAATGTGAATGTAGGCAAAAATTATTATTATTATTATTATTTATTAGCATTATGTGTGTGGGCGGTCTTTTTACCATTTCCATTTTCTTGTCGTGTTGGGAATGCTCTTATGCTGTTACTGGAGGATATATCTAATGCAGGTGCATGATGCAATACATAATGTATATTGTATTTCACAAACTGTTTTGAGGTTCATGCTGCATTGTTATATTTCTGTGCCAAATAGTGGCAAACATGAAGTAGAATCATGAATGATTGCTTCTTTGTGTTAAAAGTTTGCATGCTGCTCACATATTTTGCCAGGAACTCCTGAAACAAACCAAACAAAACAAAATACATGACTCACGAACACTGCTGGATCATCCATCATGCTTGTAAAACCACCTTGGGCTGATACAGTGGGTAAAAAGGCCATGCTCTTCTCTGCCCCCGTCAGGTTCTGAGCTTGTTTTCTTCCTGTTGTTCTAACCATGATAAATTATATGTGCATTCATATCCTTGCCATCTGTCTTAAGTAAAGTATATATTTACTTTACATACCACGAACATGCTGAAATAGTGAACATCAGCCAATTAGACAGATAGCTTTATTCAAGAACTCTTATGTTTTGTGATGTTTGAACTCTGAAAACTATCTACAACATGTACAAGAACATAAATAATATATGATTCTTTACCTGAAAACAGAGAATGTGTGGAATGCACAAAATGATTTTCTGGTATCACTGCCTTGTTTGTATGTTGTGAGGTGTGTGGCTCCATGCCTTTCTTTCATACAGTAGGTCTATTTGGAGGCACAGCTGAAAATTAGATATTACATCCTGTGGGCATCATCCTTTAAAAGAATTCAATAAATACATGATGATAGTTCATGAAGAGGTTTGTGCTGAGGGTTTGCTGCTTAGAAGCATAATTCTACAGGATCAGCATACATACCGATGTTCTTCCTTAATGTAGTGCACTAATCACACCTGCAGAATTTGAACATAAAGCTGTCAATGGTGAAGAGCTATATGAATTCTGTAGATGTACACACACCCACATCCATATAATGCTGTATCCATGGCTTTAAAATAGCTGGGAGGTGAGGTTATGTTGAGTGTCAGGTTTAATGAAAGTGCTGTTTTTTATTGAAGTTCATGCAAATGAAGTGTTAATGACGATACAAAATTGTTAAGCAGGGGAAGAAGGTGAGAAGAAAACTTTTTATTTTTTTAATTTAAGCCATATCACACTCAAGCTGTGATGTGTCCAGGCTCATTCAGCCTACATAAACCGTGGAGATGTTGGACACCGCACTTTTTCCAATTCCAGGTGATTTTTGGCATGCAGCTGCTCTTCCCTTAGAACACACTTAGAATTTCATGGTCTTTGTATATATATATATAAATATATATATATATATATATATATATATATATCTATATATATATATGAAACCCACCAAACACAGGGAGAACATGCAAACTCCATGCACACAGAGACCGGAATCGAACCCGAACCCTGGAGGTGCAAGGCGACAGTGCTAATCACTACACCACCGTGCCGACAGTTTTATAACTTGCACATTCAAATATTTCATTTAACTGCTTTTATATTTGATTATGGCATGCGCTATGCTGGTCAATTCACATGTGAAAATGCTTCCTCATGCTGCCAGAAATCCCCTTTCACAAGGGAAAGAAAAAGAACATTGATCTGATAACCTGGTCATTCAGTACATTCAGGTCGTCAGCTGACTTCAATTTATTGCCACATAACATTGCTGAGTCTAGACCTGAGCAGCTGAAGCAGATCATGACATTCCAGAGGCTTGTACAGTTGGGCACTATGCATGACGGGTACATCGCTGCATTTCTCTTCTTACACCCATCACTTTGTATTAGTTTTTTTTTTATTTTTTACTATTGCTGATGCAATATCACCAAGACTTTAAGAGACATACATATATATCATGCATATATATTTTATTCTGATCACATTTCTTCTGTGACGTTGACGGTTCAGCACTCTCCGCCCAGGTTTCAATAATGCTTTGAACAGTTCTTAGTCCAATGCCATTTATTTTACTGATTTCCTTGCTTGATTCAGGTCTATAATTTGACTCTTCTGAAACAGCAACTTTGTTTTGGACAGATTTTGTTTTTTCCTTAATTTATTTTTGCAAAAGTTGTCACATGTTCATAACAATTTGCATGAATATATTTGTATAAATAATTTAAAAAGGTATAGCAGAGTTAGCATTTGTACTGTACCTTTTCTTATTACAGTCATACGAAATAAAACAAAATTTCATATTGATAAAGTTGTACAAAAAGGTTATTGTGGCAGAATTGTCCTCAACTACACTACATTTTTCAACCTTTTTGACCCTACAGTATATACTGTACACTATCTAATATAACAATTATAAAATCTAGATAAGCTAGAGTTTTGGAACTAACTACAGGATATTTTAAAACATTCTGGAACACTTTGTCCCCGTGGGCTTTGTTTTTCATGTCATCTCTTGAACATTTCCAATTACTTCTCTTGGGAACAAAATACACAAGGTGCTCCCAGGAGTATTACTCAGCAAAATACAGTATGTCCAGGTGTCTCTCAACATATTTTGAACCATCTTTATCGCTTTGAACAGCACTAGTGAAAGCACTTCAGCACATCTTGTATCTGATGTTTTTTTCCCGTACCTTTCACTTATTATATACCTAACCGAAATCCAACTTGACTTCGGAGCAGTACACAATAGCTTAACCTCTGCCAGAAACTGATGACTGTGGAGGATCAGGGAAAAGGACACTGTTGAGCTGGATTAAGAAGACTACATGACATTTGTAAAAATTGAAAGTGAGCATTTTATGGAAGACATGCTATGAGACAGAGCTTAAAGTGCAATTTGATGACAGTATAGCAGCGCAGAAGTTCGGCCGAAAGAGACATTTTAATAGCATTACACAGATGGTGTGATTTAACACCTTTGGCATGTACAGTAGTCTTTTGAGTTTCAAGACTTTAAATGTATATTTTGGCACTGCAATTTTTTCTCCAACTGTTACACTGGCTCAGAGTACTGTATACTGTATGCTGCATGGATCAGATGGCTCTGATATGGAATGAACATACTTGTATAACACAGTAACACTATTTATCTGTTTAATGCTCCAAATATCTGCATCTACAGTAATTGAGCTGTGAGAAACAACAGGGAAGCAGCAACATTAAAATAATAGGACTGGCATGTTCTACATCACTCATATATCTTAATCAACAGTGATGTGTGCAGCACACTTCACTTCTCACTCAGCTGACCCTATAATTGAGCATGCTTTATTTTTGTCTCAAAATATGAACAAACTCATAGCCTAATTTAAACCACCACAACCCTGACCAGGACGTTAATAACGGTGAATAAATGACTGCTGCATTTTCTGTTAATAAATGTGGTCCTACTTCATCCTGCAAGTTTTGTATCTGAACTCTTGCTTCTCCTGCAGGAATGCAAAAAGCTCCTAGCCATGCATCTCGTCTGTTACATCCCATGAGATCCCAGTCCCAATGCACACCTCTAGTCTTAAGCTAATGCCTTTATATTATGTTTAAGTCCAAACAGTGCAGTCAGCTATCTCTAGAGCATGCATAAAATCTACCATATTATACTACACTAACTACTCTTGGGAAGCTTTTATTACTAGCAGAGTAAGCAAACATTGTCTCCGCTGGCAGATTACTCAAACATTTCTCTGGTCCAATTTCATTTGCACTTTGTAAGACAACATTTTCAAAATCTGTGTATCATCGAGAGGATTAGAGAGACATGGGTGAGCCGTTAGAGAGAGAAGGGTTTATTATAACCTCAATAGAGTGATTTCGCTGCAGGCTTTATGGCCACTGGCATATCTAGACATTGGCACAAATTAGATTAGTGTGAGTAACATTCAGATCATGCTGGCTCTAGCATTCCAGTACACAAACCCCTCTCACTAGTGTTGTCTTTGTGTAGCAGACACAATTGAACTAATCTGATGGATTGGATTTGAGGGCTTCTTCATGCAGCACATCAATTCAATTATAAGTCAAGCTTCAGGAACACGGTGTGATAATCTTAACTGATATTTCAATTAAATCACTAATGGAAAGCTATCACAAGTCACTTACAGCTGCCATGTGATGACCTCATGAGGAATACAGATTTGCAGATGTGCCTTCCAGTGCCTTCCAGCCTTCCACACAGACAGAGCTAAATATATGGCGTAGATGCATTTATTCACGATTGAGTTAGACACTAGTCAGAGATTTGGAGCACAAAAACAATTCCTTGCAATATATATACCGTGTCAGGCAGCAAAGATGGTGACAGTTGTGGATAATTAATATAATTATTTATTTATTTTCATTAAATGGCTAGCAAATGGAAAACGCAACTCCAAAATAAGGACAAAGTCAAAAGGCAGGCACAATTCCAGGATATTGAAGGTCAAGACAAAATCATTTTAAAATCTCATCCACTGCTGAATGACTGCTTAATCAGTCGAATTAGCATCCCATTGAAATGAGAAAACCTGATAGGAAGTAAGATGGGTGGCCAAGTGTTTCAGTGCGTTCCCTGCGTAGTCTGGCCATGGGAAGAAGCAGGTCCAGTACTTTTGTTTTTCTCTGTAAAAAGATCAAGAAATCTACTGACTTCTTGGCTGACCATTGGCTTTCAAGTGATAGCCAGAGGTGAGGCTTCTAGCTACTCTCAGTTTTTCCAGGAAGCTCTTCTCTACATTAGACATCAATTGCTACTCCTGGTGTCATACTGGTAAGCCAGAATATCTGAGTAAACAACAGCTCCATAGCTTTAAAGGCAGTGGATATCTTAATCAGGAGTATTAGGCGGAGGGACTTGACCTATGATCCCCATGAAACCTAATCTACACTGGTCTGTCATTAAATCTACAGTATGGTGGGACAAGGCCATTACAGGACTGGAAGCAGTATGAGTTGACACGCAGGTGATGAATATGGAAGTTTGGACAGAGCTGACTGGGCTGACTGATATAATCTTGTGAATATCTGATAGCATGTTCGGCAGCCACTTTTTGTTATGAAGAATGATATAGTTTTTGTGAAGGTGTCCAGTGACAGGTGATGTGTGAGTTTTACCCACAAACTCATGATAACTTTTTTTTTTTCTTCCATTAGGACAGGACTAACCCAGATAGCAAGATTGTTCTGGGACAGTTCTGACCCACCTCTACCATTTTCATCTGGCCCTCATACCGCATAGAATGATTGCCCATGATGGATCCACTCTGGGTTGCCAAATGCCAAAGGCACACCTGAAAAATTATCTTTGCCAGAAGTGGCCAACATCCAGGTGCTATCTAGGAAGGAGACGGATGACTTGAGCAATTTCTTGATGCAGATCCCAGGTTGGTGCGCTTGTAACACATGATTAGGGTGGAATGATTTCCTTATATGTTTCTGTGGGTGGGGCTGTAAAAATGTGAGAAAGTAAGTCAGTTTACTATTCTTCGAGTCAAGGCAAAAGAAAATGCTTCAGTTAAATGTTGTGAAAAACAAAGCTCATATTGTTTGTTGGCGGTTAAGACATTTGGCCATGCATAGATAGTCCAGCTTCATACATTCTCTGAAAATTTTGTGGATTGCTTCCAGCAAAAGTCACAAATTGTGTGTGTGTGTGTGTGTGTGTGTGTGTGATTCAAGTAAAATGTAATAAAAGCAAATATTTTTCACAACATTTCTTGTGACTGTTTAGCCATTTGGCAATGATTATATACACAGATAAAAGATATACTACCAACAAATAATGACACTGAGAAGTACGGTACACTTGGTGATCTGGGATATGTAATGTAAGCTCATAAACATCCCCTACACTTGTAGTTAAAACATAAGTTAGGTTTGTCTTTTAACACAGTGCTGAAACATTTCTTAATGCTAAGAAATGTCACATACTGTAAACATTAACAAATACATTATTATGATCTACTTAGTCTTGAAACTAAATTTGTGATCACAATCACCTACAGTATATACAATACTTCTGCTATCTTTATTTTCACAGAAAGCTGCCTCAAAACCATTCAAAATTTTTTTTTGGAACCCAACCATAGAACACCACATTGCAAGCATCTCACAAGTGCTCTCGTTATTGATCACAGCTCTGGCGACAGTGTGAACATGTTGTGTGGGTGATGCAAGTAACCTATGTTGTTGTAGATTGTGATTCATTCTGGGATATGGAATTTTACACAGTTTCAGGTATGAACATGACACAGTGGTGTGAGTAAGAGAGAAGCTGAATCATTTAGGGTTTTTCCCTTCCTTTATGAATTAAAAAGCAGCTTTTGTAAACAGCTGTGTGTGCAGCCTGCAGAGGTCTAACTGTAAATAACTGGCCACTATGAAACAAAAATGGTCAATAGTTATAGTATACACAGAACAGCCATAATGTTAACACCACAAAACAATAACACATTAACATTGATCTTCAATTATACACACTGGAACCTTGGATTATGAGCATAATTTGTTCCGGAAGCAGACATGTATTCCAAAACACTCGTAAATCAAATTTAATTTTTCCATAAGAAATAATTGAAACTCAAATTATTCGTTCCACAGCCCAAAAAAATAAATACATAAAAATAATTAATACAAAATATAAAAATAAAACAAATTAACCTGAACTTTACCTTAAAAAAAAGTGAAAATAAATCCAGACAGATGTCTTTCCGTTTATGCACGCAGGCGCTGTGTGTGTGTGTGTGTGTGTGTGTGAAGCTAAAGTAAGAGGAGACTCTTACTTTCAGCCCCTCCCGTCCCGAGAGAGAGAGAGAGAGAGTGTGTGTGAACCGGCATGGTGTCAAATTACGCGCGCGCACACACATAATGACAAGCTGAGCGAGAAAATGGATTTTTAACCTTCTAATGAGATTTTCTTACACAATAAACCTTTGTCCTTTCTTATTTGAATTTCACACAAACACACACACACACACACACACACACACACACACACATACAT
This sequence comes from Clarias laeviceps, assembly GCA_030014305.1. NCBI lineage: Eukaryota > Metazoa > Chordata > Actinopteri > Siluriformes > Clariidae > Clarias > Clarias laeviceps. Next base: position 19,645,037 of record JAQMYJ010000006.1, on the reverse strand, counting down.
TAACAGAAAGACTGTTTTGTCAGAAAAATTAGCAAGGAACATCACTAATGACACTCGTGTGAGCGCATACTAATGAAATCACTACTGTAAAGTAAAACAAACAAACAAATGAACCTGCACTTTACCTTTTGAAAAGATTCGCGACAGAGCAGTGTTTCTGTGTAGAGCAGAACACACACACTAAAGGCGGGAGAGAGAGAGAGAGAGAGGGAGAAAGAGAGTGTGTGAACCGACATGTTGTCAAATTACGCGCGTGCACACACATAACGACAGAGAGGGAGAAAATGGATTTTTAACCTTCTAATGAGACTTTCTTTTGCTTTACACGCGTGAACACACGTGTATTATAAAAAACAGTACACACACGCTTACAAACACAAAATAAAATATATTTTACGCACACACATGTGGTCAAAGTGTTATACAGTAGTGCACGGATGTTGATTATACCAGTAAGAGACGGGCACTAAGACCCAGCAGGGGAGGCGATTACCCACAATTCCGCAGCACAAGAGAGAGAAAAACCATTGGCTAAGTTGTGATCACGTGACGCTCGGCATCAAAACAAGAAGCGCATGCGTGATACATGATACTCGGTACTCATAAACCAAGACTTGCTCGTTTTTCAAGTCAAAATTTATTAAAAAACTTTGCTCATCTTGCGGAACACTCGCAAACCGCGTTACTCGCAATCCGAGGTTTCACTGTATCAGTATACTAATGACACGCTCATGGGCATCCAAGGCTCACGCATGCTTAGGGGGACCAAAGGCCAGCCTATCTGGTCTGATCCCACAGAAAATCCAGTGCTAGGCTCCATGGCTACCGACTGTGCCTCTAAATTCCCCAGATCCCAATCTGAATGATCATCCATGGGATGTGCCGGTTAGACAATTCCAAGCCATGGAGGGCCCGTCGCACAACCCACAGCACCCATAGAATCCATTGCCAATGTTCTGGTGCCTGACACCACAGCACACACCCAGAGGTCTTGTGGCGTCATGCCTCGGGGGGGTCAAAGCTGCCTTGGTGGCACAAGAGGAAAATACAGAAGGTTGGGCATAATGCTTTGCATTGTAATGTTATGGCTGATCTGTATATACTGTAGGCTAAATTCAAGATTTGACAGCTACCCTTAAGTAAAGAGGCATGTGATATAGATAATTCTGATGTCTTTAAGTTATTATCAGCTTGAAGCATTAGTCTTCAACGAAAGAAAAAAATACTTTATATTCCCAGCATAAATTATCCTAAGGTGATTTGTTTTAAATATTGTTTTCCTGTCTGCTGACTTTTGCAGTTTTTGATTGCATTCAAATGATTGACATTTGAATTTGCTCTTTAAAATGTGAATACCTTAGGCTAGACTGTATTAAAGCACTATGATTTCTATATTACAGTGAAAAACTGGTCCGCTCAGCAGTCTGCAGACCTCCTCCAGTGAACCAACTCTGCAACCCACATGTATAAAGAATGCAGTCCCTCTCTCTCTCTCTCTCTCTCTCTCTCTCTCTCTCTCACACACACACACACACACACACACACACACAAAAATGAATGCTCTTTTAATAAGACATACATAGTCT
>JAQMYJ010000006.1:19632955-19643351 GCA_030014305.1 Clarias laeviceps | reverse complement strand
CTCTCTCTCTCTCTCTCTCTCTCTCTCTCTCTCTCTCTCACACACACACACACACACACACACACACACACACACAAATATGCATGCTCTTTTAATCAGCCTTACATTGTCTTGGCAAACTGGTGTACAGGTAACCAGGATTTCATAACCTGTTGTTTGCTTAATTGTAATCTCTGCAATGCATAATTGGTTTCTGGTGATTAAACTGGAGAAATGAAAGTAAGTCTTACTGAGACTGATACACCGATGAAATAGAAGCTAACCCTGCTGTCTTATTACAGCAGTATGTAATTTTCCTTTCTCAGCAGAAGAAAGCCTTTATGACTAAAAATGATTGTCAGGACTATTATCTGCTCCTACCAGGGCTGATCAATAGATTGTAGGTCTTAGCCAGATGGTAGTATTTATATTTTTTAAATAAAAATGGATGTAACTAGTTCTTATAGACCATTACTGTAAGTGTCAGTCAGAATGGTCAGCATAAGCAACAAATTCTAAATAAATAAATAAATAAATAAATAGATGTCAGAATAGCTTCAGCAATCAGTCAGATAAGTTGAGTTCTCTGGAATATGGATTGTAAAGATCCCCTGAGGTGTGGGGCATCTAAAGTGTTCATGGGCGCATACGCATCACTGTACAACTAAAGACTGGAAAAGTTAGTGATTGTTTTTTTTTTTTTCAATCTTCAATTTTCCAGTTTGGATGAGTCTGTGCTCATGATTGCCTCACATTGATGTTCACAGCTGAGAGAAGTGCAACAGAATATGGTCTTCTGCTATTGTTGCCCCTTCTCCTCAAGGTTCATTGTTGTGGGCATGCTGAGATGCTCTTCTGTTCACCACAATTGCAAAGAGTGATTGAGTTACTCTTTACTTCCTGGCAGCTCAAACCAAACTAGCCATGTTTTTCTGGCCTTTCTTATCCACAATGCATTTCCTCCCTCAACAGTGTTATTCTCTTCTTTCTTTATTTTTTTTACATACTGTGTAAATTCGAGAGAATTCTAATCTTTTGTGAAAATCACAGCGATTTTGCTCAAATGACTCAATCCAGCCCATTTGACACCAACAACCATGCCACAGTTAAAATCACAGGGATCATACTTTTTCTCCATATTCATCTGCATGGGTTTATACCTTGTTCTGCTGCCACATGATTGGGGGATTGGACAACTGGGATTGGATTGCAGACCTGGTGACACTAATTTTCCTTGAAACATTTTCCTTTTTTGACATACTGACTGACTACACTGCCCTTACTGTTTACATGGCAGTGTCAAATTAGGATGTGCACAAGCTATGCACCAAATGAATGCAGGATATGCAAGACAGCCATCATACATGTACTTAAAAAAAGTATATTTTCACTCTAGGAAATACACACTAGCTAATCATATATGCTAATTATTAATATATACAGATTAATTTAACTACAGTTCCAAGCCTGTTTTGAAAGCTACAAATTGACGATGGAGCTCATTTTGTATTCAATCAATAGTCAGTTAAATTTTAATGCCTGTTTAACCTTTTTAATGGAGCCCTTTGGGCTCAAAACAATCTCAACGGTTCATTGAAAACTTGGATATCTAGACACTGGTCTTCGGAAAATCAACAGCAATGACTTTATGAACTTTGTGAGGTGCCTTTATACTGTGGACACATTTTTTCCCAACCAAAATGAGCTTTTTGACCATATCATCCCTTAACTCCAGGCTGCTGTAGAACACTGTGGGATATTGTACACTTTAAAGAGCTTTGCTGCCAAGGTTCACAGCAAATGTCACATATGTCAAGAATGTCTTTTTTTTAGCTAGCTGCCTTGAGTAGGTTATACCATTTCTGTTATATGTCAGTGTCTCCTGTTTGAGTGGAAAAGGGCAATCGGGGTAAGTCACCTACCTGCGCCAATCTTTTCTGTCTAGGCAAGTAATTATCTATTGTTCCGTAGCTCTTGTCTTAATGTAATCAGATGGATCTGGCTAGTGCCATTAGTCCATACTTGAACAAAGCAGCTGCCATGCCATGGACGAATAACATTAATCAATGGTGCAGAAGCAACACCAGGACTCTACAAAGTGTGGCTATGGTCAGGGAGAAAGGGAATTTGAAACATTACCACTGTCTACTACTGTCTTGAAGTCAGATTTTTTGCATTTGGGAGTAATGACCCATATTCTATATGGATATGAAACAGACATATGGTATGGTTTGCATATTGCTGGATATGTAAAGATACAAGTATTTGTCAGGAATGTTTTGCCCAGCTGTTAAATTCCTGGCTGAAGTAGAGGGAAGAACAGTTTAATATTGAAACTTATTGTCATTCAAGCCATACATGTATCTCCATAAATAAGTGTTTTGCTTCTGTTCACCTCTCATGTCTCTTACAGAAAGGATGCACTTCATCCAGGTTTTTAGATCACAAGTATTGTATTGTAATTTATTACTTCCTAAAAATGGCAAAATTCTTATTTATTTTTTTCCCCAAATAAAGCAAGAAGGACTAAAAACTAATAAAGAATATTTGTGTGTGTTTTCTTAAAATTACTAGGGTGTTAAAAGGCACAAATGACAAGCTATTTGTTTCAAATTGTTCGGATTATGTAAGTGTAAATTTTGTGTGATTTTTCAAAAAGCTATAAATCCACAGTTTTGTCACAATGGATAAATTTTTTCATTTGTAGTGAGTAAAACAAAAAGTTATCAAAAATATAAGGTAACAAAAATATTTTTGTTGCACACAAATTACAAAGATTGTTGAAGATGATTAACATTATAAGCAATACAACAACTTACAGCTGTTTACAGCATCATCAGCCTTATCATCTGCCAGTTTTAGATTTACTTGCTGCTGTGTTGCACAAGAGATATCGTTGCATTGCTGATCATGTGACAAAAAAAAAAGTGATGTGATTGCCTAGTCACAATGCATCAGCTTTTGCTTGAATTTTGGGTCACTATGTGTTTTGCTCAAAATGTAGAAGTTTGAGGCTTCTAAATTAGAGTTATAGAGCTGTTTTCAAACAAAACCTTCTATTATAGACAATCAGAGACACAAGTTTCCAAAATGAGTACACATCTGAAAATTATGTTTAGCACGTATTGCTGTCAAAATGTTAATAATTACAGATACACTGGTAATGCTGAGGAGTTTGTTTTGACCATACAAGGATATTGAGATAATGCAAAATATAGTCCTGCAGTGTTACGAGGATGATTGTGCCTGAAATTGTGTCCTAAATAACAATTTATTTTCCATTAAAAAGGATGTTTTTTTCACTTTGACAACCTTGCTGAATATTTTCCTTACCTAAAATTGCTCGATTACTCTTCATACCAGAAGAGCCTTGGCAAACTATATTTTCTTTAAATTAGCTTTGTTTAGCAACTAATAACTGTTCCTCTCTGATAATGTTAATGCTTTTAAATTTTTTATAATAATGTATGAAAAGGTACTTAGTCTCCATTAAGACCAAGTACATGATTCTTCATTTAGACCACTGAAATAAGCAGGGATAGGAGATATACAGTATATACTATGAGTTCATCAGTCAAGGTCCACTGCTGGCTTGGGAACAGTTCAGCCAATAGCATCCTGCAGTCAAAATCTGACTCTGGTGAAGGCTTACAAGATGATTAATACACAGGGGGAAATAAGAAATCATTCACTGCACACCCACCAGCTGGGAAAACAAGATATATGTGAACAGTTACACAACGAAATGAAAACTTTTTTCTCCTTAAAAAAGGGTGATAAAAATCACAAATGCGAAAATATGCCCAAATTGTTTTGCTTATATTAGTGTGAATTTTGTATGATTTTGTAAAACACTGCAAATCCACTTCTCAAAGTTTTGCCAAAATGGATTTATAAGCTTGTAGTTCTGTGTGCCATTGTAAAAAAAAAAAAAAAATTGTTAGTTTTTGTTTTCTTACTCAAAACTGTGGTTTTGTATACAGATACACACTTCCAGTCAAAAGTTTAGACTTAAAATTTCATGGTCCTTATATTTATTTCTTCCTATATTGTAAAACTTTGCTGAGGGCATCCAAAATATTCAATAATCTAATTCTCTGCATATCACAGAAGTAACAGGGCACACATACAGTAGAAGAGCTTTTAAAATTACCAATGAATTATATTGTGTGTATGTGTCTGTGAATTGTGTGTAGGAGAGATAGAGAGAGAGAGAGAGAGAGAGAGAAATTTAAATGACACAATCTGTTTGAAGAATAGAATCTGTTAAGTATCAAATCTGTTTGATGTTATACGTTTTGAATCAGCAGGACAAAACAGATATAAAAGAAGGCAACTGGATCATCAAGGGTGAATTCAAACAGTACAGATGTAGCAAAGATCACTGTGCAAATTATTACTGTGCATTAGCAAGCAACTCTTTTTTTCTTACAGCATTAACTGTGTATATTGCATTATGTGTTATACAGCTTTTTGCAGCAGACTGTGTGAAAGAGCTGCTTTTAAATCATCTTTTCTCATATCAGTAGCAAAGTGGCACATGGATACTGCTTCACTGCTACCTGATTTAAATTCTCAGGCTTCTTCAATATGGCTTCTCTTTGGAGCTATTTCCATATTTCCCCTGCAGGGTCTTGTATTAAAATCTGCCAAGCGTTTTTTGAGAACAGTCTTGCTGAAAGGAACTTGATTTTCTGTAAATTCCAATCCAGGTTCTGCATTAGTCATCCAGTGTGTATGTTTTCATTTCATATTTTTCCTTGTGTACCCTGTCCCATGTTTGTATGTTACATTAGTCAGCCAGGCTGCATGTTTTCAACATCTACTGTACGTTCCCCAAGGGTTGTACCTTGGTCTCATGCTTTGTTTGGTACATATGAGTAATCTTGCTTATTTAATCATATTTCCCACTCCTTCCATGGTTGAATGTATTATTATTATTTTTTTGTTACATTGCATTGCTACATTTAGGCATTTGGCAGACGCCCTTCTCCACAGCGACTTACATTGAGGGTTAAGGGCCTTGACTTGGCAGTCATGGGATTTGAACCTGGGGCTTTCTGAACTGTAGTCCACTGAGCTGTCATCATGCATATTTCCCCCCTCCCTTATTTATTCATTTAGTTAATTAGATAGTAAGTTTTATGTTTTTATTTTAGTTATATTAATAACTAACTAAAGCTTGCTTAGTGTCACACTTGTCTTTGTAGTTCATAAATTTAGTTTCAAACTTGTAGACTACAAACCCCACAATCCTCAGCTGGCAGCCTCATCACATGACCTACAATCACGCTTCTACACCATTATGCAGTCACTTAATTACAAATGCCACTCACCTGTTTGCAATCAGACAACTCCCTTTAAATAAACCTGACTGAAACTGTGACCTTGTTTCCTGATGACTCTGATAAAGCGAAGGTCTTATTTTCTGTTTTAAGCAGTTTTTTTTTTTGCAAGAGGAAGAGTCTTTTTAAATTCTGTTTATATATATATATATATATATATATATCCATCATAAGTGCTGAGCAAACAATGACCAGGTCCATTTTTGTCAGATATTTTCAATAAGTACAGCTTGAGAAACAGCCATGTATTGAATGCAGTTTGAAAACACTCCCTTATCTGGTAAAGCAGTTAATGTGGTCCCAGTGGTTAAAGAATGACTACAAATATGTAATGCAATATATTGGTTATTCATTTTTACTCCTTAACCCTGTGAAACTGTGTGGTGTACATATCTCATAGAAAATGGAGCCACTGACCATTTGTATGCATGTTGCTCATTTTACTCTATGACAGTACAAAGTGTAGCCCAGTTTGACAGGCAGCATCTGCGGTTGTGATGCTAACGCAGCTGCTCTTTTCCGGGATGAATTCCAAATAGGTCACTACGTGCCTTTCTGTAGAATCCATCATAATTTTAGTGAGTTTACACAACAGGTAGTGGACTACAGAAAGAAATAACAGTACTCCTTACAGCTGAATATTGAAGTCATGGATGACCATGCCTAGGCTTGTAGGTGGACCTACAGTGGATAAATAGATCATAAAAAGCCATAGCTCTGCCAAAAGTTTTTTAAACATGTTCAAGAAATTCGGACCCCATGATTTGTGAATTCATACTGTTCCATAGCCAAAGGAATTGGGTTTAAACAGACGTTACAGTATGAATTTCCTAACATAAAGAAATGCTGCTAATGCTACTACTAAGTAAACAGCCTGTTGTTTAGTGTGTACTCTGAATACACCCCCTGGTCAAAAAATATTGGCACAGATGAGCACCCCTACTCTAGATCATCCATGGACCATCATGCATAGTTATGATTAGAGCTATGCAATATAATCAGTTGTGCAACTTAATCAATCTTTTGTCGAACTATTCAGTTGATTGAATCAATGATTAATTTTTTATTTTTTTTATTCAGAATTGATTTACACAATTCAGGAATCGAACACATGCTGATGCTTAAATCGAAGAATTCCTTAAAAATACTACAGTTTTTCCAAAAAATAAAAGAGAGAGAGAGAGAGAACTGCTTCTATTTTATGCAAATAAAGTATCACTTTTTCTACAAGGGACAATCAAGTTAACCAGGGCTTTTGGTTGTGTAGAATAATAGATTAGAGATATGAGAGTAAAAAACAACTTATTTTTCTATATGATCTCCTGCTACACTTATTGCAGTGTTTCACTAGTGATTGAAAGTAGAAAGTTTTCAGTATGCCAGAGAGATGATCAGAGGGACCTCAAAGGAACTCTTTTAAAAACCTAAACAGGCAGAAATTACTCGGAGCAAGATCAGAACTGTATGTGGGATGTGGCCACAACTCCTAGATGAGGTCCTAGCTGAGTTGTAATATGCAAGTGGTGTTTATGTAATTTGCTTGTGTATACAGTGTCGAAAGACAGATGAATCTCTTCAAGTTGGTGAAAAGTTATCCGTCAATTTCCAGGATTAGGTGTTCTACTTGCTTAAGTTCTTTTGAAAAAAAAATAAAAAATAATTTATAATAAAGAAATAAATTGCCATGTTTGATTTTGTTTATATGATAGCACCCCGGCCAGCACGGATGCTCATGTCTAAACTTAAGGAGCAGTTCCACCTCATCAGTGTGCGTTTTTTTTCCAATCGTTTTTCCATTTTCATTTGGATGAAATTTTTTTGGAAAAAATCTGTTTGTGTGAATTAATCTCAAGAGTTCCTCCAGAAATGTTCATTACGTTTTCTCATACTTTACACTTCATTAATTTTGTTAAATAGCTTTCAGTATTTAACAACCTGATCGAACAAAATAAACATTTTTCCTCTGCCATATACTGTGTGGGTAATTACTTCTCAACAGTCTGTTCAGCACAGAAGAAATACACTTTACTTTCACATCAGGCATGAACAAGGCAAGCAATTTTGTAGATATGAAAAGTATGCCTCTTATAGGTGACACCATCAATCATAAAACACCAGCTCATACCAAAACCGCCCAATGTAACTATTTTCATTTAGTTTCCTTTTCCTAGTTTCAAACATAAGAGCAGCAAATAAGCAATGTTTTTATTATATAAATATCTTGTGATTGCCAATAAATGTATGTAGCTTAATATGCCATTTTTTCCCCCTTAAATTTGATCTTTCTTTTCTATAACCATGCAATAAAATGTCATGTCAGACTCATCAGGAATCATGATGTACATCTGTTTTCTGCTGGAAGACTGTTGTAGCAAAATAAAGCATCCAAAAAAACGCTATCAATGTTTGGAGTAAAAATAGTAAAGGTTCGGTAATAGTGCCATATCAAATTTCATATGGGCATATTAATGCATCTCTTTGTATTTCTGGGAAAAACAAACAAACAAACAAAAAAAGTAACCTGTGTCCTTACTGTAACATACAGTACAGTACTTACTTTCTATACCGCATATCCTGTACAGGGTTGTAGTTCTGGAGCACAAGGCAACACACAAGCACAAACTCACACACTACAGGCAATTTGGAAATACCAATTAAATCCCACAAGCACATGGAGCGCATGACAACTCCAAGGCATGATTTAAACCCTCAATGGTGGACGTGTCAGGCCACAGTGCTACCCATTATAACACCTTGTCACCCTGTAACATACAGTACTCACTCAATGGACTGGAGCCTATCCCAGGGACTTGGGCACAAAGCAGAGTACACCGTGGATAGGGTGCCAATCCATCGCAGGTCACTCAAACACACACTCACTCACACACAATGGGCAATTTGGAAATACCAATTAGCCTACTTTGCATGTCTTTGGACTATGGGAGGAAACACACAAAGCACTGTGAGATTATGGCAACTCCACATCCACAGACCTGTTAATCAAACCCTGACCCTGGAGGTGCAAGGCTACATATGTAACAAACTATACATGCAAAATATTGTCTCCAAGACTGCTTGTGCTCCTCATTCCCACCACAATATTCAGTTCGAACACATTCCGATATCTCATTAGACTTATACCTGGAATCATAAAACGTATGCCTAAGAATGAGTTTGTGTCTGTAATTATTAAACCAACTCACTTAATTGATGCTAATCTGCTTCATGTGTCCCAGTGAGATCTCCCATAATTACAGAACCGTAATTGACTATAATTATCATTTGCATAAGTATGGTAAAGTAACGCAAGTAAAATTCTTGCAAGTTGCCATGTTTGCATTATACACTTTCTGATTGAGTTCATTGAGAAAAAAATATCACACTAAAAGCAGTCTGGAATATAATCAAAGAGAATGATGGTAATGAAAGGATGAATGAGAGAGGATTCGTCCATTGATTCCCATCTGTATTTGCACAAGGAAAATAATGTCATGACATGGTTTTACCTGTGAAGGTGTGAAGATTTCATGAGCATGACCACTTTAAGTGAAACCACTTTGACTCATTTTAGCATTCTTTCTTGGAGAGGGTCTCAGAGACTCGGGCATAACTGTACTCGCTTTTGAATTGAATGGAAGCTGAACAATAAGCCTGGGCAATCCGGTTGAGAACACTGGTGGGAATAGAGTTGTATCTATTATTGGAATGTAGATGCAACACAAGAACATTGTACAGTATGTTCTACATAGCAAATTACTCATTATTGATTCATGAAGTGTATTTGTGTACAGATATTCTCTTGTTAGGGTTATATACTTTTTATATACAGTATTAATTCATGGTGTCCCAAGAATCTCCATGCCAATGACAAATTAATGCTTTGTAGTGAAAATATCTTTTAAAATATTACCTACTTAATTAATCTTAATCTACCTTAATTAAATGGATTGGCACCCCGTCCAGTATGTTCCCCACTTCATGGCCAAGGTACTCAATAAATGCCATGGCATTCACCAAAGTCAGTACCCAATGAAGTGCCTCAGTACCTACCATGGTTTTCACCAACATACAGTGGTAAATACCATAGCATTACCATGGTACCAACTAAAGTGCCATAGTACCTACTCTCCACTATGGTGTAGCCCCATGGTGCCCGCAATGGCAATACAAAATATCTTACATTATAGTATGTAGTAATAGTTATAGGCTCCAGGCCCCTATGACACTGTACACAGAATAAAGCTGGTTTAGATGATAAGTGAGTGATACTTACTTAAGTCATTTATTAAATCATTCTTTATTTATAACATTCATCCTAAGTGCCTAAAGCCTATCCCAGAGAACTTAGGCCATAAGGCGGGTACATGCTGGATGGGAAGTGCACACCTAATTACACAATATGGGCCATTTAGAAATGCCAATCAACATACTCTGCATGTTTGTGGACTGTCTGAGAAAATCATGAGCAGAGAAGCATGCAAACTTCACGCACACAGAACCAAAGGCAAGTAACTTGTATTATTTTTGTTTTGTAGATAAGCTTTATGTACTGTATACACAGGGGGCATATGGAAGATGAAGGTTGTTCAATAACCAATTTTGAAGTGCAATTACAGTACATGCATAACAATTCAATTTTATTTGTATAGCGCTTTTAACAATTGACATTGTCGCAAAGCAGCTTTACACAATCAACAGTGAACACTGAATGTCTTAAGACAACGTCATCATGACATGTGTGAGAGATGACTGCGTGTATTTATAAATAAAGAAATGACAATAATGTAGAGGAGGTATTGTAAATAAAGTTTCATTGTGACAAAATAGTATCAATTTCCCCTATGTATGGAGACTTTTGGGACATGCTGTAGAATAATTAGTTCAGCACTAGGATGTATTTATTTATTTATTTATTTATTGTACAGCCACATGGGCAAGCAATATGAGCTTTGTTTTGCTTTCTAATGGATCCCTTAAGGGCTCTCTGCATGGTCAGCTTTATTCTTGTGTGAGTCACCTGAAAATGATCAATTGGGCAAAAGTCTGTGACCAATATTAGATACATAAACACA
>JAQMYJ010000006.1:19599963-19626065 GCA_030014305.1 Clarias laeviceps | reverse complement strand
TATATATATATTGCTTTTATGGCCTTGCAGAGGCATTAGACTATATTTATAGACAGAGGAGAAGAGAGCGATCAAAGTGAAATCAATACACGGCCTTAATGAGGTGCTCGGGGAAAATGAGTGGGTGTGAGAGAGAAAGTGAAAGAGGGGTAGAAAGGGGATGTAGGGTTCAAACTCATTGGGATTTACAGCAGTATGAGGATACGTGGACTGTCCTTCTCTGAGTTCTCATCAGTAATTATGAAGAGTTTCCTGATTGTGAATGAAAGAGAAACTCGGACTATACCCGAGCGGTAGGGAAATTCAGTGCACATGTCAAAGCTGTCCTCGTCTCTGAATCACACACGTCCAGATCCTCTGGTGTACTTGTGGGTTTGTTTCTGTTTCAGGTTCCGGATTTAAGTGGGTGCTTAGCTTATGGCATAGATAAACACTAAATACAATAAACACTTAAGTTTCTGCTGTTTATGGAGAAATAATGAAGTCCAGGGTGGTGATGCAGGTCGGCGCAATGCGGAGTCACTGTCTCCACCAGGAAGTTTATTATTTAATTACGTCATGTATTCTTCTAGGCGGCACAATGTTGTAGTGGTTAGCATTGTCGCCTTGCACCTCCAGGGTGCGGGTTCGATTCCAGGCCAGGCCCGATTCCCGGCTCTGTGTGCATTGAGTTTGCATGTTCTTCCCGTGCTTGGTGGGTTTCCTGCGGGTACTCCGATTTCTTCCCACAGTCCAAAGATATGCAGGTTAGGCTAAATGGTGTTCCCAAATTGCCCGTAGTGTGAGAGTGTGAGTGTGTGCCCTGCGATGGATTGGCACCGTACCCTGCCTCGTGCCCTAAGTCTCCTGGGATAGGCTCCAGGTCCCCGTGACCCTGAATACAGGATAAAGCGGTATAGAAGATGAGTGAGTGAGAGTGATATGGTTTTGATCATAATGCATTTGATAATAGATTACAGTTTAGCCAGAGTTTTGGGAATATATCAACCATGTACCAGATAAAAGTATTCATATTTGACTGCCTCTAAATGCAGCTTTGGCGCTTGTTGTTTTTATCTAATTAACATGGTGACACGGGGACGCCTGCCTCAGTTAATGCAGGTCAGCTAAGTTCAGATTTCAATTTCAAGTGCTGCTGTCAAAATATTTTAAAGTAGCGATCTTGTAATGCACAGGAAACTGTCAATCTGACAGCCACGGATGTGCACAAGCACACACACACACAAAGCCTGTAAAAAACAAAAAAGCCATGCATCAAATTATTTATGCTATTTCATGCTCTTTTAACAAGACAGGTGTCACTGGAGTCCCCTGGGAGATTTTAAATAATCCGCAAAATGTGAAAGGAGTAGGTAGCACTGCTGTTGCACAACTCAGGGTTAAACCCTGAGCTTTGCTTACTGTCTGTGTGAGTGTTGTAGATGTGAATAAGTGTGCAAATATGTGTGTGCACGGTCCTTCTGGATCCAAAGTCTATTCCCACATCACACACAGTCTCCCTGGCATAGGCTCAGGATAAAGCAGTTACACAAAGTAAGTGTCTTAGAAAGAATAAACCTGACTGCTTAGTTCCTTTTAATTTTCTGATTTAAACAATCATAATCACTGAAATTGGACAGAATGATGTTTTATTATCTATTGCCTTCCTCCCATTAGAGCAATAAGTGAGCTGGTGTCACACTGTTTCTGGCCTGCTTACTTTGCATGTGTAAATAGAGGTGTGATTAATTGGAAAGAGCTGCACGATGCACAGAGAAATGCACCTCCCATCTGCCAAATGACCAATGCACTGTCAGCTAGAATAATACTGCCAGTCAGCCAGATGAAGTGTCTTCATTTTAAGCAACATTAAGTTTGTGGGTTTTAATTTATCTCTGTAAGAGGACCTGGCAAACACACACACACACGCACACACGCACGCACACACACACGCGCTTCTCTTCACTGGAAAATGAAAATAAATAGTAAAACAAAAACACATTAAGGCTGAGGTGACGTACTAAAGTTAGAGTGCTATACGTCTCTTTCTTTACATTGTAAAATCACAATTTTCTGGAGCTCAAGAAAGGGGGAAAAAAATCTGACGTTTTCTAATATTTAGATTTAGTGAGGCGCTTACAATCTCATGCTTTTCATACACTGTTCATTGCATCATCTCCATTTCATTGAAGCACATTACTATAAGAAGACCCATACTGTTATCTTATTTGCTTGCTTGTTTGTATTTTGAAAATTGCATTCTGCTCCAAGTGACTAAGTAAAAGATGGTAAGCCTGTAAATTGTGCAAAACAACAAGCTGCTTTTCTGTGACATCCAACCCTTCAGATAACAGCAGGCGAGGGTTGAATAGGATGCAGAATGAGCGTGAGGCTGTGAGAAAAGGGAGAATAACATCTCACACAGGTTTTCTTGATTACTTACACATTGGGGCAGCATCTCTGCAAACCACTTGCTGAACTTTTAATCACTGATCATAAATTGTGATTTTATTATTTATTTTCAGACTCCCTTGGGCAGTGATTTCATTTTTTTAGACTTCTCACAGAATTAAACACCTGGATTTAATTAAGCAAATAGGTACGAGCCTGTTGTTGGATAATTACTGCAGTGAGCAATATGGTTCAGCTATAACAAGTTATTTAACCCTACTGTACCTGATTCAGTGAGTACCTTCTCATTTATTACACAAACATGTCGTAAGACCTATCCTGTGGTCATGGCAAAGATGTTTCAAACTCTGTTTCAGAAGGGTCAGTTTATTGGCCTACATCAAGAAAAAAAGCTAAAACTACTAAAATTGGGTTAATCACTGTCCAAGGCAATTATTTATAATTCTTTGAGGAAGAAATGTGGTCACATAAATGTTTGTTGAAATCAAATTGTCAAATAACAGCTGTGCAAGCCTTAGGAAAACCACTTATCAGAGAGGCTAATCAGAGAAAAAATTGCTACGTAGCATAAAGAATGGATTGTGGAGCATTTAATAAAGGTATTTTTTTTTCCTGATGAGTCCAGATTTACCCTGTCTACAGTATAGTGTGACTGGCTCATCAGGGTAAGAAGAGAGAGAAAGATGAAGTGATGCACCCATCATGCCTATTGTAGTGCCTACTGTACAAGCCTGTGGGGAGGAGGTTTTATGATCTGGGGTTGCTTCTGTTGGTCAGGTCTAGGTTCAAACACTGTTATGTGCCCAAAAAAAATAGCTAAAAGTTAGCTGATGACCTGAATATACAGAACTGACCAGGTTTTTCATCAGTTCCCTGATGACATGCGTATATTCCAAGATATCAATGCCAGGATTCTCACTCATCATCTATCTGGGGAGGAAAGGAAACCGGAGTACGCGGAGGAAACCCGAGAACATGCAAACTCCATGCACACAGAGACAGGAATCGAACCCGGACCTTGGAGGTACAAGGTGACAGTGCTAACCACTACACCACTGTGCCGCCATGCCAGGATTCATTAGGGTTAAATAGTGAAAGTGGGTGAGGGAGCAAACCTTAACCGTATGCAAAATGTTCGGTATGTGCTGAACGCTCTTGCTGAACTTAACTTAACATAACACTGTATCTCAGACCATCTATCAAATTACAGTAAATAACTGAAGAGCAAGGGAATGTTCTGTTCCCAAAAGTTCCCAATTATTTTATATATTATATTGGGACTAGATGTCTCAAAAATACTCAGTGTACATGTATGTATACATAGTATTATGCATAAACCTTGCATTGTACTCTTCACATAGAATGGGTTTCATTATAATGGGAATACATTATATTTGGACCTACAGTATTCTTGATGCAGGAACACAGGCCTACAGTACGGTCCTGGTCCTAGCAAATGGCATTTTCTTAAAATTGAGCAATGAAGCCCCCAACATTTTCTAATGCATGTGTTTAAATCTATATATTTTATTACGTTAATGGATGCAACTGGATACGTCATGTTTAGTATTTAAATTTTTATAAAATTATGATTCAAATCTTTGATAAAAACTGTATTAAAATATTGCTACAGACAATTATGTTAAAATAAGAACAAAAACCCCTCTCTCTACAGCAAAATTTAGCAGAATATATGAGACTCACTTTTCAGCTATAATGGAATTTCCTCGCTGGTCTGCAGGACTTCTATATGTACTCTACGTAAATTGGGACTTCAGAGCTCAGCCTCTCGCTTTCTTACTCTTACTGCAATGTGACAATGAAGTTCATTTTCCATTTTTCCTACACTTAGGGAGCTTTTTTCCCCTTAGTTTTCCTCAACTTTCCATCCATCTGCACACCTTAACTGTACCAGCAGGAACCAGAAACCATTTAACCTACAATACTTTCTCAACCACCAGAGCACAACTCCCCCTGATGTATAGTAGCCTTGGTAAGTTTAAAAAAAACTACCAAATTATTGTGTTTTTACATATCCTCATGTGCTGAAGGTCCATAACTATTTCTTGGATTATGTGTGCATAACTTTACTCAACCATAAGTTTAATTGTCATCTCTGTGTGTGCATGTGAGTATGACTGTGTTTCATGGCTATAGTGTAAAAATATGTCAATCTTCACTTGTATTAGTGTAGTTTGTAAATAAAGAACACAGAATACAGTTGTTTTATGAAAGCGAAGCACCTAACCTAATCAGAGTCTTTAATCATTTTTGATGACCATTTTCCACAGAACAGTTTAATTCTTCTTTAGTTCCTTTTACATATTATCTTTGGTGGCTACTAAGATTACTGTACTGTCTCTCGCTTATCATCTTTACCGCTTTATCCTGTATACAGGGTCATAGACGATCTGCAGCCTATAAGGATAGACAAGGTCTATTGGCACTGGACAGGTGCCAATTCATCAAAGGACACACACGCACACTCATTAACACACACTATGGGCAATTTGGAAATGCCAATTAGCTTAATTTGCATGTCTTTGGACAGTGGGAGGAAACTAGAGTACCCCGAGGAAACCCACCAAGCACAGGGAGAACATGCAAACTACATGCACACAGAGGCAGGAATCAAACCCTAGCTTAAATTGGAAATGGACCCTGAAGGTGCAAGGTGACAGTGCTAACCACTGAGCCACCATGTGCCGCTAATTTCTTTAATATCTAAATGACCTACAATCTTTCAATATATCACTGGACAAATAGTTTTTCACAATTGGGCTAATCAAATATTTTCATAATTAAGGAGCCTTTTTATACTGGGTCTTTAAAACCAAACTTCCCTAGATAAGCTAATTTCCCTACATTGATCATGGCAATGCAAAAAACCTTAGTGATGGAGAAGTGTAATTGAGAAGCTCCCTGAATACGTATAAAGCACAGATGAAACACAAAGTAAAATGATCTAATAGGCACAAAAATATTGATTATGATTATGTCTTGCCTGATAATTTGTTACACTACATTGTACAGGGTAATTTTTTAAAGGGCATCTATTGTGGAAAAAATACTTTTTCAGTGCTTCTGCATGTATATATGGGTATCTGGAGTGCCTACTTGGCCACAATCTGTGAAATTAAACAAATTACTAAATTTTAGTTGGTGGCATCAGTCAGAAATAGTGTGGGAAAATGAGCCTTTCAGAATTTGAGCCTGTTTCTCCGTAAGACTCAGCACTCATAAGAATAACCCACCCTCAACCTGAGTATATCTCCATTCGTGTACCGGCCAAACAAACTTTCAAAGAACCGCCATTGTGTTTTTACTCACTAATGGCATGGCTAGTACCATAGGCCTGAGGAAGGCTAGAGGTTGGCATGGGAGCTGCAATGCTGTGGATTCCACAAACCAGCACAAAACATTACATCACCTCCTTGGTTCAGAGAATATTGCATAAAAAGTTGCATGAATTAACTTCTTAAATCTTTTCTAAAAGATGGATCAGTGCCAATTGTCAGTGGCCAAACTACAGATGAAGAAACTCACTCACTCTTTCATTGTCTATACCACTTTATCCTGTATAAAGGGTAGCAGAGGGTCTGAAGCCTATCCCAGAAAACGTAGGGCACGAGGCGGTACACCCTGAAAGGGGTGCCAATACACACACTCACACGCCAATTACCCTAATCTGCATGTTTTTGGACTGTGGGAAGAAACCAGAGTACCTGGAGGAAACCCACCAAGCACAAACGAGGTCATGCAAACTCCATGCGCACAGACCTGAGTAAGGAATCGATCCCACTTATTTTAGCTTTAGAATATTAGCTATTTTCCAATATTTTGGGGTTAAATCCCAAATAGTGTTAAATGGAAGGGCTAGTGCACTATGTACAGTAGATGTTAGAATCCCTTGTTCCACACACCAAGTAGTGCCTTGGACCAGGGGTTAGATATGGGTTTGGGATTAAGCCTTGTGTAGAATAAAACAACACAGGCAATTCACAGACAATTTGGAGTGGCTAGTGAGCAGTTACTAAGAAGACAAAGTGTTGTTTATGATGACATAACGTTATCAGATGTACTTTCTTGCTGAAAATGCTCCTGTGACTGGAAGCCACTGCTTTGCATGTGCGCATCTACCATATTGGAGTGGTCAAGATCCTTTAGTATGACTTTTTTTGTAGACTTCTCTACAAAATTGACTATAATTGATTTCATTCTAAAATTATTTGATGAAATTTGGTTTGTTAACTACAATACTACTTGAGTAGTACAGGGCTGCCGGCAACATAATCACTACGGCAACCATGCTGTATGCCCAGGAAAGGGGTAAAAGTTTTAGTCAAAGCAAAATAAAGCTTATAACTAACCATTCCAAAACTTCATTTCCATTTCACTCCTGGTTGAGGGGTAGGGTGTCATTCCCATTTAGGCAATGCTGATGGGATGTGGGGGTTGGGTGAAAGTGGTTAATTTTAATTAAAGCAACAGCCACAAAATCCTGCTGTTCTGAAAAGCCCTAGACAGTGAGAGAGTCTATCGCAATTGATTCTTGAGAATTTTGATCAAAACATGTCACCCACATGTCATTAAGACTACACAGAATTGGATTAATTTGTAGGGAATGGCTATAATATGTCTCCTTCATGAATTGCTGTAACCTCTTTGCTCATTAGTTGATTTCATTTGCCCAGTGCCATTGTAGTTGATCCCTGTCAGCAACTTGCTGCACATTTGAAGAGGCTTGAAAAGGCAGAGACAGCATACCTGGCATGCTCAAGTATTTTGTACTCTTGGGGTTTTTGAGAAACTGGATACAAGTTTGGCATTTCCCAGCTGAATAAGAACACGTCTTGCATGCATTCATATGTTTCACGCCACAATACATTTTCAAATTCCAAATATGGAAGCAGAACAGCTGACAAAATTATGGTATTTTCACACCGTTTTCCAGATGTAATTAGGGCAACATATTTCACACATAGTCATAAAATTACCCTTTCAAAGGTAAGAGGTTTAACATATAATTTAAAGCAGATTTCCTTTTTATATGTATGAAATTATGACTTGATTGATGCAGATCTCAGTGAATGACACCCGAGGCTTCAATCTCTTCACATTGATAGCACCAACAAACCAGATTCAGCACCTTGGACATCAACAGTGACAAAGTTTTTTTTTTTTTTTCTCTCTCTCTCTTTTGTAGGCGAGACAGACTTGGCAGGATGCAGGCACCGCTGGAGGGGAATGATTGCGGTAACTGTTCCCAGCTGGGGGCATATCTGTGGAGGAAACACGGTAGTGCCAAGACACAACAAGCAGAGCTGATGACGGATGAGGAGAATTGTCGAGACCGTTGTTGCTGAAACTAACCTGTATCTCTTTTTATCACTACACAGAGTCTCCTGAGAAAAGCTCACCCTCCAGCATGCTGTTGAGATGTCAGCCTCCTAAACTTCAGAGACACTAGATGTGTGCACATTGAGGCCCAGACCACAATAACAGTGGTCTTTTACATTAGTACACACACCTACACCACCACACATGCCTTCCTTCCTTCCTTCTGCTGCACAATATATGATAAACAAATAACCCTTCAGGCTTCAGCCAGTTTTCCTTATTGGTGTGTTTTCATGTTTAAACGAACACAAGAAAATATAACATGTGACAAAATATTTATTGTATCGTGTGTGTGTGTGTGTGTGTGTGTGTACTGTATATAATATCTTTATTTTTTTACTCACTTGATGTATTTGCAGAATTTAATAAGATAAATAAAGCACAAATCTGCTTAACGAATTTGATATATATTTTGATAAATGCAACCCCAGGGTTTAATCTCTCCAACTTGATAACACCAACAAACCAGATTCAGCACCTTGGACATCAACAGCCACAAAAAAATTTTTTTTCTTCTTTTGTAGGCGAGACAGAGGCCATGCACATGGCCTTTAGAATATAAAATTAGGCACAGGCTCACCTAAAAGGGGCAGTTAAATATTAGAAAAAGACCAAATTTTTCAGTCTTCACCTTCCAACTTTCAGTGAATTTGTGCTCAAGGTATCCTCTGATTCCTATGCTTGGCTAACAGGAGTGGAACCTGGTATGGTGGTCTGCTCTTTTTGTCCATTTGCCTTTTTACATGTTTTGTATTCATTTTGTAATCAATAACGTTAAAGTCAGGCTAATTAAAAGCTAACTCAAAGTTAATGAACCTGGTAAGACTACAAAGAAAAAAATACAAGATTTTAATTGATAAAGAACAGCCTCACAATGTTTGGTTTGTGAGATTATGGCTGACATTACAAAGCTATGTATCTGAGTAAATCTTGGAGTCGTTTCCGGTAACGGAATAGTTTTCCCCATGTTTACTTTTAACGCTACTCCTTCTCATGCTTTGTGTTGATTACTGCTTGCATGGCAGAAAGCTGCATCGCAGGCTGCACTAATTTAAATCAAACTCCTCTTGCATCACAGTGTGACCCAGATGGCTCAGTCTTTAATGTAATATTGATCAGTGAACACATTGTCTAGTAATTAGCACTGCAGAGCAACTTCTTTCCCCAAGCATCTAACCACAGTCACACATTTTTTACAAGAGTAGATGCAATTCCAGCAGTATTTTCTAGAGTAGTTATTTTTATTTCAACTTAAATCACGGCAGTTTCTTAATTATTACAAAGTTCATCTAAAAAAAAAAAAAAATAATAATCTTTTCTACTCTACAGAGTAACTATGAGTAGTCCTCCATCCTAAAACAAATTGCCCCCATGTCAGAACCCTTGGTTGAAGTCCCTTACAAAGAAGTGACAATCGAGGATCCTCCACATAATGTTTCTTAAGCATCTAGTCACAGACATCCTGACCCTATCAATGATTACACCTTTTTATGTCATAAATCTTTATTTCACTCGATACAATAACTTACACAAGTACAAGCATTGATTCATTAATGCCTTCAGCAGGGTTGTGTTATAAACTCTAACATTAGAATAAAACCAAATATATTTTTATGGAGTTTAAACACTTTCAAATACTCAATCAATCAGTTAGGTTTGTGATATTAATGCTAACTCAGACTTCATCAATTTAAAAGAATTCATAAATGTGTTCTATGAGAATATGTGTTCTGACGAAAAAACAACAAAAAACATATTCCTGTAATAGATTTATTTTCAGGGAAAGGAGTTCTGTGAGAATATAACTACAAGGAAAGTAATTACGTATGTCGGAGTTCTAGCTATTGATGAGAACCTGCATGAGGCGAAAAATATTTTTTGAGTCTTTTGACCATTAATGAAATGAAGTATGAAATATAACCTGAATTTGATACGATATGAGAGAGCATTTTGAGCATCAGTAAGCAACTCTGTCAAGATCTAATCACTGCTGATGGATCAGCATAGGATGGTGTGTGTGTGTGTGTGTGTGTGTGTCTTTGTCATTTATCACTTCTGAACTGAGAAAACAGAGCAAAATGTTTTGTACCACTGATAAACTTTGACAGAGCGATGACCTTTTCAGCTGCTTCTGCTCTAAACTCCTGATAAAAGGCAAACCATTAAAAATCCAATAGCAGGAAATGAGCTTCCGATTCACTTGCCAAGAACCATGAGCCAACCCATGTGATGGAGTTTATTTCACCAAGGCTGCAGTCATTAAATCCACTGGTGATTAATATCACAGGCAAGTTTGGGCTCTTATTTAAAGTGTGCTTGTCATCACAGGCCATAGAGATGAATTAAATATTGTGCACCCTCAATGAGTCTTTATTCAGATATCATTTGTATGAATTAATTGGACGGTTGAATGAGAGATATCTTCTTTTTAATCAAGAATCCTTTTTTTTTGTTAAACTGTACATATTTATAATAAATTAAACACGAATATCTGGGGAGTGTAGATAAGCTCTGGAAATGTCAGTGAAGAAAGCTTCTCTGGTGATGTTTTGTTTGAACACTGCAGTAATGCATGAATATAATCCTCCTGTTGGTTTAGCATGCTTAACCACCCTTCTGTTAAATCTGTAATCCACATTCCATTGGAGCACCAGGTATGTGATAACCTTGCAGAGAATGGCTGATACTACATGGCAAAGTGAGGAACATGGACTTTAAAGAGCTTCCTCTTCAACAACAATGCAGAAATAAGTGGAACGTGGCAGGAAAGCCGGGAAGCTGTTGAAATGCAATTCAATGAGAGATGCATGATCTCGATGAATCAACCATAAGGCTATCATAGATTGCATCTATTTAGTTGCACACACACAGCATATAACCTAAAAACAAGCAGAATATACAATACCGCTTCATCAGATTTTTTTACTTTCCAAAAGTTCCGTATAGTCAGTTCCATAAATTGCAGTCAGTTCCAGGAATTTAATCATAACAACGTTCTCTCTGAGCTACATTATTAAATGTTCAATAAGTATTTAACAGGTTCTGAGAAGGTTAGACAATAAATTAAAAAACTCCTGCTCCAGTAGCAGTTTGCTATACATTGTTAGGCAGTGCAGTGATGTAGTGGTTAGAACTGTGACTTGTCATTTCTGTGTGTGTGTGTGTGTGTGTGTGTGTGTGTGTGTGTGTGTGTGTGTGTGAGTGTGTGTGTGTGTGTGTGTGTGGAGTTTGCATGTTCTCCCTGCTCTTGGTGAGTTTCCTTCTAGTACTCAGATCACTTCCACAGTTTGAAGACCATGCACAGAAGGCTAATTACCAAATTGCCCATGTTTGAGTGTGTGTTTGCTTGTGTGCCCTGTGACGTATAATACCCGTCCAGGGTGTACCCCGCCTTATGCCCCAGGTCCCCTGGGATAGACTCCAGGCTTCGCATGATATTTTACAGTATAAGATTTCACATTGCTGTTTATACATTATAAGATTAGATGTTGAAAATAGTTAAACTATATAAGTGTATAAACTGTTAGAACATTATTACAAACTTTAAGGCTAAGTGTAGCAACAAATCTCAACATATACACATGCTAATGGTGGCACAGCACATAGAATTGCCAACTCACAGCTCCAAGGACCTCGGATTGATCCTGATGTCAAGTCAGTGTTTCTGTTGCATTTCACATGTTCTCATCTGAATTGCTTAATCCAGACTCTCCAGATTTCATATAGTACCACCTCCCAAACACATGCTGTTAAGCTCCTAACTATGTGTGAGTGTAATAATGTGTGTGCATTGTGTCTTGTATGATATTTTGACCTCAAGGAGTTGAAAGAAAAAAATTTCTTAAAAATACCACCTAAAAAGACATGGTATACTAACTGGGTCCAAAATTCCCCGAGGCACAATGTTTAAATTGTCCTGCTAATCTCAAATTGTTGGCTGAGTTAAAAGTTCAGTTCAGTATGTGAAAAAAAAACAGAATTAAATTTTCTCCCAGATTTGAGGTGCATGAGTAAGTCATAACCAAGCCTAAACAGCCTGCTCTATGACCATCAGTCTGTCTTCCTGTTAATGCTGGAATAATGCAAGAACAGATGTCACTAATAAAAAGGAGTCATGTGCTACAGTACATGACTTCCTGCATAATTCATGATGAGTCTCTAGATTTTACAGCCTCGAGCAATCAATATTTTTTCACAAAAGTGGGTTCTTCACCTGCCTTCATCAATTCTTTAAAAAAGGAAAATCAAGGATAATTTAATTTAGACTTTGAAGGCTTGTCCAGCTTTCTGTAGTATGTGTACTGTATTACAATTTTTACAGAACGTTCAGGATTTGCTCAAAGCATTAAAAAGATTTAATCTGGCTTTTAATAAAGTCAAGTAATTTCATTTTAAAATGAATTAGTTTTAGACCACTTTTAAGTTGCCAAGTGCTTGACATAAGTGTTAATTAGTTTGTTGGCGATAAAGTCATATTAATTAATGTTTGAGCGCTTACTTTTTATCATCTAGTTGTATTGTTACCCCATCAACGGATCTATGGAGTTTAATTTAACCTCATGAGTCATCAGCAGGCCTCACTTTTCCTGTATTTACCCTGTCATATTTTACCAGGACACTCAATTCTGATTTGTCAAATTAGTTGTTTTATGTCTTTATTTTTATTTATTTCTATAACAGCTGCTCTATATATGCTGTATATATGGGCACCACCGTGGCCTAGCACCTCCAGGGTCTGGGTTTGATCCAGGGTGTATCCCACCTCCTGTGACAACATGACAAATAGTTCAGACTTGCCAGTTGCTATAGGCATGAACTTTCCTAATGTTTCAACTTTCCTTTACCCCACACCTTATGAGATGGAAATGTAGTTAGACGAGTGGGATAAAAACTTCTTTCCTTTTCCAAATCTCATAAGGAAGGTGAAGGCAGAGGAAGCCATGGGAACAAGGAATCATCTGGACTACTGTTTCATGTATGACTCCAGCTGATGAATGACAGCTTGCCATTATTAGAAGCACAATTCTCCCGCTCTCTCTCTCTCTCTCTCTCTCTCTCTCTTGGTTTGCTTTTAAGTTTTCTCATTCATCATTTACGCTGTAGCATTTTTATTCAATAACTCACAAGTAACTTTGCAGGGACTAAGAAGTAAGAAATTAAAAGTACTCTGTTAACACTTCAGTCACTACTATTAATTCTGGGTATTTATTTAGTAAGTAAAATGAAGTAATAGTTATTTGATGATGATTATTATTATATATTTGGTTTGTTCATTATAATGTAAGCAAAAAAATACTGAATTATATTTTGCATGTACTGGGGAATCATTATTATTATTATTATTATTATTAATAATAATAATAGCAATAATAATAATAATAATAATGATAATTTTTATTTTATTATTATTATTATTAATTAATTGTTTATTGTTAATTATATTTTTTTACATATCTAAGGAAGTGTTTGCTAATTACTTATCACATCAGCTCATCAAATGGTATCTTAACTTCCTGATTTAAAAAAGTCCTAGCTAATGCAATGTGCCCTACTCCAACATTATTTTAACACACGATCAAATGAGGCAGAAGTCTACACACCCTCGTTTTTGAGAACTCTTTAAGTATTTATGTTGCAGTGTAAGCCGATTTGCACACTGGCCTTCAAATTAGAAAAAGGCACTACTGTAACACTAATGGAATAGATGGGATAGAATGGAATTGTACAACCCTAGTAAAATAAATCTATTGCCTCCCAGGAGAAAGTGTGTCAGTGGTCCTTGCTGGTGAATAATCACCACCCAAGATCACAAGGCGATTGCTCACATAAAAACATAAATCCGTGTTTGTGTATTACTTTTACTGTCATTGGGATATTTTTTTTTTCAAAATACTACCAAATAGTACGTCATTTGCATAGGTTAGATAATGACCAAAGATTTATTAATGATGTATTGTAAAATAAAGTATGGCTTAGTTTGCAATGAACTACAAACCATTACTTTATTGTTATCCATTAATTATAATTATCAATTATTTGTTAAAAGGCAAATGTAGTAACCCAGTAACATATATAAATGTTATATTATATAATATTACTCATTGGTTTCTACTAACTTGATGTATAGATCCCCAATAGTTATTGAAGAGCATTACAATTTTAGTTTAAATGTTTAAATGGAAGTTTATACATAATTATATTGACATACTATGAAAGATTGGTAGACTAATGCCAGATCATTTATACCTCCTTCATGGTATTGATTTTTCACTACTGTTAATGCACCTAATGTCTGTTTGTTTCCTTTCCCTACATCTATCTGTCTCTCTTTGTCTCTGGACTTCTTTAAAATTCCTACAACCCCAAATGCTTGTGCATTTCATTCATCAAGGGGGAAAAACACCTCTGAGCTGCTCTTTCAGAAGAAATCTCATTTAATTTCCCCTGTGACTCCTTTCCCTTGACACAATACTGGCTGACGTTGTGATTCATCCTCTGCCTTAGAAACACTGCTTGTCTGCTAGCTGCTCTCCACCTGTTCAGCATGCACATGCGACACTACAGTGTTTTCAAGCATTAAGGATGTTTGAATGCTGGTGATAATGTCTATGAGGAAAGGCATATGTAATATATACATGGGAAGAAGGAGAGCTACTTAAATGCTTTAGAGGTGTTCATTCTGTGCTGGAGTAATCCACTTAAATAGCACCCATATCCATAAGCTGACATGATTTGCTGATGTTTGATCCCACACGATTTTTTCCCCTCTCATATCCACATTTGCATATGCTTTATCTCATTGCCAGGACCCTACGAGGACAATCCTTTCTTCATCACCAGTATTTTGCACTGTTTATCCAGTATGTGTTATGGCTAGAATCACCTGCAATTTCAATAATGGATCAGCATAAATGGCTGCATGAAATGAAACCAAAGAGTCTGGGTTCCTGCTGAGGCGCCAAAATGGACTTCTAGCACACTCAGACTGAAGATTTGGCATTTACATATAGCTGTGTTTTAGAGAGGTGGCAATGATGGAGAAGACCTGTTGACTTTTCCGCATTTGCAAATGAGCCCAATCCATCTTAGTTCACTGCTTTATATTGCTTTATGATCTTTGTATACAACTTCAAGTTCTAAACATCTTCCTGAAACACCAAGGTTGTGGCTCACAGTTGTACTGTGCTATTGTTAATCCGAGCCTCTGTCTTTCAAATACTGTGCAGTGTAACATAAGAGATCTGGCTTTAAAATGAAGCATGTTTTCAGATAAACATCTTTTAATTGCAGTCGATTAGGCCTGCACTGATTACTGTATAGATGAACATATGATGCAATCATTTAGCTATTTTAAAATAATTTTAATGCCATTTTTAAGATAACCTAATCATAATGGAATACCTCCATTATGATTGGCCTGTCGCTGTACTCAGAAAGTTACCAGATGTTAAATAAGATAACTTTAATTCTAAAGATAATTTCCTGCCAAAAAAATACATCTTTTGTCAAAGTGCATTTTGTACTGCAAAGTGCACACCTAAAATGATTTTTCTCTCCATTTTTTTTTTCACTCTCTAACTTGCAGTCGACAGGAGAATAATTGACTGGGTAATTGGAAAATTATCTTTTGACTGTCTGGATGTCAAGCTGACATGCATATTAAAGTGTTTAGTTATTTAATAAGAGAACACTTTCCCAAATCAAGATTTTTTTTCATTTATTCCTCGCTCTGTCTTCATAGCTTGAATGAGCATGCTATCCCACTTGTGAAATTTAGGAAGTCATCTTGTGACATGAATATGTGAGATGTGACAGTAATCTAACTATAGTAGGTAAACATTTGCAGTGAATGTAGTATATGGATGTGTAAAAAAAAAATGTTTCACTCAGTTGGAAATAAAATGCAGAGAAAACAAGTGATGAGAGTTTTTTTTTTTTCTTTCTCAGTATGCATGTGAGAACTAGAAGCTGTGAATGAAGTCTTGTAAGTGAAATCTGTGAGTCTCATGAAACTTTGGCTTCAATTAGCATCATGCTGAGGGCAACTTTTCACACTTAAAGAGGAAATTAGTGATTTTCCAATTTGCACATAGTTTTACTAATTATTCTGTTAAACTAACATAAACATTAATGCATAACATTGCAAAGTAATAAAATGGGATCATTTATGGTGCATGATAGTATGAAATCCATTCAATTTATCTAAGAGCCTCTGTAGTCCAACTAGGAACTGTCAATGCCAATAGTAGACCATTTGTATTTATTCCCATTTGTACGACCATGTGGTAGGGCCTCCAGTCAACATTCACATGCTCTTCCACACACTACGGGCAATTTGGAAACACCACTAAGCCTAATCTGCATGTCTTTGGACTGTGGGAGGAAACCGGAAAACCCGGAGGAAACCCACCAAGCACAGGGAGAACATGCAAACTCCACACACACACAGACCTGACGAGATAATCGGACCTGGAACCTGAAGGTGCAAGGCAACAGTGCTAGCCAACTTAAATAATGTATACTCCAGTAAATTAAATATCTACAGGGTTTCTGTGTAGGGTAATAGTATTGGCCACATAGTTACATTTTAAAGGGATAGTTCAGATCTTTTTAAACCTGTCGTAAATTAAACTTGAAGTGCATATAAGTAAATTTCTATAGGTCTTGGTTGTTGTTTTTCAGCTCTGCACACAGACTGTGAAGTCTATCACCATGAACGTGAGTATGATGTACTGTAAGTAATACGTGTAAAATTCCACAGCCCTCATTCTTTGCAAAATGCATTCCACAGTTCAGCCTCATGTGATGCTTCTGCAGTCCCACTGAGCTAAATCCAGATGGTATTTTTGAAAGTTACATTGCATTTAGTCCAAATGTAACTCTTATCTGTCCCCAGAACTAGATGTACAGTATGGCTAACTGGAACTACACACATGGGCTAAAAAATGTGTAAATTTGAGTTAAAACAGTGTAATGGAATTGGCACTTCCTGACTGAGTAACATTAGACAAACTTGAATGCAGAACCTCAGTGGTGACATTACCTAAATGCAATAGGTAATGTCAATTATTAGCAGTATCTGTTTGACTACTGAATTTATAATGAAAACTAACATTAATGCACAGGAGAGTGTATATAAAGTAGGCTTAAAGGGTGCAAATCCAGTCTCAAAATGATTTGATGGACAAAAATAAGTCTCAAAAGGTGTGATTTTTTTATTTATTATTATTTTTTTTTATCTTATGGGAACAAGCTATTTATCTTGTGCACACAAGTTATATTGTAAAAACAAGTTATATTTTGTGCAAGCAACTTATTTATCTGCATAAGGCTTTTGCATGAAACCCATGGGGAGAGTTAAATTGACATTAAAATGCAGTTTATTTCTATAGTATATTTGCATCACCAAGGCCATTATTACTTTATTTAAGCAGTTAATTTGCTTTGTTGTTAGAAGTTAGTGTGTGTGCAAAATAACCCACAAAATAATAATTTGTGCAGATGATGAGAGAGAGAGAGACAGTTGTTGCTCTGTAGTATTTTTGCTATGAACTAAAACTTAAGTGAAAATAATCATCTTAAATGTTCAGAATAATAAATCATATTTTGTATATTTTTATCAGTTATCTGTTAATACTTTTTTATAACACACTTTATACTATATCTTACTACCAAATGTTTTTTTGTCTCTTGTGATTTTTTTCAATGCATAATTTTATACCTGCTGTCATGGATAAAAAAGGGGTGCTAAATGTGCCATAGTGTACAACCATGGCCAAAAACTTTGAGAATGAGACAAATATTAATAATATATCACACATAAAAATCCTTCACACATTTTTAAAAAGCCACTTCTCTCCAGGAAAAACAAAAAACTTTTTACTGGGGTAAAGTAATTTTCTCTGATGATCCCCTTTCCGCTTGTATGGGGCATCGGGGGGGGAAAAAACTTGTCTGGAGAAGAAAAGGTGAGCATTACCATCAGTCCATTACCATCAGTGTCGTGCCAACAGTAAAGCATCTTGAGACCATTCATGTGTGGTATTGCTTTCTAGCCAAGGGAGTGGGTGCACTCACAATTTTGCCTAAGAAAACAGCCATGAATAAATAATGATACAGAAACATCCTCAAAGAACAACTTCTCCCAACTATCCAAAAAACTGTACAATAAATAATGGTAAAAAGAAGAATAAAGATGATACAAAGAATGGTACAAAAGGTACAAAAACATCCTCCAAAAGCAACTTCTCCCAACTATCCAAGAACAGTCTGGTGGCAAACAATGTCTTTTCCAGCATGATGGAGAACCTTGCCATAAGGCAAAAGTGATAATATCGTGGCTTGGGGAACAAAACATCAAAATTTAGCATTCATGGCCAGGAAACTCTCCAGACCTTAATCCCATTGAGAACTTGTGGTCAATCAAAAGGCGGGTGGACAAACAAAAACTCCAAGCATTGATTATGCAAGAATGAGCTGCCATCAGTCGGAATATGGCTCGGAAGGTGATTGACAGCATGCCAGGCCAAATTGCAATGTTGAAAAAAGTCGACAGTTGAGTCTTTGCTTAAACTTAATGTAATTGTCAAAAACGCCTTTGACACGTATGAAATGCTTGTAATTATATATTACAGTATACCATATGGCAAAAAGATCTAAAAACACTGAAGCAGTAGACTTTGTTAAAATAAATATTTGTGTCATTCTGAAAACTTTTAGCCATGGCTGTACACTGCACAATTTTTATCTCCAATGTCTCTGTCTTTGTGAAATTTTGAGGCTCAGCATCTATTCCCCTGATTCCTGGCGACTATTCTGTGAGCTCTCATGTGGCAACTGCTCATGTAATCTGCACCAATGTGATTTTCTCAGTCTGCAAGTGTTAGCCAAGGCTCTAATATTTTCAAGCATACTTGAAAAATAGCAAATGAAAACCCATAAGGAAATCAAATTCATCAGCTTTCATGTGCAGTACATCCCTAAACCTAGTTAATCACCCGTGTGAGAAAGTGAGGGCAAAAGGTAAGTGCAATAATATTGCTTCTGCAAGAAATTATTTGCCATGTCATACCCGAAAGGAGAGGGAAAAGAGAGAGAGAGAAAATAAAGAGCTGGATTCCTGGCAGTGCATGGTATAAAATAGCAAAATTTTCACTCTGAACTTCCAGTTCTCACTACAGAAAAGATAATATTTGGTTGTGTCTCCCGGACCAATATTTCCTCCACTTTTTCTATTTCTTGTTTTTCTTGTTTCCATACAAAATAGAAAAAAAAAAAAGTAGTCCCAATGAGATAAATCGAGTTAGTATCTTTGAAAGGCACAGTGCATTTAGTATAAATTTAACTCTTTTCTTTTGCCAGAATTAGCCGTATGGATAACCAAAACTAGCAATGTGAGCAGAATTGGGGAAAGAAAAGAGCTAATTTTTAGTAAAAAACAGTGTGAAAGAATTGGCACTTCCTGATTTAGTAACATTAGACAAATTTACAGTAAATGCAGTACCTCAGTGATGTAGTAAACATTCTAGGTCAATTATATCTTTTTGACGATTGCCACACATTTATTTTCATGAGAAAACGGGACCAGGCAACCTTAATCAGGGATCTCTCTAAAGAAAAAAAGGTCTTGCAATGTACAGTATGAGTTTTGTTAGTGTGCACAACATCACCAAAAAAATAATAACTTACCAAGAAATAAATGTTGGTTATGTAGTGTTTATGTGAACCCAGGTCAGGTATAGGCTCAGAAAGATTATTTGGTAATTTAATGGTCATCTGTCTACCTGAATGTACTGAATGACCAGGTTATATTACTGTATCTATGGTTCATTTTCCCCTGTCACTGGCATATTCCAGGTCTTAAATAGCAATATATATTGCTAATAATTACATAGCTACTGTATTGTATATAGACTGTAGACACAAAAATAGTGTTGTGTTGAAGGAAAGTGTGTGTTGCCTTATCAATACAAACACAGCTGCCAGTAAAGAATTTTATAACAAATGAAATCCACAATTTTATTACATTAGGCCTGCAGGCCTATTTTTTTTTAAAACATGTTTAGGAACATCAGAACCCAAATCCAAAAACAATACCAGAAACTCTTGAATCTGATCACAGAACATTTGGCCTCTGTGATTAAATAAATAATATTGTACTATTACATTTTATGAAGTGTAAGCTTTTTTTTTTTTTTTTTTACCTGAAATAATTCAGATATTAGGGCAAATTTCAAAACAGGTGCCAATTATATCATTTCAGGCTCACAATTTAATCACAATAAACACTTTAGACAATTTGAAAAATATCCACCAAAACACCGACTTTGTGACTCTCACAGATGCTGTGGAGAATCAGACATTCTTCTGTGACACTTCACACACTTCACATTACACTTCCACAAAAATTCATTACAGCACACATTTGTCAACATGTATTTACAGTCTTAAAAAAAACACTTAATACCTGTATGCGCAAAAAGTCAATGGCTTCCAACAGTACAGTTTGCCTATTGTTGAAATAATTTTTTACACAGTTTCTTTTATTATGACATCTTGCAACATTGAAAAGAGCTTCAATATGAAACATATCAGTCTCCGAGTTGAACTACCTCTAAAGTCGAACCAGCCTGGCTCTGGTGCTCTACCGTTTGTGCGTTGGTTGTTCCGAAAATTCAGAGTTCAATGAGAACCGCAGGCGCTTCAATAGGTTTCAGTTACTTAGTCAGACGCAGTGGCATATTGTGTCAATGTGCAATTCTGACTTGATTCTTGATTTGACTTGATTGAAGGCATTCTGTAAAAACAAAATAGTTTATTTCAAAGCCTGCTGAGGTTTCATCTCATCTTCCTCAGCCTCATTCGGTTCTCCTTATCACGCTTCTTTAACCCGCTGACAAACTGGGAGAAAAGCAGCTCCTGGTCCTTCTGCTTGGGAACACGTTTGAAGCGCGGGTCTCGCCCATACTTCTCTGAGAACTCTTTGAAAGTTGACCTACATGGAAAAAGAAGGAATAAATCAGCCAGGCTGTCACAGGCTGCTGGAGCCATCCAATTTTCCATTTCACTGCAGTGTTGATATACTGTTGCTCATTCGCACATGTGCCGCTCATCTCCCTGTGCTGCCTTTGTGATTTAATACAGCTTTGGTTATTGTTGATTTGGTGCCTGGATATGAACTTAAGTTGAGTTCTGATCTATTTTCATCCACAGGACTAAAATAAATTGGTACAAGGTAATCATCAACATCCAACCACCAATTGTAATTCTTTGACACTGGCTTTCTTTGCCAAACTTGAGTATTGAGTCCAAAATTTTGAGCTCATAATGGTGTGGCTATGGACCTTGAACGTTCAGTGCCTTATCAAATCATCTTTTGTAATCTCTGTATTGAGACATTTTAAAGGTCAAATTTTCCTCTCATTTAACAAATCTGTTAATATTCATATTCATACAGGTTTCACCCAGATACTTTTACATAATTTACTAATTACAGTATGTGAAAAGTAAATGTGTCAGGAGTATAAACAAATCACTTGAAAGCACACCGTGAAAGTAGAACTTCACTGTGCAAAAATGGAACCTTCAAACAGAATTGAATTTGAATTTACTCCTTCTGGGAACTAGCAAAAGGAAACAGGATCAAACAGCCCAAGTCAAAGAAGCTTAGTCCTGCACCACAGATCACATCCATTATTAACACAATAGCTGAATATCTAAAATTCCAGGTCAAGATTTTGGGGCAATATATTTCCTCTCTGGTACACACTGTGCTAATATAACAATTGAAGTAATAAGAAGAGACCACAGAAACATACTTGGATGTAATTTTAGACTCTTCAAGTAATTTCCTGAACTCTTCTTTTGCCTGCTGTAGCTTGTTCTTTCTCTCTTTATATTCTTCTTTTATCCTGGCTTTGGCAAACTGATCAAAAATCTGCAAAAGGAGTAGAGAGACAGGATTAAGGTCCATAAATGGGCATTAAAATTACATATGTTAGTGAGGCCAAGTTTCATCTAACAGTCTTCAACACCGTCATACCTGCTTCCTCTCCTCTGGCCCCAGGAGCAGGTAACGTGGATCAAACACAATCTTGTGTAATTCTTTCTCCCATGTTGAGAATGCAGACACCTGATATTAGGATGGAAATACAAATATGCACATGCAAGTAATAATGAAGGTAATAATATCACTTGCTCAGGTGTAAACTAAAATCTATTTATTGCAGTTCAAATGAAATAAGCTACATTTGAGTGAGGAGAACTGAAACACCTTGAAAATATTATTTGATCTAGAGGTTTAACCCAGAGTCAGCGATCTTCATTTTAACTCAGAAATTAACACTCAAAACTCACTATGAATTTTAATATGGCCCTGGAGCTATACTGAATTAAATGCACCTTTGTTGGAGTTCATATAACTTCATATTTTTGCTTAATAAAGGATTTTAAAAGTGCTTTTAGTGTGCTCACCCCTCTCTCCAGGAGCATATCTCTGAAGTGCGTGATCCGCAGTTCGAGTGGTAGGACCATCTGATTGGAAGCTGTGCACCTTTCTGTATTCTGCTCCTCACTGACAGATGCAGAATGACTGGATGGCTCTTCCAATCTTAATTGGAAGACATAATGAAAAAGACATCTGTTCAGCCTGTAGAATATATCATGGGTGTTTTCCTCTATCTATTCCCAACAGTCTTCTCTGCTCAGCCTGCTATTCAAATTCAAATTAGTTATAATTTCATTAATGTCAATCATACTCTTTATAGAAATAATCATCTCCTTCCAAGACAAAAATGGAAAATTAAGATCAATTAACTTTCTCACTTCAGTAGAATTGAACAGTAATTGGCCAGGAAGTGGATCACCACCACTTTCTCAGTTAGCCTGGAGTGGTTGTCTCATTTTGCACCCAAGGTGACAAACTGAACTGAGGGTGTAAACACACCAATGTCCAGATGACAGTGTGTGAAGTCACATATCACTTCTATTACGTACACAGATCAGTCATAACAATAAAATAAACCATCTGCTTTATATCATGTAAGTCCCCCTTGTGCGGTCAAAACAAGAGCCTTTTTCTGTTGAGGCGTGGACTCCACAAGACCTCTGAAAGTGTGCTGTGGTGTCTGGCAAGAACACATTAGTAGCAGTTTTTTTTTTTTTTAAAGTTCTATAAGGTACAAGAAGGGGCCTCCATGGATCAGACTTATTTATCAGACACACTTAGTCATGTTCCTCAAACCTATCCTGAACAATTTGTACAGTGTGACAGGGAGCATTATAGCACTGAATGTGGCCACTGTCATAGCCAGGACACAATGTTACCCAGCAGAACATTGGACAGAACATCACACTGCTCCTGCCATCTTGCCTTCTTCCCACAGTGCCTCCTTGCCCAAGGTAAGCCATGCACACACATCCGGTCATTCACTTAATGTAAACGAAAACGTGATTCATCAGACCAGGCCATGTTCTTCAATTTCTCCAGTTGAATCTAGTTCTGATGTCACATGCCCGTTGTAGGAACTGATGGACACAGATCAGCATGGGCAATCTGATCTGTCTGCAGCTGAACATCCCCATACAATGTAAGCTGCACTGCACTGTGCGTTCTGACACATTTCTATAATAGACAGCACTGACTTTTCTGTGAGCTCGGATCAGACAGGCTAGCTGCCTTTGCCTCCCCACACAAATTAATAAGCCTTGGGTGCCCATGGATCTTTTGTTAGTTCAGTGGTTGTCTTTCTCACTTTTAGTGGTATTAACCACTGCATACCATGAGTACCTCACAAGAGTTGGTGTTTTGGAGACCCTCTGAGACAGTTGTCTAGCCATCATCTTTATGCTTGTCCATTTCCCTGCTTCCTACACATCCACTTTGAGACCTGACTGTTCAAAAGCTGAGTCATGTATCCTCTCTCCTTTACACTGGAATGAGATAATCAATGTTATTCTCTTTAACTTTCAATGGTTTTAATGTTATGGCTGATTGGTATATCATTCTGAACTTTACGTTCTCTCTCTCTCTCTCTCTCTCTCTCTCTCTGTGCAATTTTTTGTCTATTTCTTGCCAGACTTCAGGTGCAGCATCATCTAATAGGTTTTCTCACATTGCTACATACATTGAAGGACCCTATATGACATGCCATATTATTATTATTATTATTATTATTATTATTTCTTTTTTTTTTTTTTGTGAGACATACCTGTTGCGTTTTGATTTTAAAAGATGATCTCCTTCATCATCATCTTCATCCTCACTATCAGCTGAGAGGGAATTTGAGCAATCCTCTGCAGAAAAATATTGTTTTTGCTTACTT
The DNA here is from genome assembly GCA_030014305.1 of Clarias laeviceps. NCBI lineage: Eukaryota > Metazoa > Chordata > Actinopteri > Siluriformes > Clariidae > Clarias > Clarias laeviceps. The sequence continues at coordinate 19,601,952 of JAQMYJ010000006.1, read as the reverse complement.
AATTGCCTAATTCCATTATTCATGTGTACATATTTTTCACTGGTACTATATATATGTATATATAGTACTAGATGTGCTTGCAACTTCGTTCATGTGGAATTTAGTTAAGCGCAATTTAAAAAATGTACAATGTCTTCTGTTAAATTTTGGAATTAACTAAAATTTTATGTTACCATGTATTGCACGTAATGAAGGCGGGAGATTATGGTTATTAAGTAGATTTCAATTCCACACTCAGAAGCGTGTATTTAAAAATGTACAACGCCATCTGTTTTTTTCAAAAGGTGCTATACATACTGTATAATAAAACTGTAAAGTTGGCATGTCTGTACATTCAAGAATTCTTTCTTCGAAAAAATAATTTGGGGGGATGTAAGACACATCAAGATGGTTTTTGGAATTTTACTTTGTCTGTCTGTGCACGCATCAAGTAAAAAACTACTGAAAGAATTTTAATAGGGTTTCCACAGGTGTATTTGGCCGAGCTTGAGGTAACATATATATTTTTTGTTTTTCCATTTAAATTTCAAAGTAGCAAATCTTTTCTTTCCATAGGCTGATTGCAATGAAACACAGCCTATATGTTACATTATGCTTGGCCAAATAGACCTGTGAAAACCCCATTAAAATTCATTCAGAAATTTTTACATGATGTGTGCACAAACGAACAGACAGACAGACAGACAGACAAAAAACATCTTGATGTGTTCTATTACTCATCTTGCATCCCCCCAAAATTATTTTTTCACAAATATATCCTCAATGTACATACAGTACAATGCCAGATTTACAGTTTTATTATATGTATCATATTATATAGTATACATACTGTTATATGGATACTCAAAGCTTTAAAAATGTGCTGTTGTCAAATAATAAAATTTTTATAGATTAAGTTAATCTACTGTAGAATACAGAGGAAAAGTCTCCTGAGGACATTGTACATTCCATTTTTACATTGTACAAGATTTTTTTAAGCAGCATATAAAATTGAAAGACAATGCTAAAATGACTAAAAAGTGATAAAAAGCAAATAGTCACCACACAGCAAGTATCCACACATTCATTCTAATGCTAAGCCCATCCTTGTTGAGCTTGTCTGTAGTCTAAATTATAATAATGGCAAAAAAATATATTATAAAATGAATTAATATAACGAACTTTAATAAGCATAATTCCATCTATCTGTTTTGTCTGAATTGAGAAGTGAACACATCAATAACTAATCAACGAGTGACTGCAATAAGACTAAATCAATAAAAGCATACAAGCTTCAGGGAAATGTATTCAGCCATGTAATAACTTCCAGACAAGATCTGAACTAATTCAATATGTGCAGAAGCAGAAACATCAGCTTAGTGCTTATTAGCTAATCCATGTGAACAGCATTCAATAGGTTTTTTGGGCATTATCCTTTTGCCAAACAACATTATGATTATGTGAAGATTATGCCTGAGATGCGTCTGTCCAATTGATACCTGAAATGGAAGGTTTGGGGTTTAAAATTGGCACTCACTGATCAATTCTCTGAAAGACATTTGTTTACCAACCTAATCTATCATTATCCTGTCTTTCAATGGAATAGTTTGCTTGGAAACAGCCTCTGCCCAGACAAAAGCACATTCGTGCTGGACACTATTGGCACCATGCCAGGCATAAAACCTTACCTGACAAGTCCTTCTTGCGTTTATGTGGAGGATCTTCAATGATTTTGTTGAGGTCCCCCCGGTCTTTTAGATCAACTGGTTTCTCCCATACAGACAGCTGCATGGTGGGGTTGAAGAAGAAAACTCGATCATCTCCTGTCCAAACCACACACCTGCAAATACAGAAAGAGTTGATAGGACTCATAGTTTCACACGCGCATGCACCTACACACAGTCACACACACACACACACACACACACACACACACACACACACACACACACACACACACAGTAAGGCAGATACTGACTCAACCATATCAAATGTAAACCATATGGAAAT
>JAQMYJ010000006.1:19583848-19599898 GCA_030014305.1 Clarias laeviceps | reverse complement strand
ACACACACACACTCACACACACACACACACACACACACACACACACACACACACACACACACACACACACACACAGTAAGGCAGTTACTGACTCAACCATATCAAATGTAAACCATATGGAAATATGTAATATTATATATAAATATATACATTTTACAATATAGCTACAATAGTTACAATATACTAAATATAGATACATTATTTCATAATATAGGTACAATATCTTAATTTTTGTGGAATAGAAACTGTGCAATAACTTCTATTTTTAACTGTGCAAAATTCAACTTCTATTTTTCAGGTTATATTACCTAGTGCAATTTGATTCAACTGAAAGTGTAACTACTGTATTATTTTTATTTTTTTTACCTTTTTTGATTTATACACTGTACTGTGTAGAAATATTTGTTTTATACAATGTTTATTTTTCTTTACACACTGTCACTACTTTGTGTCTGCACATTGTTCTTTGCTGCTCTAACGTAGAAATTTTTTCACTGTGGGACGAATAAAGGTATCTCATCTTATATATTTATACAACGGTTAGTTGTGAGTCAGTAATCTCATTGGACAAGAAGCATTCCACGAGTGATGATAATAGAACATAACAGCACTGGGACATTTTACTATATGTATAACGCCACATCACAGGTGCTCTAACAATCATTAATTAACCCAACTTGTCATAACACTTTTTCTCCATAGTGGTAACTTCTACATCATTCTGAATTGTTGTTTTGTTCTAACATGTGGCTGAATCAACCTCGGAACACTGGAAGTAAGATGATATTCTAAAGAGGACTATGCTTACAGTCGGTCGCCAGCTCCACATGTCATTGTTAATTAGTTTCGCCAGTTGAGAAATTATATGTGTTGGGAGAGAAAATATCAGGTTACATAAACAAACTAATAATACTCTGTTGATAAAAACAGAGTAAACTGTTTGTGGAACTGTATAAAAGTATCGCAACTGTGCTGATATTCAGAATAACAGCACTCCCTTGTGTGATATTGCTTGTTTTATAATTTTTTTTGTAATGCCTGGTGCTTCACAACTAAATATTTAGGTGATAAGCGGTTTTCCCTAATTAGAACTTTATTAGTATCTAATTCTAAATAAGAACTTCTATGAGGTCTTTAGTCCTTATAAATGATTCACAACACAGGGATGTAAGGAATAAAAGACTATGGGAAAACACGAGAACAGAAAGGATGTGTTACCCCTTATTTTTCAATAGCAGCACATTTATTTATCTTAAAACACAGCAATTTGCCACCACTTAAAATGTTTTATTTAAAAAGAACACCACGTTACATCTTTTATCTGTTTCTATAAATGTGGAACATTCATAAAACGGGCTCATCCATGTTATCACTTATGCTTTAAGAGCTATAAACATTTTGTCACCAGCCTTTTTTTTTCTTTATACAAGTCCCTGTGTAAGCTGCTACAGAAATCATGATAAATTAGAATGAGCACAATAATATAAACCTTTGCAGATAGACCTACATCAGAGCTTTTCTTCTTCTTCTTCTTCTTAATAATAATAATAATAATAATAATAATAATAATAATAATAATAGTCATCATCATCACCTTCTGAGCAATTTCTGATCATTCAGAATTAAGCATTCAACAGCTCTGTGATGTAATGCAATACTGTAGAATACTGTATTTATAATTTTATTGTGTTATAATACAGTTATAATGAACAGCGCATGTCAATAGTAAAAAAAAGTGATATAGCTTTCACTGTATGGCCTAAAGTTCGCAGAGACATGACCATATGCACTTTTTGAACATCCTATATTTATATTTTGTTCGACTTTCCTGATAAAATAATCTTTACCTCTAAGTTCTGAAGGTTTTCCAATAGATTTTGGACCATGGCTGTGGGGATTTGTGCTCATTAAGCCAAAAGAGCATTAGCAAGGTCAGGCAGTAAGGAGAGATGAGTTGAATGAGGAGGTGTGAGTGTCATGAATAGAAGCAAAGGATGCAAGTGCTAATTTCATTTCATTATTGAATTTTCATAATTATTTCATCATTATGAAGTTTGATAACAGAAGCAAGATCCATAAGGAAATAAGAGACAAGCTACTAAACAAATCAGGAAACAGAACAGGTACAAGAGTGATAACTTTATTGCACAACAAACTATAGGTTTTAAACAGACCAACTAATCAGAGGATGACAAGAAACAGGTGAAACAATTAAGCACAGGAAATTTGTTAACTACATAAGGAGGGTACTGTCCCGTGGAACCGTGGATTGCAAGCATAATTCGTTCCGGAAGCGTGGTTGTACAGTATATCAAAACACACGTATATCAAAGTGAATTTCCCCCATAAAAAATAATGGAAAAATAAAGTAAAAATAAAACAGATTAACCTGCACTTTACCTTTTGAAAAGAATCCAGACAGAGCAGACACACACACACACACACACTAACAGAAACACTACTCTGTCGGGAAACTTATTTAACAAGGAACCTCTCTAATGACACTCAGACACACATACACACATGCACACACACTAAAGAAATCACTGCTCCCTGACAGAGAGAGACTCTGGAAGCTTGACCTAAAACAAGGAACCTCTCTAATGACACCTGCTTTTGCTTTACTCGTGTGCAAACACATGTGGTCACAATGTTATAATGAACAGTACGGATGTTGACTGTACAAGTGACACACACACACTGAGACTGAGCATGGAAGACTATTACCCAGAATCCCGCGGCAAGCAAGAGAGAAGAACCACTGGCTTATTTGTGATTACGTGATGCTCAGCAGGCAAAGTGCATGCATACTACTCCTATGTCAAGATTTCACTCGTTTATCAAGTTAAAATTTATTTTTAAAAAAGCGTCTTGCAAAACGCTTGCAGACCAAGTTACTCGCAATCCAAAGTTCCCCTGTACACTGATCAGCCATAACATTAAAATGGAAAACTTTAAGCCCAGTATTGTATGGGTTCCCCTTGCTGTCGGAGGAGTCCCCTGTCTCTGGTCCCTTGGGGCATTCCATTGGCGCTCAAGTGGATTGAAATCTGGGTAATTTAGAGGCTAGATCAACAACCATGTACTGTACTCTTTGGATGCTAGGCCTTATACACAGCTGTGGTGCATAGTGTGGTTTAATACCTTTCAGGAACAGCAACATTTTTTTCAACATTTTTTGCTAAATTGAGTTTTCTGTGAGATTGGACCAGACAGGCTGGTCTTTGCTTACCACAGGTATAAATGAGCCTTGGGTGCCCATGATCCTATCACTGGTTTTCTAGTTTACAAATGTTAATCTGTGTTATTCAGTTCATCTTGTGGAGATGTTAGTATTATGACTGATAATAACTAAATATGTATTTAGTTATTAAATACCAATTAATATTTTTATGTTTAACCTTGTCGTTGTTTTATTATCTATGTGTTTTCCACTTAGTAAACTTTTTAAAAATAAACCTTGGTCCACTCTCATGGGGTGTTACTGTATCTGTGCAATGTTCTTTTGCTGGTATGTTCTGCTTAAACACATTTATATTCATAGCACAGATTTTATAGGACTGTACAGTCCTAGAAACTGTAAAAATTTTTGATAATCTCATTAGAAGACCCTTTAAAGATTGTATTTAAATTCTTACAACAGAGGTTGGAAGCAGAACCATTCATTCATTTGCTTATCTATCTATCTATCTATCTATCTATCTATCTATCTATCTATCTATCGATTTATCGATCAATCAATCTGTCTATAAATCTATCAATCCATCTATTGACCTTAAAGAACACTTGAAGTCTTGCCTCATCTCAAAAGCATACTACAAACAATATAAAATCAATATTCAGTTCAAAAAATGTAGGCCGTTTTCCTTTGAACAATTCCTTTCATCTCTTGCTGTGCACATAATATATACAGCACCTACAGTATATGACTTTCAAACAAAAATGTCTCAATTCAGACACTTCCTGCCATGGATGCACGATGCCCTGCTCAGGAGTGGTGAAAGTAATTTGATGTGACTTCATGCTGAGCATGACAAACACATTCTGACATTTTATTTTGACTCACATCACAAGATCTAAGCAGCCTGCTGAACATAGTCATGCCAGCTTTTAGATAATACTGTAAATCCTGCTTTCAATAAAGCCAGCACCAGCTATTTGTGGCATAATTAATATTACAAACAGATAGCAGATGACAGACACTTTGTTTATCCTTACTATATTAATAAGATTGCCAATAAAACTACGCAAATTGTTGCACCATGTGAAAGCGCAGCTTCAGGAGCTAACTCAGGGCACAAACAAATGTTATACCCTAAATCACCTTAAGGGTTTGCGCTATATGAGCATTGCAGTAGGTAGATAAACACACTGCAGCTTCAGCAAGAGATTTTCTGGGCTGCAGTCTTCTACAATATGTATAAACTAAAGCTTGTTGAGTAAATTCAGCCCCATGGGTCAACAAAAACTGACACAGACAAACCATAATGCCTGCTGTAAACTGAATTTGTGTTGAGGGGAGAAGGGGCTTGGATTAGAAACTGGTGAGCCAGAGGGAAATAATGTGATTGCACTACACCAGTATTGTTCTGGTTCAGATCAGAGATGAGAGAGACATTAAATAAGCTAAAATGTGCTGCTTAATTGTGCGCATTGTGGCCCTTTTGATGCAGCAAAGATGGCGAGTTTATTAGCTTGTGTATTTATGACTGGAAAACATACAGATACATACTGGAAACAAAAGATCGGAACTGCACAATTGATGATGGTATGATTTCTCTGAATTGCAAAATAATCCAGTGATTCAAGGTTTGTACTAGAAAACTTGGTAAGTACAAAAAAATGCACAAACTAATTTATTAACTGGGTTTACACATAATTGTCTTTTGATTTTCTATAAATAGTAAAATAGCACATCTTTTGTGTTTTACTTAATTTCCAAAAAAGAATAAGCAATTTTAAATATTTCTAATTAAAAAGCAAAAATAAACCAGCATGCAAAAGCATCTTTTGACCAAATCTGACACAATTATTTATAAAAGTTTATAATATAGGCATAATAATTTTTAAAAAAGTTCATCTAAAAGTCAAATTAATTAACACTTACCATGGCGAGCCCGGCACTGGGGTGGATGCAACTGGCCGTTTGTCTTTGGGAGAGCTGTCGATATCCATGCTAATCTTAAACTGCTCATCCTATACACACAAACACACACACACTTTCCATATTACTATTCTACAGATGTTCCCATTTATTTCTGAGGTATAAAGAATCTAATAGCTGTCTATTCTAAACCCTGATTTGTTTTTAAATCTTTTTCAAATTTATTTTGTGAATAAACAAAAGATAAATCATGGTGACAGTCACATTGCACTTCAGATTCAGATTCAAATTCAGCACAACAAGGCAGCACGGCAACCCTAAGCATGCCCAACAGTCACCTCAACATCTTGAAAAGGTCTTATTCCCAATTAATGTTTATTCGCTCTTACTTAACTGATTATACAAATGTGAAGTTCAATTAACTTACCTAGTGCGGGGGTTAGGAGGCTAATCCCAAAATGTGGAGGAGATATTACTGTGTGATAAACGATTTAGACATGTTCAGCCCTCGACAAACGGAAAGACAGCAGTCAATTACCGAAACCCTGCCTGACCAAATTACTGATTCTCCACAGCGGTGGGTTGCTCAACGACAATCTGTCTGGCCAAATGAATTGGCGTGGTGAGGAAATTTTGCTAATTATGATGTCTGGAAAGGCCAATAATAGGTGTGTAAAGCGTAGAGTAAGTACCAGGGCGTTTATAAAAACTGACACAATCTATTTGACTGAACAACCATACACTGTAAAAAAAAAAAAAATAAATAAAAAAGAGGAAAGAATTATAGTAACAGTGAAGTTCTGTAATATATATACAGTATATATATATATATAATATATATATATATATATATATATATATACATATATATAAATTATAGTTCATTCCTATATTTCTGGACATATATAGGATTGCAAATGTAAAATATAATATAACTGACTATATTTAGATTTGCCCATTCAGCTGACATTTTTATCCAGTCACACAAAGACAGAAAGCAACTTAGCAGTTTATGAAGAATATTATGGATCTACAGTAGTTAAATGAATCAAACATGGAAATGTCACAGTGTTCATCTAATCTTTGTTTTGTCACCTTGAGCTCTGAGCCTCCTCGTCTCTTAACAAGAATACACTGAATCACTGATCACCTCTACTGCAGAATCACTCACTCACCCACTTATTCTCTATACTGTTGATCCTGTATAGGACCAGAAGAGGCCTGGAGCTTATCCCAGGGGACTCAGGGCAGGGTTCACCCAGTATGGGAAGCCAATCCATCACCAGGCACAGGCATGCGAAGCATGAGATGATACACCCAGAGCAAGACTCAAAGAAAGAAGCTAAATCTTAAGAAAACTTTCTTGCCACACCAGGAAAAAGCATGATTCACTGAACTATTGGAGACAAGATCTTGTTATAAACTTGCTGAAAAGACCTGGCACCGGTTATATACTATACACTCACCAATTAGCGCATAGCTTTCAGTCTGTGAATAATGTCGTCTATTATATAAAATACTGAGCCCATCTACTGAGGATGTGTAAGGTCACTGGAAGGAGATGTCACTATTTTTAATTAACTATGATATATTTCAAAAAGATGTTTACCAGTATAGTTGTATACTGTATATTGTATAGAGCTAGAATGACAACAAAACTCTTCGCTCAATGGATGCACTTATGAATCTAGAAGCATGCGGCTCTTGCGGCCTGTAGGAAACCTTTTAGACAGTAGTCAATGAAAACAAAGACAGTGTAAGCCCACGTTATTTTTTAGGTTTACTGAAGACATTTGTGAGAGATGAGCATCTCTGTCCAGCCTATGTAAAATTGTGCATTTACTTCTGCAATAAACTTGCTCAAAGCACAAGGAGAATCCCTCGTCCTTTCAGCACATAGCGGTGATAATAAATACATCTTAATTGGACACTCAATTTTCGCTCTACTGATATTTCAGTTTGCTTTCTTTTATATCCAGTTAAATTCAATTCATGCCAAACCCCAAATATGTAAATTAAATGGCCTCCACTGTTCTGCCACTTTAGAGGCTATGTGCGGTTACACCAAAATGACGATCAGAACGAGCTAACGAGGGAGAAAGTGAATGATGATCACAAACCTCAATTTTGTCCTCTGGAGTTGAATCAGAGTGTAGTACTAAGGCTCCTGTGCAGGATGGCTTCCTCACTTCCAGTTTCTTTTCTTTGTGGAAGAAAACAGATGCTAGATGTTAGTCTCAGTTTAAATTCTCATCAGTCTTAGGCATTCACTGAGCAATCAGCAAAGAGCTTGTCTGTTAAACTACACTTCAGTCCACAAGAATGACAATGTAATATAAAGTGTGGTAAGTAGGCTAATTAAAGTGCTTTCAGCATGCAGTTGGTCCCCAAATCAAATATTCATTTATAAGCAATCTAGACAAGGCAGATAGATTAAAAATGGTGTGAAACATTTTAGAACATTTAAATGTTGTGTGTGTGTGCGCGCGAGTGCACGTGTTTATGAGCACTCATGTTCTATAGGAAATCAAAGTACTCCGCATTCCCTTGATCTGCCAATCAAACACTATATTGCCAAATGTATTCGCTCGGCTGCCTTTACATGCATATGAAATTGAGTAACATGCAATTCTTAATCCATAGGGTTAATATGATGTTGGTCCACCCTTTGCAGTTATAACAGTTTCAACTCTTCTGGGAAGGCTTTCCACAAGGTTTAGGAGTGTGTTTATGGGAATTTTTGACCATTCTTCCAAAAGCGCATTTGTGAGGTCGGACACTGATGTTGGACGAGAAGGTCTGGCTCGCAGTCTCTGCTCTAATTATCCCAAAGATGTTCTACTGGGTTGAGGTTAGGAATCTGTGTAGGCCAGTCAAGTATTGTACTTCCACACCAAACTTGCTCGTCCATGTCTCTATGAACCTTGCTTTGTGCACTGGTGCGCCGTCATGTTGGAACAGGAAGGGGCTGTTGCATGTGACATACAGTACATGCCACCTGATTGCATTAGCACTTCTGTTTACAATATTTCTGTGTTTCTTTACTTTTGCTTCTGTTATGTATAGTCTGTTGTTTGTTTTGCTTCATGTTGTCCTTGCTTTTACTTTTTAAGCTGTTACAATGCATTCCCTTGGAATTATAAGGTGCTATTTGCATTCTGAGCGATTTTGAGATATTGAGATTCAAAGCTTTTGCACTCCAGATAGCAAAACTGTGCTGTGCATTTTTATTTTCTAAAACAGAGTCCAAAAATACATATCACAAAAAGACACACATACACATTAAGTTAAAACATAACCTTATAATTCCAAGGGAAAAAATGATCACTGCTAAAATAATTAAGCAAACAAATGTGAAAAATCTGTATACTGTATAAATAGTGACAAAATGTTTACACTGCTACCAATACCGATGGCCCTTTGTTCATTTATGTCTGAGAGCTGCACTGTCATGTCATTTCGGAAATCAAAAAGAAAGTGTGCTTGTCAGCTTGTAAGAAGTTAATCAGTATCTGAGAATTCAGGTAAAGTGATTGTTTAACGTACTCTTGTTTTATTTATTAAAGAATTCCCCACAGAATACTTCTATCTAAATCTAGAATGTGAAGACTTTTCATTACTAGGGAAATCTTGTCAAATCCATGGACACATGAGAAAGTACAGCTGTCTCTGGCATTTAATCTTACTCTTTGTGGTGTGTAGACATTTGAACCTTTATAACCTCTTTTTATTGATGTGAACCAATTCAACAGAGTGCCCCTGCCGGAGCTCATTCCACAGCTTCTGGGGATTGTTATTGTTCGGTTTTCGTTGACATTTGGTCATTGTTCTGACTGCAATGCACGCTGAGGTACGCTTCAGGAGGCAATGGCTTTTCCATGTTTAAATCATTGCATTCAGATGCTCCTGACTCCAACACTGTGACCGCTTAAGAAACCCCTTCCTTAAGTTTGCAGTGTGAGCACTTAATAAATGCCAATCCGTTTGGCTCAGTCAAGGCAATGGCATGGCTTTATATTATACTGTACTAGAATTAAGAAATTCAAGTCAAAAGTGCACTGCAAAGAAAATACCGTTGGTTTCGGCTCCAGCATGATAAAATTGTACCAGAAAATCAATAAGACCACAAACATTTATGTAGAACAGCAAGTGGATATTGCACCGCACTACAACCATCTTTTTGTCATCTAATCAATAAAATACCAATGCTATTTGAATGTTAGTGTCATCATTTTATCTCAATCATCTATAACAGTCATGCATTCTTCAGTATTTTCCTTTAATTAAGTCAGTATCAAACTAGGTTTTCTCCCTCAATTGTCCCCAAATATCTACTATTTTCAGAACATAGTATTAGGCATTTCTATCATTTGTCATTCACCATATCATTCACATCACAAGGTCTGTCTAACACAGCATGTAATCTTCTGCTGAGCAGTAATGAAAGGATTCCTCAATTTGACAGACAACAAACGAGGCTCAACTCTTTGGAATCCAACAGGAACATGATTTTGTCTGCTGATGCAACTCTGAGCCAAATGTGGTAGAAGGAACAAATCGTAGCAAAACGCTGTGCAATTGATGGTTTTGGAAAGTTTTTTTTATTTTATTTAAACTTTAGCATTATTTATTTTGACAGTTGTGTCTTGAACCATCATTTGGAGGTAAAAGTATCCCTTCAAATTTTTTCTTTATATTTCAAATGATTTGCTAAAAGGCTATCTAAATGTGGATGTTGTGCGAAGGAAGGTTTTGTGCATTGTGCTTCATTTGATCACCCCAAATTGGCAAAATGAATTAGATGCAGATGGTATGCAGGGTATGAGTAATTGTAGGGATTGCTTACTTGTCGATGAATTGAGAGAATACAAAATACCTCTAGAGTTGGCGTGGCCAAACGTGTCACTCAACAAAGCCAGTCAATTCAGAGCTTTTCCCTCGAAGTGGGTGTGGCTATATGCGTTATTCAGCAACAGTGTTGGGTGTAACATGTTACAACGTTTAAGTACTTGGATTACTTTTTTGAGTAATCTAAGGCATTAGGTCCACCATTTAAGTACTCAGTTATTTAGTTATATTTTCAAAAATGTAATCCGTTATTCAGACAATTTATGTAAACTGCCCCCCTCTGTTATTCCTGCTGTTATACTCCTATCTCATCTATGTGGTTAGACTTGCGGTGAGAAGCGGTCTTAGGCTGTGTGAGCCGCGCAGAGTGACCACCCGATGTTTCCCGGGAAGTTCTGCAAGGTCTGCAAGGACCGATGCGCGGAAAGATGGAACGTAATCACAGCGCCAAAACTCGCTGTGAATCATGATGAACCATCCTTACAGCCACCGCTCAAAACCGGGTAGGTGAGATGGGGGTATTAGTTGTTACCAGATTATGGGCCAAACTTCGCTGAGTGAAAGGTCTTGACTAAAAAAGATGCATGAGGAATCACAAAGGAATTTTAATTTTCTGCAATTGAAAAGTACTCGAACTAGTTACTTTTATCAGAAAGTAACGTTGTAATGTAACTGCTTACAAAATTACTGTCATTAAAAAGTAAAGTAATTAGTTACTTTAAAAAGTAACGTCCCCCAACACTGCTCAGCAAAGCTAATCAACGCGATAGTTTACCATGTATACACAAAGTATGCAGATGATTCAAGGTGCATTCAGAAAGTACAGTTCAGTGAAGCTCAGTCATGTTAAGTGCGATTCACCTAACACACACAAAAGCGCAACACAGAATAGCTTTCTTCAAACTATGGTACGAAGATTATGAAACTGGTTAAAATAAGTTTATAATAGGATATTTAAATGTTGAATGATGGCACTATGACTGGTAAAGGGAGAGATGGCTAATATGATGGAGCAGAGCAAGTACTTGGATGCAAGACTAAGGATATTGGAGATGGGTTTAAACTGCTTTACTATGGTGTAGATAATAAAAGAAATTGTGCAGGTTTAATACTGAGGGAAGAGTATGCCAGAGTATGAGTATAGTGGAAGTGTCTGATAAAGTTATGAGTGTGAAATTGGAAGTGGAAGGGGTAATGATAAATGTCATCAGTGCATACACTCCACAGGTAGGATGTGATGTGAAGGAGAAAGAAGATTTCTGGAGTGAGTTAGCCAAAGTGGTAGTGAGTGTCCCCACAGAAGAATGATTGGTGATCAGAAGAGAACAGAGGTGATGAGGAGGTAAAAGGGTAGGTTTGGAGTCCACCAGAGGAATGTGGAAGGACAGATTACTGTAGATATTGCACAGAGCATGGAAATGACAGTGGTGAATACATATTTTAAGATGAAAGAGGAACAAAGGGTGACACATATGGACTGGAGTTTCCTACAGTCTACCTGAGCCTCCAGGAACGAACTGGAGTCCATTTTAACTTTAACACATCTCCTGTTATACTGAACACAGTATGATGCAGATCAATCCCTGCTATCTGTTTTCACCCAAATGAGGATGGGTTCCCTGTTGAGTCTGGTTCCTCTCAAGGTTTCTTCCTATTACCATCTCAGGGAGTTTTTCCTTGCCACTGTTGCCGTCATCCTTGGCTTGCTCATCAGGGACAGTCTTATAATTTTGATTCATACTGTACATATTCACACTTCATACGAACTTAAATAATTCTTTTGTTGTTTATTGTGTAAAGCTGCTTTGCGACAATCTCAATTGTTAAAAGCGCTATCCAAATTGAATTGAATTGAATATACGAGTGGTGGAAGATGCAATCTGAGGGAGATTGGAGACTGAGGTGGTTGCAGGGAATAGTGTAGCTACTGTAGCCAACATTGGATTCTTTGGGATGACATTGGAGGTACAGAAGAAGAGTGAGAACTGAACCCTGGATTTGATGTTGGATACAGCATGGCTTACTCCAAAATAATGGGACGTACACTATGAAAAATGAACCTTGCATGGATTCAAAATGGATTCAAAATGTTGATTAGAAGTGAAGTTTTGAGCAGTTATGTGTCAGATGCTGATCAGCTTATTTTTAGCTTTAAACTTTTAACTAAAGTTAAAGTTTTTTACACAGTTAGGTACCAACAATATACTGTGTGTATATATATATATATATATATATATATATAAATGACTATGAAAGCTATGAAAGAAAGGCACCAGAGCATCCAGTGCAGCACAGCCTACAGTATAAATACAGTATGTGCCAAAATATATAGCAGTACTGAAATGAAAAGACAAACAATATTACCGTGTTGTCATCTATAAGTTTATTTATCCTGAAAGAAACTAACTTACACACTTTAAGCGTGTTGATTTATCACGATATGCCTAATGTAAGAGTTCGAAGTGTGTGTGCACCTCGCTGTAGACAGTGTTCATATCATTCACGCAGATTCTCAACCTGGATTCCCGGAACAAAGGTAGCTGCAGACTCCTGCAAAAGGAGACAATTTGGTTGCGCAATGCAGGCACAGTTCTTGGTGGATCTTCACAGTTGAACACACTGTCCTTTAACATTCCCCACAAATAGGCATCAGGTGGTGTAATAGGACAGGTATTGTTCTGCCACCTTTTTTAAAACTCTGTCCCCATTTACAACCACTTCCCTAAGAGCGGAAATAATACTTAACTATGAATACTTTTTCCTCCATTATGAGACCCATTTGTAACAAAAACTGCAGAACATAACTTCCTTTTCCCTGCTGTGAACAAGTGTTTCTGGAGCTTTGCCCTGTTGACAAACGCAAATGCGTGTCTGAGATGCGCAAGTATAGTACTGTATATTTTGTCACATACATACTGTATATAGTTGGTCTGCACAATCTGGCAGCAGTTCAGACTGTTCGAACTTTGAGGCCAAGCTCACCTGGAGCCTTTTTATCTTTCCAGTTACCAGTCAGAAGGGTCACAGAAGGGGCAGAGAAGGACCTCACAGCAGTGAATTGTGTGGGCAGAACAGGACTCAGCAGACCTTCCCATGAGCCTCGAGCTCCTATGAGTAAAATAGAGAAAACAAAATCAGACAGTTCTGGAAAAGTCAGAAAGTATCTTGCAATCATCATTTCTCTCTCTCTTTTCTTCTTCTCTTTTTCTTTCTCTCTCTCTCTCTCTTTCATATACACAAACATACATTTTCCTTGAGGAGGGATTTTGCTGACATGGTTTGAATCTCTTTAGAGGTTCATAAAGCATTTATCATATGATGTAATATAACTATCCCAATTGGTGTGTTCTTTCCTAGAATGAACCAACCCCACAAGGGCTCAAGGAAATGTTTTTAATTTTTTTTTAAATAAATAGAAATTATGTTAACTATATGCTATGACCTTTACACTCTTAAAGTCTCAACCCAACTGAACACCTACGTATGTACCTCTGTTAAGTTTGGATTGATCTGATCTCTCTAATAATTTCTGCAATTACTGGACTTTATTATTATTTTGCACAATTATTTAACTTTCAGAGTTTCCAAAACTCCCCAAAACAACGATCTTTTACCAAAAAAAATGGTTTTGGTATACACACATTGTATAGACTGAATAAAAACACGTTCTTCATTGTATTTTTTTTATTTTTTTTTAGGATTCTACAAGATTTTCATGGTTCTTTAAGGATCCTGTGGATGATTACGGTTTCTTATTTTCTAAAATAGGGGTCTACTTGAAAGCTTTTCTGAGATTGAAATCCTCTACTGTAGTGTAAAAGCCATTATGGGTTCTACTTTTCCTAAAGGTGTATCTATTGAATACTTCCTCAGACATTCATACCATGTGCATGAGCTCTGACTTTACACCTCTGACTACATTCTCACCCCTCTCTCTTTCTCCCTTTCTTTCTCTTTGTCTCTTATGAATGCATGACAGCGTACTGCATCAAGGTCTATAGTTGTAGTATTCCTCCCTGAGGATGCATTAAACTTTCCTGCTTATGTTGTGCTTATGCATAGACTAAATATTAATGATGCTTGTGATGTCCTTCATTACCATGAACACCTACAATATTTTTGTATTTTATACTTAATGAGTATTCAGGTCAGCCAGACATCTACCATACAAATACTAGCTTGTGTATTCTTTGCATGAAACTGTCAGTGAGTTTTCTGTGCCAAAATGTTTTTGTTTGCTTCTTTATAATGTTGGGCTTGTTTTAAGTTTTTTTTAATGGCTCGTCTCTTATTATCTCTGGATAAACAATGTGTCCAAATCAATAACTGCCACCACAACAACACAGTTATAACCTATTACTGTCTGTCAGGGCTTACATTTTAACTTTGTTTCTTCTCTATTGTGTGTGTGTATGTGTGTTTGTTTGTTTGTTTATATTGTGTATGAAATGTAGAGTGTGATTAATGAAATATAGTTTTTGGGAATTATGGCATTTTTTGGTCAATTGGTTAGCAAGAATAAAAATAAAAAATCGAAGCTTGTTCCCTGGGCTTGTTAAAATAGTATATTCATATTCAGTCTGAAAAGCTTACAGCTAGTGTCAAACATAATTAACCTTTACAAATATGACTTGATTATGGTTCTGAATTTAGACAGACCAAGAGAAAAGAAGAATAAAAGGCTGAATTTTGTCTGTTCAATAGAATTAATTGTGAACAGCATGAATCCCATTTAATCATCATTTATTCTTTTATGATTAGACTGTAGGTGGTACATACAAATAATATTGTTGTCTTTTTGTATGTAAAATATTAGGTTAAATTGGAATATATATATATATATATATATATATATATATATATATATAAAATATCTCAGAATACATAGTTAGCTGCATATTATTGATTACTTGTTATATAACCTAGGAATCAGTTTACTTGTCATTTGCTTTCCCCTTAAATCATTAAATGACAATTTATGTTAAGAGGTTTTATTCCACAATGCTATTCTACTCTTAGTTTGGATGATAAGAAGGTGTTAACGCATTTTCTATACTAGCAGCTCAGACTATTTTCTCAATGCCATGACAGATTATTAAGTTAAGCCTTTATTTGTCACATATTCATTAATGCATTATTATCTGGGGTCAGTTTGCAGGGTCACCCCTGATACAGAATCCATTGGGGAGTGGCGTATATTCATTTGGACCCTGACAAAACAAAGTGATTTTCTCGTAGAAATTGATGGGGCTCTCAGTGTTAAGATATTTACAAAAATCTTAAAATTTTGACCCTTATAATGTGAGTACACACACCAAGCACACACTTTGCATCCCATAAGATTAAGTTCTCTCTATCTCAAACAATCTGAGAACTGGCCCTCTATCACCTATAGTAACCCGAGATACAATGGTAAATATCAGAAGCAAGATACTGCTGTTGCCATGCAAGAGATTTGTTTTGATAGTGCAAAAATGAGTGTCATACTTTTTTGAGTATATGAAGCAACCCAAACCCTCCTCCCCCTGGGGGTCTAGGTGGACTTGTCTCTTTCAATTTTGCATACACCCACAAAAAAAATTTACTTATATCAATACATTCAGCAAGGTCTCCTGAGCACTGTTGAATGACACAACATGCACCATTTTCAAGTTATGAGGATTTGTTTGGGTGCCATACTGAATTCCTTTGCTCCCATGACTCCTAACTTATCGTATTGGGTCTGCTCAGAAAACAAGACATGTTATGTTGAAGAGCTTGAAAATCTCTAATACTTTAAAAGAAGAAAAAAAAGTCAATAAAAAATTCAAATATGGCCGCTAACTCACTCCCTCACTCCATAGAGAATGAACTAAAAAGTCTACCTCTGTATTTCTCTCCCTGAAGACACACACGCACACCCACAAAACCTATTTCAAACTGGAGAGCTGGGTTTTCTGCCTTGTTCAGATTTTAAATGGAGAAGATTGTTCAAACCCTTGAGAATGTTCACTTGGGACCTGACAAAAAAAAAAAATTATATACATTGTAAAGGAATTCTGAAGGCGTCCAAAAAATGCATTAATCTCCTTTGAACAGTTGATATTGAGATGTTTCTG
>JAQMYJ010000006.1:19573556-19583748 GCA_030014305.1 Clarias laeviceps | reverse complement strand
GTTTGGGACAGGTCCCGAGAAGAGTGAGAGTGTGTATGTGACCTGTATAGTGGACATGGTGTGTGGTTTGGGACAGGACCACAGCAGATTGTGTAGTTTAATATGACATTGAGCTAATAGGGGCAGGGTTTGGATGTGGGTGATTAACATGGATATGCAGACACACACACACACAATTGGAGTAATGTGTCCTTGGCCTCTTGTTTTCAGTCGTGTGCCTGCTTTTGCATTCTAATATATGTGTGTGTGTGTGTGTGTGTGTGTGTCCCTCTCCGTGAACAGGAGATCAATGCAGCGGTTAGACGAGTGTGCTCTCTCTCTCTCCCTCTGTCTCTCCTTTCAGAATCATCAGGCTGTGGATAAAGTGCTCCTTACACACAAAGCATCAAATGAAGCGACTGAGCACCTGTGGGCCGCTCTCATCTCTCTCTCTACACACACACACACACACACACACACACACTTAATAACGGCACATAACTTGAATAAATGGACATCATTAACATCAGACTTTGATGTGAGCAAACACACACACACACACACACACACACACACCTTTTTTTGTGACACACATTGAGTAGTGCAGCACAGCAGGTGTGAGAGTCCTTATGCCTGGCTTTGAGGCTTTATCTTATCCCACTGTGTGTGTGACTAAGTGTGTGTGTGTGTGTGTGTGTGTGTGTGTGTGTGTGTGTGCAGTGTCAGCACAGCTTCTTTCAAGTTCGTTGCCAGCATATGGCTCACTTCCTCCGTTGCCTGTTTTTCGTTTCAACTGGTTTGTGTGTGTGTGAGAGTGTGTGTGTGTGAGAGTGTGTGTGTGTGAGAGTGTGTGTGTGTGAGAGTGTGTGTGTGTGAGAGAGTGTGTGTGTTTGGAGTTGCCGAAGTCAGGCTGTTGATTTCATTTGCTATGTGATACTCGCTGTTCTTGCAGTTTTTGTCTTCGCCAGTTTCTCGCTGTTCCTGTAAAAGACGTGTGTGTGTGTGTGTGTGTGTGTGTGTGTGTGTGTGTGTGTGAGATAATGTTCTGAGGATCGATGCAGTGTGAGAGAGAAGGAAAGGAGAGAAAGATGAGGAGGAGTGGAGAGATGGCTGAACTCTGCCATCTGCTCCTGTGTTAATTGCTGCCTGTTTTTTTTGTTTTTGCGACCAGTGAAAGCGGGTGACGTGTTCGCCATCAGATCTCCAAGTCTTCCTTGCATTTTTGGAAAATAAAAAATAATGTGTGTGTGTGTGTGTGTGTGTGTGTGTGTGTGTGTGTGTGTGTGTGTGTGTGTATAAATAAAACCCATTTCTGTGAGTACACTTACCAAACACACATGGCATCCTACAAGGTTAAATCCATCTCTCTCAAACAATTCAAAACCTCAACCAAACCTACAGTATAGCACCTATAGTTCCCGAGATATAAATATCAGAAACAAACTTAGACATATCTAAAAAAATATATACTGTATATATTGCCTAGGAAAAAACATTTATCCAAAAGTCATTCAAAGTGGCAAACACATTGTCACTATACTGTTCTTTAAGTCGCACACCTAGTCTAAACCAGAGCAAAAAAAGAAGTGTCTGAAACCAAGGTTGGGAAAACTTTGCCACCAAAGGAGCTTTAATGGAACATGACTGCAGCTTAAAGGGCCACATAAACTGAATCAGGTCCTAAATTATGTTTTGATAATCAGATTCTTTGTGTAAAGAGACATTGAAAATAAAATAGGAGCATACACTAGCGCTTTTAAAGAGACTGGATTGGCATTGTTTCCATTACTAACCATTTAGGTGAGAAGTTGGGGAGTTGTTTTAACAGGAAATATCTCACTTTTGGTGAGATCCAGTTCAATTTCTTTCTGATAGCTTGCCAAAAGACTGAAGAGTGAAGAGGGCAGACAGAACTAAATCAAGAATATTGGACAGATACTGCAAAAGCTCATCAACAAAAAACGAGGCTTTATCATCCACACCATGGCTGCAGTTGACAACAGTTCAATAGCTATCACAAATATCAGGGGAATTAAAGGACAACTCTGTCGAGTGCAACATGAAAGAGAAAATGAATTTGATTAGTCATCATTTGACCTGTTTTTTCCCAATCCATTTTTTTTTTAATAAAACGAATTTTTTAAGGAACAGAACAATTAATACCTGCGAGGGACTGTATGTACCATCTATAATGTTAAAAACTCATTAAGCATTAGAAAAAGAGTTTCTATTTTGGATAAACCTAGTCTGTCCTTACAATAGATGGAAGAACAAAGAGCCAAAACATTGGATACGATTTTTAAAAAAATCAACATTCAATAAACTTATATGCAGAAAAGAGGAGGGCCTTATTCGTGAAAAAAAAAAAATAATAAAAGAAATACATTCTTGGGTAAAAGGTTCAGGAAGGTTGTTAGAGTTGAAGTCTTCATGAATATTGAACATGTCCAATAGTAGGAAAGACAGCTGAGGCCAGACTTTTTGTGTAAAACTCTGATGGAAATCAATCAAGCCCAGGACATTTACCAGTTTGCAATGTGGACACAGCTGCAGTAAGTCCAGAAAGAGCAATAAGTTCCTTTAGATCATTTGTAGCAGTTATTTCATGTGAGAAAATGACTAGATCCCTAAAAAACTTTTAATGTCTCTACAGCGTGAGCTTAATGTGATCAGATGAATCAGTCTGATTCTGTTTGAATTTGAGGAATTTGATTAGATAAAGTATTGTGATGTGCCATTTATTTGCTAGCTTTATTGCAATACTCATAATAGTGAGACCTTGTTTGAATAGAAGTCCAGCTATGTGTTGAGATAATACAATGTCATGCTCTGCCTGCACCACTAGTAAATGCTCCTAATAAACATGATTTATATGCCTTTTAAAATGGCATATACACTGAACAGCTGTAACATTAAAACCACTTCGGTCGTGGGTTCCCCTTATGACACCGGGATAATTCTGGCTCCTTTTAGTGCACTGGGTGATCTAGTGGGCTTTCCATCATGACCTTTCTTTTTTGATTTGTGTGGGATTAGTGATAAATGTTGTTCACAGTGATCATAATGATATGGTTGTTTGGTTTAAACATATCACTGTTATGATATGTACTGTGGGAAAGATTCTAGTTCCTCCTTTCACAGGTTTTTCTCATAAATTGCATATGAAATAATTTGTCCTCTGATATAAACCTTCAGTGTGTCTCACAATAGGGAAGCAGACACAACCAGCGATGTTGTGAAATAAAAAAAAAGAAAGAAAAAAAGTCCTCAACAGCAAGCAACCAGGAATTGCGTCTCCAAGGCAGCTGTGAGTTGAAAAACTTTTCAAAATGAATTTTCACAGAGATGGGGGCATGATCTGATAGAACGACTGCATCATAATTACAATCAGGAATAGAGAAAAGGAGTATGTTGTCCACCAACATGGGGAAAAAAAGAATATACACCCTCTTAGTGTGATTTGAAGAATCCCCAAACCTCAGAAACATGAAATTCTTTAATAAAGGGAACGATGCATTTGTCTGATATCGAAAGCAGACCCATCTGATGACAGGATTCAGGTGATTAAAATCTTTCATTAAAAACGGTTCACCATCCCAATTAGGGGCATAAATATTTACAAGTAACACAGGTGTATTGAACATCAGAGCAGTAAGTATAATAAATCTCTTTATTATAAAAAAGTTTTGGACAACATCAGATTGAACAAAGTACTGTAAAAGGATTTGTGTAACAGTATTGTTTGTTCTGTGGAACGTAGTGTAAAGAGATAAACAGACAGAAGGATAGATAGATAGATAGATAGATAAATTATAGTTCAATAGGACAAGACCGCTAATAGCGAAGCTTCAGCCCACGTAAGTGACGGGGAGGACCACCCACTCGGTATCTCGGAGCATGACATAAGGAGAGCTCTAAAGACAATGAACAGCAGAAAGGCAGCTGAATTCCAGGAAGAGTGCTGAACATTTGTGCAGATCAACTGGCTCCAGTGCTCACCTGCATCTTTAATATGTCCCTTGCTCTGTCCAGAGTGCCGACATGTTTCAAGAAATCCACCATCATTCAAGTATTCCAACCCGGTTACTCTGAATGATTACTGTTCTGTGTCTCTGACATCAGTGGTAATGACGTGCTTTGAGAGACTTGTAAAACTCCAAAATTCCTTGATCTCCTACATTTTGCCTACAGTCATGACAAAAGCATGAATGAAGCCATCTCCCATGTCCTTCATACTACACAGCTCAGCTTTTAACCCTGTAGTCCCTTCCTTCGCTTCATCATGAAGCTCAGTGAACTGGGACTCGGTCACTCATTATGCTCCTGACAGCGGTTATCAGAAAACATCATATTAAACATCAGATCACCTCTAGGTTGTGTTCTGAGTCCCCTGCTCTTCTCTCTCTGCACCCACGACTGCTATGCTGGACACACAGTAGTGGTTGGTCTGATCCAAAACAGCGATGAGACAGCTTATCTGGAGGAGACAACAGCACGATCTTCTTGGTGTAAGATCAATGACCTAGACTTGGATGTCTCAAAGACCAAGGAGATGGTGGTGGACTTCAGGAGAGGAAAGCAAGACTCTCAGTACATGCTCTCAAGATCAACAGGACTCTGGTGGAGAGCGTGACCAGCTACAAGTATCTGGGAGTCCATATCTCTAAAGACTTGTCCAGGACACCTCATATCTTTTCAGTAGTGAAAAAGGCTAGGTAGCGCTTGTACTATCTCAGACAGCTGAGGAAGTTCAGGATCTCCTGGGGTCTGCGCAAAACCTTCTTACACCTCAATCATCCAGTCTGTTGTCTCTGGGAATATTACGGTCTGTTATGGGAATAGCAGCTCCCAGGACAAAAAGGACTTGAGGAGAGTGATCATGTGTGCCGAGCACATCACTAGCACTGAATTGCCTGATCTACAGGACATTTACATCAGGCTGTGCAGGTCCAGGGGACAGCGCATTATAAAAGACATTCACCACCCTAATCACAATCTGTTTCAGTGGCTGCCATCTGGTAAGAGACTCCGGTCACTCAGGGCACATACTGAAAGACTGAACAGCAGCTTTTTCCATCAGGCTATAAGGGCATTAAACACACATCCTCACCAATGACAAATTTAAAGCACACAGTTGCACAGACACACAGTCACTATAACACAGTCACTTTATCACATATCATTGCATCACAGATTACAACATAATTCTGTAGAATTTATGTTTACTGTATATTATATTGTATATAATTTATACAGCATCATAGTCTACTTAGTCTTATTTTTATTTGTACATACTTATTACGAAGGTTCTTCTTCTTCTTTTAATTTCTTAAAAATCTGCACAGTCTGGAGTTTGTTGCAATTGCATTTCACTACTGATGTACTTGTCCAACCATGTATGTGACAAATAAAATTTTTGAATCTTGAATCATTTATTTTCTAACATTCTGACATTATCGTAATTAAATCTGTGACGCAGTAGTCAGAACCCTCGTACATAAAAGCAGAGGGACAAATGGCCTTGATACAGCACAGGGTTTCATTAAACCATTTACACACAGTTATTTGCAGGCTGTCTAGAAATAAATGGGAAAGAAAATCATTAAAGAAGGTTTAGATAATTCACTGTAATGATGTGTTGTGTTGTTTTCTCTCTCTTGTTTTTAATGTTGGACATCAGGGGGCAAGTGACAGTTACCTTTCAGACCTTTCAGATATTTTTCTTGATTAATTCCTGGATGATCTGCTAGTCAATAATCACCTCCACACATGCACGCATACAGTTTTGTCACTGTCGTTCAGAAGCTGATTCAAACAGGAAGAATTAACTGTTAAATAGTCTTGCTTTCGACTATGATCTAGCAACCAATATGCAGTGGAATGTAGCAAGATGTTTGTCTTATCAAGGTGAATAGCTTCAATTTAACTCAAATATCTTCACTAGAATAGGAGTATGACGAATATGGGCCAACAGACAGGAAGATTATACGAGTGGGTGAATAGATATGTGGAGAATGAAGGACACGAGTACTGAACAGAGAATCATGCATATGCATTCCTCCAAAGCACCTGATATTTTCAACTGGCTCTTGCATGTTTTTTGATTACAAAGGAGGACAGATTTTGCTCTTAATTGCTTATTGGCTACCTGCATACCTTCACCTGCAGAAACTTCTAAAGGGGTCGATCTTATTAAAATTCTAAAAAAAAGAAAAAAACTTCTAAAAGAATTTAACAGTAAGAGAGAGAGAGAGAGAGAGAGAGAGAGAGAGAGAGAGAATGTCAATAGACATTCAAGAAATTCACAGTAAAATCAGATATTATCAAATATTATTAAAAAATATTGGAAGATATTTTATTGGCTGATCTTGCTTAGGAACATTGAGTCTTACTGATGAGTCGTATAGTGCATATTTTCTAATCGGTTCATTCAGGCCTTGACATAACATACAGTATGTCCACTTATGTCAGCTGTCTTTTGATGATTTCGAGACTCGGACCTGCTTGATCCCATCAAGGTCACTATGTTTTACTGTAAACATCATTCTCTAGCAGTTTGTTGTGTAGCTGTTTAACATGCTTACCTTTTTTTTTGTGTCTGACTGGCTGCATTTGATCATTCCGCTATTGTATATTATGCATGTTAGTGTATTTTATGTATATTGTGTTAACTGCTACAGCCAGTTTTCCTACTGGCACTGGATTGGTTTAGGGGTAGTTTGTTGGACTGCAAAAACAACTAAATTGAAACTTGAAACAACTAAACTGGTTTATTGTAAAACAAGCCATAGTAATATAGCTTAATTTTTAATAGAATGTTACCCCTCTCCCAGTTCCAAAATGTACTTTAAATCCTTTCACACAATCCAATAATATTGTTAATAAAATTGCAAGTTTGAGATCTTGCGAAGCATGTTAAAGACAGATTAGATTCTTCTGAATACAGATTTCTTTTTTTTAACTAATTCTTCTGAAACCATTCTCAGTGGTCTTTTAATAAAACATTGGAACAATGCATAATATCAGTTCTTCAGAGGAAAGGGAAAAAACATAATGGCACATAGCTTTATGCATTTGATGAATGACATGCAATGAGTGGCAAGCTAAAAAAAAAAAAAAACTAAAATACATCCATTAAAAGCCACTTTGTTTTTACTTCAGAGCTGCTTCCCTAAAATAACTGTATGATAAATAAAAGGAAATGTATTTGTCATTTTATAATCATAAATGAACTTGAATATCTGATTTTCATCAGAAGAAGTTATGCATTCTTGTATTTTCTATCATGTTGTTTTATACCAAAGCACTGTTGAATTATCACATCTGATTTACAAAATGGCTTGAATATCAGTGTTGGCTAAAAGGCAAATAGATTTATAGTAATCTATTAGCTCTAATATGTTAAGACTTCTATAGTAACAGTTTTTTCAAATGGATTTGTACAATCCCAAATCAGATAAAGTTGTGACAGTATGGAAAACGCAAATAAATAAAGAATGTAGTGATTTTCAAAATTTACTTTGACTTGTATTTCATTGCAGACAATACGAACACAAAATATTTCATGTTTTGTCAGATCAACTTCATTTCATTTGTAAATATACATCCTTTCCTGTCATTCAGACCTGCAATACATTCCAAAAAAGGTTGGGACAAGAGCAATTTAGGGCTAGTAATCAGGTAAATTGGTTAAATAATGATGTGATGTCAACAGGTGATTGTAATTATGATTTGTTACAAAAGCAGCATCCAAGAAAGATCTAGTCCTTTAGGAGCAAAGATGGGCAGAGGATCGCCAGTTTGCCAACAAATACGTCACAAAAGAAAGATAGGAAGGCATTTGGATATTTCACCTTCTCAGTGCATAACATAATTAAAAGATTCAAGGAATCTGGAGGAATTTCAGTGCATAAAGGACAAGGGTGCAAGCCTAAGCTGAACAACCGTGATCTCCAATCCTTCAAGCGGCACTGCATGAAGAATCGTCATTCATCTATAAGTGATATCACCACATGGGCTCAGGGCTACTTTGGCAAACCTTTGTCAAGGACCACAATATGTAGTTACATCCACAAATGCCAGTTAAAACTCTAAACCAAAAGGAAGCCCTATGTTAACAGTGTCCAGAAGCGCCGTCAACTTCTCTGGGTTCGGAGGCATCTGGGACGGACCATAACACAGTGGAAACTTGTACTGTGGTCAGATGAATCAGTATTTCAGGTATTTTTGGGGAGAAATGGACGCTGTGTGCTCCGGACCAAAGAAGAAAGGGATCATCCAGACTGTTACCAGCAACAAGTCCAAAAGCCAGTGTCTGTCATGGTATGAGGTTGTGTCAGTGCCCTTGGCAAATGTAACTTGCACTTCTGTGATGGCACCATTAATGCTGAAAAGTACATAGAGATTTTGGAGCACAATATGCTGCCTTCAAGACGACATCTTTTCCAGGGACGCCCATGCACTGTATATTTCAACAAGACGATGCAAAACCACATTCTGCACACATTACAAAGTCCTGGCTGCGGAGGAAGAGGATACAGGTACTTGACTGGCCTGCCTGCCGTCCTGACTTGTCTCCAATAGAGAATGTGTGGCGCATTTTGAAGTGCAAAAATTGACAATGAAGACCCTGTACTGTTGCCCACCTTAAGACTTGTTCGCTGAAAGAATGGGACAAAATTACACCTGAAACACTTCATCACTTGGTGTCCCTAACATCTTTTAAGTGTTGTGAGAAGGAATGGCAACATTAAAAAGTGGTAAATGCTTTACTGTTCCAACTTTTTTTTTAATGTGTTGCAAGAACCAAAATTGGAATACGAGTTTATTTTGAAAAAAAAAAAAGTAAATAAATAAAATTCATGAGGAACACCTTAACTGATGTGCTGTTTTATTGTCTGCAAGGAAATACAAGTCAAAGTAAATTTAGAAATCACTACTTTCTTTTTTTATTTGCGTTTTCCATACTGTCCCAACTTTTTCTGATTTGGGGTTTTATGATGGATATTATGCATAGTACAAGCCTTGGGGAACAATAGGCAAATGAACTTCTATTAATGTATTCTATACATGTATTAACAGATTAAAATTTAAATATGCACAGACACGCAAAAATATGAAATCCATCGTATGCACCAAAATTTGTGTGCCATTATTTTTGACTACTGGTTTCCTTCTTGTCAAACTGTAATATACGCATTAAATATTTGATTTTCAGAAAGGCTGAATTGTTGCTTTATCTGTTAGTGGAGTATCCCAGAGACAAAAAGCTAGGAATCTTGAAATATCCCTTTCTACTATTTAATTCTACCCGAGTTCACCAACATAGTCAGACCTGTTCAAACTGGGCCTTCTGAAAAAAATGCCTTCATACTGTTAAGATCTATTGAGAACGACCCTCTCATTCTATGCTCAGGCAAGTTGATGCTCTTGAAGTCACTTAAACAATTACCCAGGATCCTCCAACTGTGGAGGATTAATATCAAATGAATCGATTTGCAAAAGCTGTAATTTGAGAAATTGATAAAACACCTGTTGATAATTTAACATTTAAAGGAACAAAGGTCAAAAAGGCAGAAATAGAGCTGCTCAAGCCATAGACCAGGTGTTGCAGAACAGCACAAGGATAGCTTAATGTAACAGCCAAATGACCTTTGTTCTTTATCACCATAACCCTGTGGGTTGCTATTCAAATGCCATGGAAGGCACCAGGAAGGTTGCTTTCATGCTTGCAGGGTACAGATTATAATGTCCCTTCCTTTCACCGGTTTACTAAAATTAAGTATATCTTAGTTGACAAATGTACCCTAGACAGAGAATTCAAGGAGTCAAATGTGCTTGTCTATCTTTCTATCCATCATGCTCAGAATAATAGTAGAATGCTTGAACAGTCAAGGTATTGTCTTACATTTACAGTACATTTAGGGGATACCCTTATCCAGAGCGACTTACATTTTTGTCTCATTAAACATCTGGGCCCGGTTTCTCGAAAGCTTCTTATCGTTAAGTAGTTCTTAAGTTGTACCTTAACCGCTCTCTTAACGTTATGGCGCATTTCCCGAAACGTTCTTACGCTAAGAATCTCTTAGGTAAGTCACACGTTCGTAAGGTTGGTCTGGACCAACCTTAACTCATTCTGTAGTTTCAGCTCAAGACGCTAGTCGCCGCCACTGAGCAGCAGTCTTTATAAATCAGCGGTGTATGCAAGCACATT
>JAQMYJ010000006.1:19552483-19571521 GCA_030014305.1 Clarias laeviceps | reverse complement strand
AAATATTTACACATTAAGTTTACTGAAAGTAAAAACAGTTGAAAGTCAGAGGACGTTTCTTTTTTTGCTGAGTATGTCACTTGCAGCAAGTTAGCAAGTTTCCCATATACAGTACTTCACTCCCACTGGGGGAAAAAAAAAACCTAACACATGTGAAATTTCTTATTTTACCAGTAAAGAACAGAGGAACAAGAAACAGAGAGTGATGAAGGAAAAGCCTGTGGCAAAGTTTGCTATTAAAAGGCAATCTATTAGGAGATGTGTTCTCTGGTGAGAATTCAATCTAAATCAATTAAGCCTCAGTGGTACAAACAGTCCCCTCTTTCTCTCTCTCTCTCTCTCTCTCTCTCACACACACACACACACACACACACACACACACATTATCTATCACCAAGCTTCACATACAGTAAGCTAATGCTGTATTGCTGTATTACATAATCAGCAGGCTTATAATTATCTGAATTGTAAACACTAGATAAAGTTCAGGACCTGTAGCAATTACTAAGGCAATTTTTGGTGAAAGTTAAATGCAACCTATTTCTTCGTTATACCTAGATGAATAGGTAAACAAATTCATTTTGCATTCAGTAACTACTTCATCATGTTAAGACACATCAAACAAACAAACAAAAAACGTGCACATGAAAATAAATGAAAGAAGATGTGCCGTGAATCTGTCCTGATCGTCCAGGAGTGATAAGAACTTTAATCATTATGAGAGAAAAGTTGCCACTTTTGAGAAAGTGTCCTAACCTCCTCTGTGAAATTGAAATGGTCAGCCAAGTGGCATGTGAGATATAATTCAGAAGAAAAGAAGAGATGCACTTTTACTTTGTTTTTAATAATGTTCTTAATTCCAAGAACATCAAAGAAAGTGTCTTCTGTGAGATGTTGCTTGAAAATCTTGAGCTGTCTGGATCTGTGCCCTCGTTAAAAAGCAAAATACACATTTGAGGCAATTTAATATGATCTTTTGCATATTATAAAATCAGAAGAATGGGGCTTGTAGATATGCATTTTTATATGCAGTACAAATTAAATTCTTTTATTTTTATTTTTTTCATGCAATACACACCCAACGATAAATATGAATATGACAGTAATATAAGCTTTATGTGTATGCTTTGTGCATTATACATTGTGTCTATGTGTGTAATATTTTGCCCCAATATTCTTACTGTGCCATCATTGACAGCTCATGATATCATGCATTGTTCAACACTAATAATTTAATGGTCAAATACTTGATAAATAGTAGCTTTCATTCTTCCTTTTAACGTCACAACCCGCTATCACTGACTGTTGTTTATAGTAAACTAAAATGATTTAAAATGATTAAAAAGAAACAACCATATGCATCAAATTAAATTTTATGACACAAGGGTTGAGCAATGCAACTGTACTTTTTCTTAAAAAATAGGCCTCCAATTTATCACCTCCAATGATAAATTGTTGCTGCAAATGTTGGCATTTATTATTGAGATGTCAAGACAATTTCTTATGTGCTCCTTAAAAGAATTATGGCTACATACAACCTTCAACACAAGACAAGATTTGCTGTCCTGTAGTTTTAAGCATTTGATTTAATGCTTTTATTGAAAGTACTGAAAATACTTACATAGTTTACATAATGAACATCTGAGTTGCAGAATTCATGCCAAATAGTGTCATTTGTGAGTACTTTCCCATGTTCCTAGCAGTCTTTCCATTTAGTTAAAAGGCCGATTCAGTATACTGTTGAATATGCAGTGTTAGTTTTAGCTGACAGTGCGGTTTAGACCTCTAGCTCAGATCTATTTCACCTCTACCTCTCAAAGGAGATAAAGAAGAAACAAAGAGGGGTAGTAGGATATGCAGGTCTTCATTCAGATGAAGAGATAAATCAAATTTGAAAGGACTCTTTCATGATGCAACACCCTGCAAGTTGAACAAATGAAGAGCATCCCCTGCATGTCTCAAAGAAAATAAGACAATGTTAAATGCATTTTAATCACCAGGACCAGCCATTGTTTTCTTTAAATATTTAAAAATACTATAGTATGAAATATCTAGCATTCTTTATTATCACACCTGAGTATTAATTGCATTTTGATCTAGTGAGCTTTCAGGAAAATGTAAGGAGGAACCTTGAGGAACTCTGTGGTACCTGCTACCATGAGGTTGGTTTCTCTTGTTTACATCAATACCCCTGTTAATTCACTCACTGCAGTTGTTGTTGGTCAGTGATGACACTTCATATTCTTTTCCCCTTAAAACATCAGTGTGGTTCGTTTATATGCCCTGCCATTTAGCCCTCACCTGTTGAGCGGGTAGCCCTTGACATACAGTACCAAGCATCTCACTAACCTACCAAATCAGTTGGTTAACTAACAAACAGGTTGAGACCACATTTCTTCACATCTCTGTTCGATCAATTCATCCTTCCTTATTGCTTATGCCATTGAGTAGGTTGTGCACCAGCAATGAAGCTAAGTATACACCATTAGCTGGATCCACTAAAACACACAAATGTGACTATTCTTCTCTCCATACATTCCTTATTCTCCCTACCAGTGTGTACCATCCAGTGACTGATATGCATTGCAATAAGCTGAGAAAGCAACCATAGTATACACAGAACACAGATGCTCTCTAAAAGTCTACCCTTCAGCCTGTCTCTAGCACCATATGTCTTTTTTAATACTTATGCCAACAACCCTCTGACAGAGGAGGCATCAGGTTATTGCTGGATTTTGACAACAGGCTCCTACGCAGAACAACCAAATAGCATCCCGTAGCAGGCCTGTCCACCTTCCTCGCTCATGTTATGGTGCTTGGTCTCTTGGTCTGTTCCCTGCGGTCTCTACGAATCAGAAGTTAGTAAGATAAGTTCAGGATTAGTTTAGTTGCTCCATATTTGGACATCTAATACCACAGGAAAGAACATATATTTGTCTCAGTGCGAGAGGCAGAGACTAGAGCTTGCTGGATTTCTTGAGGTCTGCCTGAGGCAGAACAATAGAAGAGGTTGCCAGGATTACTGAGGATGGTCAAGCTGATGGAGATCCTGCTGACTTCTTTTCCCTGTTGACTAGCTCTTTTAAAACAAGGACTAAAGAACTTCCTCTTTACTAAGAACTTGAACACTTGTACATACTTCCATCTAACAGACTATTAGCCTAATAATATTCTTGGACCTTGACTTATTTGCACTAGTGTGATATGTTTCTGGTAGACATTACAAAGCAGGTCTGTAAGTGGCTCTGAATAAAGGCATCTGGTGTATGTTGTTTATGAAACTGAAATATGGAAAAACATCACAACATGTTGTTGAGTATCTGTTTTTTAGGCTGATTCATGACGGTATAAAGAGTAACTACATCAGACTATCAAAATAAAATGCTCCCAAATGTTTTGCTCATTCTGATCTTGAATACACTCTGACATCCCTTTTATAACTCCAGTCATGTACAATGTTAAAGTGGTTAACATTTCCCCTGCAACCTTAATCTATACAGAAGAAGAAAAGTGTGACCGGTACAAAAGGATGGTGAGGAGAATAAAGGGTCAGACAGAAGAACTGTAGTACGGAAAAAATGAGGTGTTTAAAGAATCACCTGACCATTACACTACAGTTTTTTTTTTCTTCCACTGCTGATTTTCCTGTGCCATTCAGTCAGATTAATCATGTCTGTGAGCCCATTCTCATCTATCCTCTTCCTCTGTTAGTCTGCATATTTCATGCTTTAGTCAGAGCCCATAATTGCCCTTTGTATAGATTCTTCTTCCATTTTTCCAAACCCTAATGTCACAGTGCTTGCCGAATGAATGAGTATAATCTGTCAAATATTAGCTTCAGGCCTGCTGTTTTATAAAGTCGGATAAATGCTGTTCTGTTTGCACAGCTATACTTAATTTTGCTTTTCTGGCTTGTCTTTGGAGGAAAAGTGTTAAAGGCCTCACACCTTTGCCTTCAGTTGATTCATTTAGCTTTAAGAATTCTAATTAACATTCAACGAGTGTAGACATTTCTACTAATTACGCTGCAAGCGTGGCCTCCAGAGACAAACAAACAATGAATCAATGAAAGTCTAACACTGATATAACAAGAAAAAAAAAAACTACAAACACTTTTAACCTCAACTCATGTTTGTGAGTAAATACAAATACAAATGCTGGCATAAATGGCAAATGTGTTTTTTAAGAATCTGTAATGAAATCATTTCCAAATGCTCATTTAGTATATTAAAATAAATAAATAAATAAACTATACAGTTGATGTGAGTGCATTTTGCACACATTGGCAGCAGTAGTGTGTGTACAGACTAATTTGTTTATTTCTTTGTTACAACGTATCAACAAGCAAATATGATTCATCAGAATGATCTGAGGAGTTAATTGTGTAGTACAAGAAAACATTTCTTGTGACTAAAATATCAAACATTGTTAATAAGAGTTGATAATTTAATGTGGAATGCATTAGGAATAAACTGATTATTTCAGAATTCTATAAATGATCTGGGCAGCATGATGGCTTAGTGGTTAG
Organism: Clarias laeviceps; assembly: GCA_030014305.1. NCBI lineage: Eukaryota > Metazoa > Chordata > Actinopteri > Siluriformes > Clariidae > Clarias > Clarias laeviceps. The sequence goes on along the minus strand of JAQMYJ010000006.1, from coordinate 19,566,993 downwards.
CACTGTCAGTTTGCACCTCCAGGGTCCAAGTTTGATTCCCGCCCAGTGATCATGAATCAGGATGCCCATTTATATGCGTTGTTGTTGTTATTATTTTTATTATTATCTCATTTAGCTTTAACCTGTTTTCCATTGTGAAATAACCTCAGCAAATCATTCTTAGTGCTATTTTGCCATCAAATATGCTTTTTAAAAAAAAGAAAAATACTTAGAATCTTCCATTATATTTCTACGACCCGTACTTTCTTTTTTACAATGTGCTCATCAAAAGCTTTTGTGTAATAGAAGACACATGACCTAAAAAAAGACAGTTGCAATTTACTGGATTTTTTCAGACGTACTGTATTATAATTTTTTTTAAGTATTTCCACTGTTGAATAGAGCAAAGATCACTTAAAGCACACACTGTAACTTCTGTAATTATGTGCTTAATTATTTAACCATCAATGTGAATTTATTTTGATGGCGATCATTCATGCACAAGAAAAGTGGAAAGAAAGGCAGTAAAATGTCGTATGCTTTAAAGTCATAATGTAAAATTTGTCCATCTCAAGAAACAACAGATAACAAGCTGTCAGAGGTTCAGGGTGCTGTACTGTGCAACATACAGATAAAAACAATAAATAAATAAAAACATGTTTCCCCTGTAGATGTTCAGGTCCCCTGGAAACCACTGCAACTGCAGTACTGCTTTGCATTTTCTGTGCTTTTTGAATAAAATCTAGGATTATAAAAATAAAAATTAGCTTTTATATGCATGCCTTAATAAGTAAATTATTAGTTAGTTAAATAACATTCAATCGTCCAGTTTTGCATTGCAAAGGAGTTGAGATCCAGACAGAGTGAAATCCACATCGAATACACTGAATACATAGCATGGTATAAGATATATCTTATCATTTTGAAGAAGTTGTTTTTTTGTTCTGTATTCATTTCCAACATTTATTAAATATACTCACTCATTCATTCTCTATCCCGATTACTGTACAGGGTCGCGGGAGCCACGCAGGGACTCGGGTGCACAACCCTGAGTACACCCTGGACGAGGTGCAAATCCATCGCACGGCACACAAGCACACACACTCACATACAGTACCATGGGAACCCGGAGGAAATCCACCAAGCACGGGGAGAACATGCAAACTCCACGCATGCACCCAAGGCGGGACTTGAAACCTTGATCCTGGAGGTGCAAGGTCTACACTTTAGGTTATGAATAGAGCCCAGTGTGCCAAGTTAAAAACTACCCAAAGATCCCTTGTGACACAACTATGAGTCATTAACATGTATTTCTAGATTGTTTACCATTACAGTACTTATCTTGTGATAACTCTCATGTTTAATAATCCAGTGAATTTTACACACTAAAATCAACTGCAATGATTCATTTTTTAATTAAAAGTTCATTTAATTTATAATTTAATAAAAAAAAATCATTAAAACAAATGCATTAAAAATGCATTAGCTTTTATACACCAATAAAAGCAGTATTAAACAGAAAATTTGAAGATAATGAATAATTTGAGCTTGAAAATTACAACACTAAATCTTTTATCTCCTCTCTTGGTTACTCAGAACTTTTAGCAGAATTTAAAGCAATTTTTAATTATATAATATCAGATAGACAATATCGTACAATTGCTATCAGACATCACCTCTAAGATCCATCATCTGAAACCCAGTCTTGAAAGGATATTGACCTAACTTCCAATTAAACTTGCTTATGATATCATTCTTACACTTCAAGCAACACAGATTAGAGAAACCTGGTATATTTATGGATGTCTCAACTCATCTGATTAATCAAATCAATAAAAAGAGCCAGAAAATCTCTTCCTAACAGCATCAGAAGAAAACAAACTTTCTGTGTAACAGAAAGCTGAAAAAAAAAAGCTGAAATTCTCATCTCTTCCTTCTGCGATAAATCTTCTACACAGCTGCTGTTTGTCTGAGTTACAGTTTCTAAATTTCCCTCATATGTCTCCCTTTTGAGATTTCTCCACTTGTTTTGTCTTGTCTTTGCATTCCAAGCTTTAAAGGGTAATACAGCATATTAGCTATATCTTGGTTCAGAACTACATGCTACACACTGCAATTAGGGTTTTCCACTGTTTTCACAAGATCTCAAAAGAGATCTTGTTCTTTTCATCTAAGCTATCATTCGCTGTGATTTTCACATTGTAATAGTTTTTTTTTTTTTTATTAACCACTTTTAGCTCAAACCATCAAGAACTTCTAGCCTTTAGGTTATAAATACAGACGTGGCCATTACACAAATATGTGAGAATTACACAAATATTAATTTTCACAAAGTCTGCTGCTTTTGTCAGATGTTAATATGGTATACTGAAGAATAATTACAAGCATTTTATAAGTTCCAAAGGCTTTTATTGACAATTACATTAAGTTCATGCAAAGCATCAGTATTTGCAGTGTTGACCCTTTTTTTTCAAGACCTCTGCAATTCACCCTGACATGCTGTCAATCAACTTCTGGGCCACATCCTGACTAATAGCAGGTCATTCTTGCATAATTCAATGCTTGGAGTTTGACAGAATGTGTGGGTTTCTAAATAAAAAATTGTACAATAAAGAATGGTACAAATAAGAATAAAGATGGTACAAAGAATGGTACAAAAACAACCTCTGAGAGCAACTTCTCCCAACCATCTAAGAACAGTTTGGTGACAAACAATGCCTTTTCCAGCAGGATGGAGCACATTGCCATAGGCAAAAGTCATAACTAAGTGGCTCGGGGAACAAAACATCAAAATTTTGGGTCCTTGGCCAGGAAACTCCCCAGACCTTATTCACATTGATAATGTGTGGTCAATCCTCAAGAAGCAGGTGGACAAACAAAAAACCACAAATTTTGACGAATTCCAAGCACTGACACTTTTAAAATGCTTGTAATTATACTTCAGTATACTTCATAGTTACTATTTGACAAAAAGATCTAAAAACACTGAAGCAGCAGTGTTTAACAGATTCAAGTTCTTTTAAAAAAAATTATCTCGGCTGCATGCTTTGCAAGCCATGAGGTTTTGTTTAGTATGACTAAAAGGAAGTTTAAAAATTGGGAAAATCTGTCAAAAGATTTTGCATAATTTTGAGTTTGTTTATAATGTTAAGAACATTTTCTTGAATTTTCGAGGAATCTCTCCCTCTCACTGAAGTGTGATGATAAAGTGATAAGTGTGATGATATGTTCAGTAAGATGCCATGCTTTCGCACTTTACGAACTTGAAGATCACTACGATTATTTATTGGTAAAATGTGTTTATTGTCTATAAAACTTTATAGAAAAGCTGGTGCATGTGCATGCTTCATAGGCATATAACACAGATATAAAATCTCACACTAATAAAGGCAAAGTGTATTCCTTCTGAGGTCTTTTTCTAGGGGAAAAAAATGCTTTTTACCTTTGGGTCCAAATGAGTACAATTTCTACATCCTGTCATTAATTTCACTCATCCACTGCAAGGAGAAGGACGGCACTAAGGTCAGAATGACACGAAATGGTTGGGGGCTGTTGGTTCATGGGATGGAAGATAAAAGAAAAAGAAAAGTAAGGAAGTACTAAATTGGGTGTCTGTGAACAAGGAGTGAGAGCAGGGTAATGACGTCTCACTATGAGCAATAGAGGAACACAAAGAAATTAAGTTGAAAGACACATGACAGAGACTGGGAGTATGTGAGATTAGGAACTAGAAGAAACAAACCCAGTAATTTCCCAGGTCAAAGTCTAATAAGATTTCTGTGTATGAGAGGTACAGTATATACCTAGAGGTTGTAGTGCTGCATATGAGAGATTGAGAGATATAGAAGGAGAAAGAGAGAGAGCGATCTGAGACAGGCTGTGTTTACTGTAGACGCATGAGCACTGAAGCAGTCAGCATAGTGTGAGTTTAGTAGAAGGGGACTCATTAAAAATGAAGACTGTGGCATGCTGGACTGTTTTACAATGCTAGTGTGTATGGCTCTCGCGGGTAGATAATCAAGGGAACGTGGTTTATGAAACCACAGAAAAATGACTTGTCCTGTGCAATGTTATGACAAGCCAGACTTTTAGGAAGTCAAAGATATGATCTTTTTTTTTTCTTTCTTTCTTTAAAGGCAGAGCTACACTAGGGCACAAGCAGAATCAAAATGTTTCTCACTAATGGGTAGCTTTTTTCCTATGCTTGGTTTGGATTTACACTGCAATAACTGCTGTGCACTCATGCGGTGTCTGCTTGCACACTGCGAATGGTTCAGCAAGCCAATTCTCTTGGTCATGCAAGTGATCAGCAAGCACAGTTGATTTACTTGGTTACAACCAAAATTTTGACAATTTGACATAATAAACAGCACTTTTTATTTTATTTATTTAACAGTCTGGGGAACTGGCACATTCATTTATGATCAGAGATAGATCATAAATATGAGTTTCTGTGAGCGCATGTATAATGTGTAAAAGCAAATTGCAGGTCAAGTAATATGAGCAGGTCATCGACTCTTCAAATGGCAGGCAAATCCAATTTGTTTTACAAATCTGATCTTCAGGACTGGCTGTCCACACTGATTATTTGAAATGATCAGACCGGTTTTGGCTCTGTTCAGACTGGCAGCGCAAATCTGACACATTGTCTACTTATCTGCAGTGGTTGCTGTGGTAACGATGCAGGAGGCTTGCATGCAGCACCCATAATCCTCACATATCGCCTTGTTTCTGTACATTCCCTCTAGCACTGCCTGTCCTCCCAAAGTACTATCAGACATTTCATTTCATCCTTTATCCAGGGACTATTGTTCTCCATCTCCAAAACATTAATCCAGCTGAAACCCCAGTTAATTAATCTGTTAATTTATCTTTTACATACCTTGAATTAATGGCACTAAAAACTAAAACCAAATCCCATGTGTGTCATCCTAAAGCAACTTAAAAATTTATATATTTTTTTATTTTCATCTCCATTTCTTTCGTTATCTCTTCACTTATTTTTCAATGAATTTTCATGGATCCTTACCCAACACCAGGTGATCATGTGGACAGTTTGAAATCCGAGAGTGTCCAGACTGACACATCTTCTGATTCCAAAGCACCTCTGGATGTGGTTCAAAGAAATCTGATTCTAAACTCAATATGCCACAAATCAGATTTGGGGTGACAGTCTAAACAAGGGCTTACAGTAGCTTTTGAAAGTGGGGTAGTCTGCAATCAGTTTAAGGGACAGATCGAACTGCAACCATGATCCTGCACTCTTGTTCATTCACACACTCCTTAAAATTGATCCATGCTGAAGATTAAACCTTAGGAACTTGTTGTTTTAGGTTCAAACCCCAGCACCACCAAGTTGCCACTGTTGGGCCCTTAAACCCTCAATTACTTAGATGTTACAAATGAGATAAAATGTAAGTCGCTCTGGATAATGGCGTCTGCCAAATGCTTAAATGTAAATGTACTCACTGTGCTGACATTTTAAAAATGATTTTCATCAGTTTTTATGTCACTGCCATCAGTTGTTTAATGCACATTTCTAGCTTTTTTTCAGATTTAACTTATATTGTGTGTTAGTTGGCAAATAATGAGCAAAACAACTGAATTTTTTTTTTTACTTTTAAAAACAGAAAGAGATGTGTTGAGCACATTGAAGATTCTACTAAGAGGAACAGTAGCACTAAGTCTGGCCTTTGAAATTCATGCAGTAAGGTAATCAGAGTTTTATGTTATTGACATATTAGATAATGTGCAAAAAACAACCTGAATCAATCCTCGCTCGCTCTTGTACAGTCACTCATTTATTCAGTAGTAGCATGTGTTAATATTGACAACATGTAAGTAAGACTGTTCAAGTCTGGGTGAATGCACACACTCCCTGAAATTGTTCCAGACTAAAGTTTTTTGGATGCCGACTGAACCATGGAGACTGGTTGTTTAAGTCTGTCCAAGTGTGACTACTGTGTTGTCATCTTCATACCTGACCTGTACCAAACTGAACAATGCATATGTAAAATTGCTCTAAAAGTGACATTTATAACCAGAATCTTGAACATACAAGATTACACTGTTTAGAAGAGGAGGAAATACAGAGACGTATTTCTTCGCTGCCTATTTTGTTACTTCTTAGTGTGTGCTATTGTTGTGAGGAATTGGCAGATCGGAAAACAGGTCAGGGTTTATTTCCATTTCAATAGAGCCTTAAAGAGGAGCTTAATAAAAGTAGCAGAATGTAAAATAGCGGCATCTCTGAAGGGGCATTGTGCTTCCACAACAGTGAAAACTGTTCTAATATTTCTGGGGGGAAAGCAGTTTTATACTTTCCCATTGTATAAATTCTGCTGCTTTGTCCTTATCTCTACTGAGTAACGTGCAATCAGTTCAAAGCACTTTGCAATTCGCTCATGACAGAACAAGCTATGGACGCTTATAATTCAATGTCATGATGTCTTCGCTCAAGTGTAAAGTAGAGAACTGTTCCCATTATTCATACCTGTCTCCTCAAAGACACTTCTTCCGGCCTTTTCAGTCTTCTTGTATGTGTCTGTGTGTGTGTGTGTGTGTGTGTGTGTGTGTGTGTGTGTGTGTGTGTGTGTGTGTGTGTGTGTGTGTGTGTGTTTTTCTGCCACCATCCCAAGCAATTTAAAGCAATCGTGAAGACTTGTGGACCGGTTGTTACAGAAGACTTATCCATATCTAATATACTTTATCTGAAATGAGTTTGAGGCAGTGTATCATCAAACATGATCTGTTCTGAGTCAATACACTGGTACTAAGCCAAAGACATCCAGATAGAGATGTATGGTTCCCCTACATCTAATTGCCTGTCAGGAAGGATGGGACATGACAGGTAACCACATATTTTCCACACTGCTTCAAGGTGAAGGAGTGCTTTTTTTTCCCCCAGCAAATACACACCAAAGAGTGAAACAGTTGCAGGTTGCATCATTGTTCCAATACTTCTGCACCAATACCACTTTATGTCAGAGCCAGATTCTCGCTACACAGCCCCGATACACAGCCCCTTCTCTTGCTCCGGTCAAAGTGGGGTCGACGCTGACAACATTGAGAGAATGACATGGAACTACCTTTCTGTTTGTGTTTGCTGTGACAAAAGTGGCAAAAATTAAATGTAAATATGACAATTTTTACGGTATGTGTACTGAAGGACCACAAATAACCAATGAAGGGAAAGAAGGTGATTTCCTGTCCAATAAAATGTATTTAATGTTAATTAGAATGGTCAGGTATGCAATAGTTTATGGCTTTTCCAGTAATAAAAACATGTTTTTTTTTTTCATACTCTAAAAAAAAGGACTACCAAAGCTTTTTGACGTTTTTTTGGCCTACAGCTTTACCTCTGATATTTGCACTAGCAGTATAAGCCATGTGTATCTCAGTTTAACTGTATTGGGAACACTATTCATCAGAGAAAACAATGTCAATGTCAAACCATCAAAATCATGATCATGTTTCACTTTTAGATAAAAATAAAAAGAGCAATCAGCATTTCTCTAGTTAGTGATTCTTAAGATGACAGGCACGGTGGCACTGATGATAGCGGTGGCATGAAAGTTTAAAATCTAACCTGTTCGAGCAGAGAGAACTGATCAAAAAGTCAGAGAGCTAGACAGATGAAAAGACCTAAGTGCTGCTGTGCCAGTCTGTTTACAGAGTGACAAAATAACCAAAGTGTTACAGCAGTGCTCATGTTTGCCTGTTACTGTTTTTACAGATGAATTCCCACTGGTGGCACTTTCAGAGGGCAGTTACATTGCATTGTGGGTAGCACTAAAAGACTGAATTGTGTAGAATTGTATTGCCAAATCACAAACTTTAAATCTAAAAGTCAACTTAGAATCTAAAAATTTTAAGATTCAACACTGTGCATTTGACTCGATCCTCTGTGATAGACTGGTTTCCAAACTAGGCTTTAAAACCTGTTTTTGCACCCAGTATTATGGCAAGAAAAGAAAGTTAAGAAAATAAAAGTTAAGAAGGCCGCATGCTTTCTGGTGTTACTGCTGTATCAAAGAACCTTACTATTTTTTTCAGCACTGATTCACATTTTTTTATTGTGCAAACTCCTGAATAGAGAAACCTTATGATTCTCTGCCTTTAGGAGTTAATGCCAGCTTTCATGCTGATGTATGAGGTGGTAAGTCATCATTTGTGAATTGAGTCCTTTCAAAGTAGGCTTCATTTGTGGGCCTTTTCAACTCGCCACTCATTGCATTTGGAGGACCAGAGCTTCTAAGAAATTGTTTGGTTTTCTTTGAGGACAGAATATAACAAGAGTAGTAAGAAAAATAAGAAGTACGCAAAAATCACAGCACTATATACAGTAGGACAAGGAAGGAAGATCTTTATCAGCTGAAGAGTTCATAGAAAATGTAGATGAAAAAAAGGGACGACAGAGGGATAGGTAAAGGATTAGTTGTCATGCTTTGATCTCATCCTGGCCCCTACAAACCTTTTGCTTTCATCTCCAAACACAATTATTCATCACAATGTGAATGGAGCTATTTGAATTTAAACTCCACTGCATTTTCCAGAAAAGTGAATACTATTTACATGTCACTCTGAGGTTGAGACAAAGTCAGGACACACACGTCCAATCTGTATCAGTTAGTATTTAAGATGCTCTGCATGCAAAATAAAAATTCCACTTCCATTAACCTCAAGTAAGCACACCAGTGCACCCATGCTATTGAGACAGCATGAGCAACAACCACTCTCAACAACCTCCTATAGGCTGATGTTTCTTTTTGTTTCTCTAGCACCTCTAGCATCTCTTATGCAGAGATTTGATTAATAAGTCAACAAAAACCCCTCAAAAACCAACTGCCGGTGTATGATTGAAATTTCTTCAAAAACACACCAGTGTGAGGCATCATAGTGAAGAACTGTTTTATTCCTGCATCCAGCAATAGATTTGGCATTAAAACCTGACACCACTGTTGACTGTGTTGAAAACATTACATTACATTATGTTCAATAATTCAGATTCCTCTGTTGGAAGAGGGGGAAGGTTTGAGCAATGAACCCATTTGAGGTTCATATCAAGAGAAATGCAACACTGCAATGTGTATGTGAGAGAGAGAGCATGCATGCGTATATACTCACCAGAAACACCTGCAGATTCACGGAATTATCTAATTAGCCAATCATGTGGGAGAATGTCAGACTCTAAATGAAGTCATGCGGATACAGGTCAAGCTTCAGTTCAATCTTAATGTTCAAATCAGCAAGGGGGAAATGTTATCTCAGTGACTGCTGGTGCCAAATGAGCTAAATTAACTCTTCTTTTTTTTGAACAGTGAAATACTTCAACACATTTTTTTTAGCACCAACAAATATGGCACAGTTACATTCATTGAGGTCATCCTTCATTTTGAAGTTCGATGTAAACCAGTGTCCTCCATATGCTTGATTTTATGCATTGGATTTCTGCCTCATGAATGGTGGATTGCAAAAATAAGTGTACAGGTGTTCATTTTTAAGTAGCCGGTGAGTGCACACTTTCACAATATTAATAACTGAATTTAACTATTTTTGGAATGAATAATAATTGAAATGTAGTATTTTTAGAAGCCTCTATTACCATATTAATCAACATTCCATTGCCACTTTTAGATATTTTTTTGTCAACATGAAAAAGTAAAGATCTCTCAGCAAATTGTTATTCAAGACTTCCAGAAATTCCCTTCGAAATGTGTCAGACAGTTAAAAAGGCAAAAGCAATTTGCCAGGCTGAAATGTGAAATACCTTCAGAATGTTCATGTTCCCTAAAGAGAATAAAACACACAGACTGCTGAATATGTCTGGTGCTTAGTCAAAAAGCTTCTGATCTCCAAGCTGATATTTATTACCCAATAAGTCTCTCTGATCCCATAGCCATTCCACCTCTGCCTTTTTGTCTACCTCTCAAAGGTAAACACAATCTATTCTGTTCACTGACGTGCTTTCACTGAGCAATGTGCCAGTAATAATGATATCAATACTGCTAAACTACTGTAACAATGTAGCTGTGAATAAGATCGGTGAATGATGCTTACTAATAACCCAAAGAAATTATGGGAACGGAAGAGCGTTCATTCTAGAGACAAATCAATATTGTATTAATTGACAAAAAAAAATGACACGTCATCTGCATAATAAAATTATTAAACAAACTAACATACTGAGAGAAAAACAAATTAAAAGATAAACTAATTAATTGGTAAAACAATCAAAAATATAATTTTAAGGCGGTAATTACATTTACCCAAACTCCACTCAATTCTTTTTAAGCTTGTTAAGGAGATATTATTCACAGCTGTCTTTTCTTTTAATTATATCTTCTTATTAGTTAAGGTAACATAGTCATGCACTTTGTTTTAATTACATGGCCAATTACAATAATTTGATCCATTGGCGCATCCATTGTTGTGTAAGCTACAAGCTTAAATTAACTAGCAATTTGATAAATGGTTATACTATTGATTACCTACGTATTTAGCAGAACAAATAAATTCCCATCAGTGGCCCAAAAGTACATTTAACTATATGTGTTCAAAAGGAAAACTGACTGCAATTTATAATGAGTGTTTGGTTACTCAGTTTCACCTACTCTTGTGTACAGGGTCGCAAGGGGCCTGAAGCCTATCCCAGGGGACTCTGGGCACTAGGTCGGGTACACCCTGAATGGAGTGCCAGTACATAACAATCATGCTCACACTGCTGACAATTTGGAAACACCAATTAGCGTAATCTGCATGTCTTTGGACTGTGTGGAAAACAGAGAAACCGGCAGAAATCCACCAAGCACAGGGAGAACATGCAAACTCCAAGTACCCGTGGCAGAAATCAAACCCTTGACTCTGGAGGTGTGAGTCTACAGTGCTAACCGCATACGTGACAATGCTGCCAATGTCTGATTAATTACAATAATAAATTCTGTGTAAAAGATCTTAGCCCCTAAAACTTCTCACTGGAAAACTGTTTTACAGAAACCTAAGCTCTCTACGGCTTAGTTTATGTAATGTCAGCTACTTTCAACATCACCAGACGCCAACGAAATATTACTTAAATTTTTTTATTTTATTTTGCGCTTCTCATTAGGTGAATATCCAACGCTCATTAATTCTTCGTTGTCTTCATGCACAAATGAACTGTGTACGTATACCAGTATTAAATGCAATAATCTGTTCATGTGACACAGAAATCCCAGTAGAGGTAACTGAAAATAACAGATTGTGCTGCTACTTTTCGAAATCACCCACAGTCTAAACATTCAAACATTTTTGAAACTGATTTAAAGGTGTTATGAGTGGCAAGGGTATTTCATAAATGATCTGAATGTTGTGTAAGATAAAATATGCCATTCACTAACAGTAATTTGGCATGAAATTCAACACACCTATGTACACATTTCACAGCGAAGCCACAACATAAATTTCACTGAGATAGTAAAAAAAATAATAAAATACAACTTTAATTTCAACAGGAGCTGGAAATAAAAATGGATGGATATATATTTAAAGTATATATATATATACTGTATGTGTGTGTTTTTCTCTTGAAGCTGTTCAAAACAAAGATTCCCCATGTTTGAAAAACATATTTGTACTGGCTAGTTATATAGACCTGCATATTAAGCCCCTATATATATATATATATATATATATATATACCACTATATTCAAACTCTTAATCTGCCATTGAGTTCATATTAATAAGTAGCAATAAGTGTGCCTTTTACCTTTCTATCTGTATTTGCATCAATTTGCATCAAAGTTCCTATTTGAGAACATGAACATTCTGAAGGTATTTCACATGTCAGCTCTGTCTGACCCATTTTCGAAGGAAATTTCTGGAAGTCTAGAATAACAATTTCGAGTGGCAGTGCTCATTCAAATAAATTCTACAACAGTTAGTTTTTACTGAGTAATCTGATTGGACGAGAGGCATTCCAGTCCTGACATAAAGCAAAACAGCAGTGGGAGCTTTAATTACATGTATCACTCCTTGTCACAGGTGTTCTAACAATCGGTAATTACACTAACTGTCAGTTGCCAGCATGGGTGAAAGTAGGCCTGTACGGTCTGCAGTACTGGAAAGAGGGGAGAGCAGCTGTCTGCCAAAACACACATTTAAAACCAGCAACAGAAGCACTTTCAGCAAAAAAAAAAAAAAACACATCAGATGTTATGCAATCTTAAACAATACTTTGTCTCCTTAGTAACTGTTTCACTTCAAATTGCCTCTCAACCATCCATATTATTCTGACTGTGGCTAATACAACCTACAAAGCTAACTAGCTTCTAACACAAGGTTGAATCCCAAATCCCTCTCTAACTCCTAATCAGGGGCACTACTTGATGTGTGGAACAAGGAATGGTTCACCCTAAATAGTGCATTAACTTTCCCAAAACCCAGAAATTAGTGGATATTCTAAAGTGAAATGAGTGGCAATATTACTGTCCACCACCTCCATGGTTTATTCTGCTCACCTTTTGGCTACATAGTACAAGTAAAAAGTTAAAACTGTTTTCACCTCTGTTAATTACACTAATTGTCAGTCGCTAGCAGCTCTGCCAGTCGCAGTTAGTTAGTCACACTTTGTTTGGATATTTGTTTATGGAGCAAAAATAACTGGTTAAATAATCAAACAAATCATAATATGTTGATCATAAATTGTTTCTGTAGAACTGTTGTATAAAAACAGTCTCACACTCGAGGTTGTGCTGAATATGAGCACAGCTGTGATATCTTTAGTACTTGTGATATTGCCTAAGTTTAGCTACATACATACACAGATCAACTCAGATCAAATCTTAGTAAGAATTCCTTAAAGGAAGAAGAGTGAAGCATTGACACCTTTTAAAGTAAAAAAAAAACTTATCAGAACATCATGTTTTATAATATTTGTGACTGATTACAGCATCAACTCAATCTCCCCCTGATTGTCCCCTTCACAGCATCTCAGTTTCTCCTCAATGCTTATGTCACTTATCACGAAAAATAAATCCAATAAGTAACCCACACAGAAAAGTTCCACCTCTGCCTCTACAAATAGCACCAGATTTGCATTTATTAGGTCTAGAAGACATCACCTGGTCTGCCAGAAAGTCACAATAGTCTTGGCAGAATTATGGGGCTGTGCAAAGTACATGTACACTAGTTTGAAGAGCAGGTGCATAATTTATGTATTGGCCAGGCCTTCAATTATACTGTACATCATGGAATTAGGTATATTGCTAATAGTGCTAACATCTCACTCAAACTACAGTAAGTGCATGTTCAAACAAGCTAAGATTCAAAAGTACATGTGGAAAAGGTCAAATGATCTAAGGGGATTGCCAAGGCAGAAGGACACAGGCTTCTGTTCAGAATAACAACTCATGAAGGAAAAAAGAAAAAGGATAAATCAAAGCAATGTGGAGGTTAAGCCTTAAATCTCAAGCAGCACATTTAAGTGCAAGAAACACAATGTTGGCCAGAGGTCTAATAAAAATCAAAAAATAAAAAATGCTTACACAGAAGTCCTGCCGGTGTATGTCAACAGGGGAGACATCAAACTGTGCATTTGGGTTTTTGGATATGTCATGGTAGGTAGACCCCAAGTTATCATTACACTTAAAATGCATACAGTTTGCCCCTACCAGAATATGGGAATGACATCACAAAAATGTGGAATTTATCAAATGCTCATATTATTATTATTATCAGTGGTCATAGAACCAACTGAAAACAACCATAAAAACACATGATCATATGAATCTGTGCTATTTCTTTCCCTATGTGACCTTGTTTTTTTTTTTTTTTTGCTCAGCCATGTTTATATAGTAATGTTTATATATACAGTACATCGGTTGTGGTTCAATAACAATATGTCACTCTATATCACAATCCTAGTTATCTGTTTTTGTGTGTGTATCTACGTACACAACCAGTCACAAGTTTGGACATCTTTATAATTTCATCCAAAATATGCAATAATCTCTTTTCAACATTTTGAACAGGTATTCAGACGAGTTTGCTACTCATGATCTGTAAAGTCTTCATAATGCCGCTAATCTGAGGTGCTGTTAATTGGTAAATTTTAAAGATGGTAACTCTAAATGAACTTCTCCTCTGCAGCATAGGTAGCATTTGGTCTTGCTTTCCTGGGATGGACTCCATGAGAGCCAGTTTCATCATGGTGCTTAATGGGTTTTGCACATGCACTTGACAATACTGTTCTTGCAAAAACTATTCCAGAAAAGCTGACCTTCATGTCTTAAAATAACAACTGCTTGTTACTTAATTACCTAATGGCGTATGTGTTATTTATGTTATTTCATAGTCTTGTAAAAAAAATTTTTAAAAAATGACTCGTGGCATGAATCTACACGAAGCGCTTCAGTTTCAAATAATCATTCAACGCTGAACCTAAACAGCAAAAGAACATGACAATAATAATCAAAAACAATAATAATCATCGTGCTTTTTGCTGTTTATGTCCAACATTGAATAATTATTTAATTATTAATAATTAAAGCTGCTC